>OZ038519.1:59111888-59124423 GCA_964036315.1 Acanthosepion esculentum | reverse complement strand
CCACATTCAGAAGACAGACACATTCAGAAGACAGACACATTCAGAAGACAGACACATTCAGAAGACAGACAAAGACAGACACATTCAGAAGACAGACACATTCAGAAGACAGATTAGACAGACACATTCAGAAGACAGACACATTCAGAAGACAGACACATTCAGAAGACAGACACATTCAGAAGACAGACACATTCAGAAGACAGACACATTCAGAAGACAGACACATTCAGAAGACAGACACATTCAGAAGACAGACACATTCAGAAGACAGACACATTCAGAAGACAGACACATTCAGAAGACAGACACATTCAGAAGACAGACACATTCAGAAGACAGACACATTCAGAAGACAGACACATTCAGAAGACAGACACATTCAGAAGACAGACACATTCAGAAGACAGACACATTCAGAAGACAGACACATTCAGAAGACAGACACATTCAGAAGACAGACACATTCAGAAGACAGACACATTCAGAAGACAGACACATTCAGAAGACAGACACATTCAGAAGACAGACACATTCAGAAGACAGACACATTCAGAAGACAGACACATTCAGAAGACAGACACATTCAGAAGACAGACACATTCAGAAGACAGACACATTCAGAAGACAGACACATTCAGAAGACAGACACATTCAGAAGACAGACACATTCAGAAGACAGACACATTCAGAAGACAGACACATTCAGAAGACAGACACATTCAGAAGACAGACACATTCAGAAGACAGACACATTCAGAAGACAGACACATTCAGAAGACAGACACATTCAGAAGACAGACACATTCAGAAGACAGACACATTCAGAAGACAGACACATTCAGAAGACAGACACATTCAGAAGACAGACACATTCAGAAGACAGACACATTCAGAAGACAGACACATTCAGAAGACAGACACATTCAGAAGACAGACACATTCAGAAGACAGACACATTCAGAAGACAGACACATTCAGAAGACAGACACATTCAGAAGACAGACACATTCAGAAGACAGACACATTCAGAAGACAGACACATTCAGAAGACAGACACATTCAGAAGACAGACACATTCAGAAGACAGACACATTCAGAAGACAGACACATTCAGAAGACAGACACATTCAGAAGACAGACACATTCAGAAGACAGACACATTCAGAAGACAGACACATTCAGAAGACAGACACATTCAGAAGACAGACACATTCAGAAGACAGACACATTCAGAAGACAGACACATTCAGAAGACAGACACATTCAGAAGACAGACACATTCAGAAGACAGACACATTCAGAAGACAGACACATTCAGAAGACAGACACATTCAGAAGACAGACACATTCAGAAGACAGACACATTCAGAAGACAGACACATTCAGAAGACAGACACATTCAGAAGACAGACACATTCAGAAGACAGACACATTCAGAAGACAGACACATTCAGAAGACAGACACATTCAGAAGACAGACACATTCAGAAGACAGACACATTCAGAAGACAGACACATTCAGAAGACAGACACATTCAGAAGACAGACACATTCAGAAGACAGACACATTCAGAAGACAGACACATTCAGAAGACAGACACATTCAGAAGACAGACACATTCAGAAGACAGACACATTCAGAAGACAGACACATTCAGAAGACAGACACATTCAGAAGACAGACACATTCAGAAGACAGACACATTCAGAAGACAGACACATTCAGAAGACAGACACATTCAGAAGACAGACACATTCAGAAGACAGACACATTCAGAAGACAGACACATTCAGAAGACAGACACATTCAGAAGACAGACACATTCAGAAGACAGACACATTCAGAAGACAGACACATTCAGAAGACAGACACATTCAGAAGACAGACACATTCAGAAGACAGACACATTCAGAAGACAGACACATTCAGAAGACAGACACATTCAGAAGACAGACACATTCAGAAGACAGACACATTCAGAAGACAGACACATTCAGAAGACAGACACATTCAGAAGACAGACACATTCAGAAGACAGACACATTCAGAAGACAGACACATTCAGAAGACAGACACATTCAGAAGACAGACACATTCAGAAGACAGACACATTCAGAAGACAGACACATTCAGAAGACAGACACATTCAGAAGACAGACACATTCAGAAGACAGACACATTCAGAAGACAGACACATTCAGAAGACAGACACATTCAGAAGACAGACACATTCAGAAGACAGACACATTCAGAAGACAGACACATTCAGAAGACAGACACATTCAGAAGACAGACACATTCAGAAGACAGACACATTCAGAAGACAGACACATTCAGAAGACAGACACATTCAGAAGACAGACACATTCAGAAGACAGACACATTCAGAAGACAGACACATTCAGAAGACAGACACATTCAGAAGACAGACACATTCAGAAGACAGACACATTCAGAAGACAGACACATTCAGAAGACAGACACATTCAGAAGACAGACACATTCAGAAGACAGACACATTCAGAAGACAGACACATTCAGAAGACAGACACATTCAGAAGACAGACACATTCAGAAGACAGACACATTCAGAAGACAGACACATTCAGAAGACAGACACATTCAGAAGACAGACACATTCAGAAGACAGACACATTCAGAAGACAGACACATTCAGAAGACAGACACATTCAGAAGACAGACACATTCAGAAGACAGACACATTCAGAAGACAGACACATTCAGAAGACAGACACATTCAGAAGACAGACACATTCAGAAGACAGACACATTCAGAAGACAGACACATTCAGAAGACAGACACATTCAGAAGACAGACACATTCAGAAGACAGACACATTCAGAAGACAGACACATTCAGAAGACAGACACATTCAGAAGACAGACACATTCAGAAGACAGACACATTCAGAAGACAGACACATTCAGAAGACAGACACATTCAGAAGACAGACACATTCAGAAGACAGACACATTCAGAAGACAGACACATTCAGAAGACAGACACATTCAGAAGACAGACACATTCAGAAGACAGACACATTCAGAAGACAGACACATTCAGAAGACAGACACATTCAGAAGACAGACACATTCAGAAGACAGACACATTCAGAAGACAGACACATTCAGAAGACAGACACATTCAGAAGACAGACACATTCAGAAGACAGACACATTCAGAAGACAGACACATTCAGAAGACAGACACATTCAGAAGACAGACACATTCAGAAGACAGACACATTCAGAAGACAGACACATTCAGAAGACAGACACATTCAGAAGACAGACACATTCAGAAGACAGACACATTCAGAAGACAGACACATTCAGAAGACAGACACATTCAGAAGACAGACACATTCAGAAGACAGACACATTCAGAAGACAGACACATTCAGAAGACAGACACATTCAGAAGACAGACACATTCAGAAGACAGACACATTCAGAAGACAGACACATTCAGAAGACAGACACATTCAGAAGACAGACACATTCAGAAGACAGACACATTCAGAAGACAGACACATTCAGAAGACAGACACATTCAGAAGACAGACACATTCAGAAGACAGACACATTCAGAAGACAGACACATTCAGAAGACAGACACATTCAGAAGACAGACACATTCAGAAGACAGACACATTCAGAAGACAGACACATTCAGAAGACAGACACATTCAGAAGACAGACACATTCAGAAGACAGACACATTCAGAAGACAGACACATTCAGAAGACAGACACATTCAGAAGACAGACACATTCAGAAGACAGACACATTCAGAAGACAGACACATTCAGAAGACAGACACATTCAGAAGACAGACACATTCAGAAGACAGACACATTCAGAAGACAGACACATTCAGAAGACAGACACATTCAGAAGACAGACACATTCAGAAGACAGACACATTCAGAAGACAGACACATTCAGAAGACAGACACATTCAGAAGACAGACACATTCAGAAGACAGACACATTCAGAAGACAGACACATTCAGAAGACAGACACATTCAGAAGACAGACACATTCAGAAGACAGACACATTCAGAAGACAGACACATTCAGAAGACAGACACATTCAGAAGACAGACACATTCAGAAGACAGACACATTCAGAAGACAGACACATTCAGAAGACAGACACATTCAGAAGACAGACACATTCAGAAGACAGACACATTCAGAAGACAGACACATTCAGAAGACAGACACATTCAGAAGACAGACACATTCAGAAGACAGACACATTCAGAAGACAGACACATTCAGAAGACAGACACATTCAGAAGACAGACACATTCAGAAGACAGACACATTCAGAAGACAGACACATTCAGAAGACAGACACATTCAGAAGACAGACACATTCAGAAGACAGACACATTCAGAAGACAGACACATTCAGAAGACAGACACATTCAGAAGACAGACACATTCAGAAGACAGACACATTCAGAAGACAGACACATTCAGAAGACAGACACATTCAGAAGACAGACACATTCAGAAGACAGACACATTCAGAAGACAGACACATTCAGAAGACAGACACATTCAGAAGACAGACACATTCAGAAGACAGACACATTCAGAAGACAGACACATTCAGAAGACAGACACATTCAGAAGACAGACACATTCAGAAGACAGACACATTCAGAAGACAGACACATTCAGAAGACAGACACATTCAGAAGACAGACACATTCAGAAGACAGACACATTCAGAAGACAGACACATTCAGAAGACAGACACATTCAGAAGACAGACACATTCAGAAGACAGACACATTCAGAAGACAGACACATTCAGAAGACAGACACATTCAGAAGACAGACACATTCAGAAGACAGACACATTCAGAAGACAGACACATTCAGAAGACAGACACATTCAGAAGACAGACACATTCAGAAGACAGACACATTCAGAAGACAGACACATTCAGAAGACAGACACATTCAGAAGACAGACACATTCAGAAGACAGACACATTCAGAAGACAGACACATTCAGAAGACAGACACATTCAGAAGACAGACACATTCAGAAGACAGACACATTCAGAAGACAGACACATTCAGAAGACAGACACATTCAGAAGACAGACACATTCAGAAGACAGACACATTCAGAAGACAGACACATTCAGAAGACAGACACATTCAGAAGACAGACACATTCAGAAGACAGACACATTCAGAAGACAGACACATTCAGAAGACAGACACATTCAGAAGACAGACACATTCAGAAGACAGACACATTCAGAAGACAGACACATTCAGAAGACAGACACATTCAGAAGACAGACACATTCAGAAGACAGACACATTCAGAAGACAGACACATTCAGAAGACAGACACATTCAGAAGACAGACACATTCAGAAGACAGACACATTCAGAAGACAGACACATTCAGAAGACAGACACATTCAGAAGACAGACACATTCAGAAGACAGACACATTCAGAAGACAGACACATTCAGAAGACAGACACATTCAGAAGACAGACACATTCAGAAGACAGACACATTCAGAAGACAGACACATTCAGAAGACAGACACATTCAGAAGACAGACACATTCAGAAGACAGACACATTCAGAAGACAGACACATTCAGAAGACAGACACATTCAGAAGACAGACACATTCAGAAGACAGACACATTCAGAAGACAGACACATTCAGAAGACAGACACATTCAGAAGACAGACACATTCAGAAGACAGACACATTCAGAAGACAGACACATTCAGAAGACAGACACATTCAGAAGACAGACACATTCAGAAGACAGACACATTCAGAAGACAGACACATTCAGAAGACAGACACATTCAGAAGACAGACACATTCAGAAGACAGACACATTCAGAAGACAGACACATTCAGAAGACAGACACATTCAGAAGACAGACACATTCAGAAGACAGACACATTCAGAAGACAGACACATTCAGAAGACAGACACATTCAGAAGACAGACACATTCAGAAGACAGACACATTCAGAAGACAGACACATTCAGAAGACAGACACATTCAGAAGACAGACACATTCAGAAGACAGACACATTCAGAAGACAGACACATTCAGAAGACAGACACATTCAGAAGACAGACACATTCAGAAGACAGACACATTCAGAAGACAGACACATTCAGAAGACAGACACATTCAGAAGACAGACACATTCAGAAGACAGACACATTCAGAAGACAGACACATTCAGAAGACAGACACATTCAGAAGACAGACACATTCAGAAGACAGACACATTCAGAAGACAGACACATTCAGAAGACAGACACATTCAGAAGACAGACACATTCAGAAGACAGACACATTCAGAAGACAGACACATTCAGAAGACAGACACATTCAGAAGACAGACACATTCAGAAGACAGACACATTCAGAAGACAGACACATTCAGAAGACAGACACATTCAGAAGACAGACACATTCAGAAGACAGACACATTCAGAAGACAGACACATTCAGAAGACAGACACATTCAGAAGACAGACACATTCAGAAGACAGACACATTCAGAAGACAGACACATTCAGAAGACAGACACATTCAGAAGACAGACACATTCAGAAGACAGACACATTCAGAAGACAGACACATTCAGAAGACAGACACATTCAGAAGACAGACACATTCAGAAGACAGACACATTCAGAAGACAGACACATTCAGAAGACAGACACATTCAGAAGACAGACACATTCAGAAGACAGACACATTCAGAAGACAGACACATTCAGAAGACAGACACATTCAGAAGACAGACACATTCAGAAGACAGACACATTCAGAAGACAGACACATTCAGAAGACAGACACATTCAGAAGACAGACACATTCAGAAGACAGACACATTCAGAAGACAGACACATTCAGAAGACAGACACATTCAGAAGACAGACACATTCAGAAGACAGACACATTCAGAAGACAGACACATTCAGAAGACAGACACATTCAGAAGACAGACACATTCAGAAGACAGACACATTCAGAAGACAGACACATTCAGAAGACAGACACATTCAGAAGACAGACACATTCAGAAGACAGACACATTCAGAAGACAGACACATTCAGAAGACAGACACATTCAGAAGACAGACACATTCAGAAGACAGACACATTCAGAAGACAGACACATTCAGAAGACAGACACATTCAGAAGACAGACACATTCAGAAGACAGACACATTCAGAAGACAGACACATTCAGAAGACAGACACATTCAGAAGACAGACACATTCAGAAGACAGACACATTCAGAAGACAGACACATTCAGAAGACAGACACATTCAGAAGACAGACACATTCAGAAGACAGACACATTCAGAAGACAGACACATTCAGAAGACAGACACATTCAGAAGACAGACACATTCAGAAGACAGACACATTCAGAAGACAGACACATTCAGAAGACAGACACATTCAGAAGACAGACACATTCAGAAGACAGACACATTCAGAAGACAGACACATTCAGAAGACAGACACATTCAGAAGACAGACACATTCAGAAGACAGACACATTCAGAAGACAGACACATTCAGAAGACAGACACATTCAGAAGACAGACACATTCAGAAGACAGACACATTCAGAAGACAGACACATTCAGAAGACAGACACATTCAGAAGACAGACACATTCAGAAGACAGACACATTCAGAAGACAGACACATTCAGAAGACAGACACATTCAGAAGACAGACACATTCAGAAGACAGACACATTCAGAAGACAGACACATTCAGAAGACAGACACATTCAGAAGACAGACACATTCAGAAGACAGACACATTCAGAAGACAGACACATTCAGAAGACAGACACATTCAGAAGACAGACACATTCAGAAGACAGACACATTCAGAAGACAGACACATTCAGAAGACAGACACATTCAGAAGACAGACACATTCAGAAGACAGACACATTCAGAAGACAGACACATTCAGAAGACAGACACATTCAGAAGACAGACACATTCAGAAGACAGACACATTCAGAAGACAGACACATTCAGAAGACAGACACATTCAGAAGACAGACACATTCAGAAGACAGACACATTCAGAAGACAGACACATTCAGAAGACAGACACATTCAGAAGACAGACACATTCAGAAGACAGACACATTCAGAAGACAGACACATTCAGAAGACAGACACATTCAGAAGACAGACACATTCAGAAGACAGACACATTCAGAAGACAGACACATTCAGAAGACAGACACATTCAGAAGACAGACACATTCAGAAGACAGACACATTCAGAAGACAGACACATTCAGAAGACAGACACATTCAGAAGACAGACACATTCAGAAGACAGACACATTCAGAAGACAGACACATTCAGAAGACAGACACATTCAGAAGACAGACACATTCAGAAGACAGACACATTCAGAAGACAGACACATTCAGAAGACAGACACATTCAGAAGACAGACACATTCAGAAGACAGACACATTCAGAAGACAGACACATTCAGAAGACAGACACATTCAGAAGACAGACACATTCAGAAGACAGACACATTCAGAAGACAGACACATTCAGAAGACAGACACATTCAGAAGACAGACACATTCAGAAGACAGACACATTCAGAAGACAGACACATTCAGAAGACAGACACATTCAGAAGACAGACACATTCAGAAGACAGACACATTCAGAAGACAGACACATTCAGAAGACAGACACATTCAGAAGACAGACACATTCAGAAGACAGACACATTCAGAAGACAGACACATTCAGAAGACAGACACATTCAGAAGACAGACACATTCAGAAGACAGACACATTCAGAAGACAGACACATTCAGAAGACAGACACATTCAGAAGACAGACACATTCAGAAGACAGACACATTCAGAAGACAGACACATTCAGAAGACAGACACATTCAGAAGACAGACACATTCAGAAGACAGACACATTCAGAAGACAGACACATTCAGAAGACAGACACATTCAGAAGACAGACACATTCAGAAGACAGACACATTCAGAAGACAGACACATTCAGAAGACAGACACATTCAGAAGACAGACACATTCAGAAGACAGACACATTCAGAAGACAGACACATTCAGAAGACAGACAGACAGACACATTCAGAAGACAGACAGACAGACACATTCAGAAGACAGACAGACAGACACATTCAGAAGACAGACAGACAGACACATTCAGAAGACAGACAGACAGACACATTCAGAAGACAGACAGACAGACACATTCAGAAGACAGACAGACAGACACATTCAGAAGACAGACAGACAGACAGACACATTCAGAAGACAGACAGACAGACAGACACATTCAGAAGACAGACAGACATTGAAGAGGACAGTTTTCCAAAGACATCACTTATTTTAACTACCTTCACTCCTCATTATCGTTTTAAAAAGCAACGATTTTTGTGATAAAACCCAAGCATACAAAAGTGAATTCATACATTTTCTTTGTTCTTGAGAATTGACAAGGAAATAAAAAAAAAAATCTATTAAATGGTTTTACAATGTTTATTAGATTGTTTATTGGAATGGTTGTCAAAACATCGTTAAATTGCCAATTGAGCCAAACTTTATCAAATGGTAAATAAGGATTTACTGATAGTTGCTTCACATTTTAATACTTTAGTAAATGTTTATAAATTTATGAATAAAACTATTGTTTTCATATTTATAGATATGTAAAATGATCAATTTTTAGTACATTAATCTTAATATAGGTACCTCCATGAGATCGCTTAAAAAAAAAAAAAAAAAAAAAAGAAAAAAAAAAGCATAGCATGATGAAAGACTCCAAACTTGACGAAAACAAAATTTTACCGTCTAAATGTTTGTTATTATGAAGAGGAAAGACCAAAGTTTATTTTAATTATTTTTTTAAATTTTTTTCCTTTTTAGAACATTCTAAATTGATTAAAAAAAAGCACCTTGTTTCTTTTTGTATCACTGGAACTAGTGAAATTACATTAACGATTTTTAGCATTTTTGTATGACACACATTAATTCGAAAAATCTTGCAAAAATAATAATTGTCGGATGTTGAAACTTTCAGAAACTTCACAGATGACCGAAATTGTTTTTTATTAAAGTCATTGCAGAAATTTTTTATATTTATTCTCCGCCTAAAACTAATTTTATGAAAACTAGAAATTCGATCGTGTCCACTTTAGTGATTACAATAGTTAAGAGCACAAGGCTTTGAGGAATGGAAATCATGTTTTTTTTGTTTTTTTAATTGGACCCCCACCTACCTGAAAATCAGCTCTGAATTGTAACATACAAAACTCAATCAAACAAAGATATTTAATTTCAAATGCTTTTATTTGTTTTTATGAATATGGACAATGTTTTCTGAAAGTAAAAATTTTTTTCGATGAAAAATGAATTTTTAATACAATTATTTGTTATTTCTTTAATTATAGATTTTTACATTTATGTTGTTAAAATATTATAAAATTAGTTAAAAGCCGCATCCAGTTTCGTAAATGTCCTTATGAGTTAGATCTTTTTTTTAACACATTGTAAATTGTATCGTTTTGACTAATCAGAAGATTCGCAGTAATTAAGAAATGTAATTTTGTGTTTATAATCGGGCTGTAATTATAAAGTACGGAAGACCAACCAGAATACAATTAAGTTGCGTTATTTGAGTTAAGCATTGATCTCAGCTGTTATGGCCTTTACTTTTGCGAAACACGTGTGAAGTTAAATTGATTTTTCAATTTCAACTGAGAAGGGTACCTACAAGTATCACTATCATGAAATTTATATGATCTTATTTTTATATTAATCTCAGTTATGACATTTTTCCATAAATGAAAAATAAAAATTAATAAAATGAGTGGAAATACAAATAATACAGTATAATATAGTAAATGTACTACAAATTATAGTATTTTATGTACGCTTTTGATAAAATTTCATAAGAAAGGTACCTATAAATTAATTAGATACCTTTATGAAATTTCATCTCACTTAACAGTCTTATTTTAATTTCTTTATAATATATTTCCCATTAAGCATCGTGAACGTAAAGGTGAAAGCTAAGTACAAAAAAAAAATTAGAACGCTGAAAGTTTTCCTTAAAAATAATGAGGAAAATAATTTGTTCACTTAAATGTAAATAACTTCACTTCTCTCCTTCCGTAGAAGGAATTATACTCACGTAATCCATCAACATGTCATTCATTACCTGTCAAGTGACTCGAAAGTTTATGACCTTTGTTTTATTTTCAAATTACATCTTTTCGGCGCAGAAGCTAAGTTAAGCTTCGTTTAAAATATTTTAAATAAACAATTTCTGAAATTCTTAAAATAAGTTTTGAAAAAATGATAATTGATTTTTAAAAGAATTTCAAACAGAGATTTTCATTGATTTTATAAAATGGAAAAAAAATGATCGATTATCTGTTAATTTTGCTAACTCAAAAAAAAAAAAGATTTTTAACGAAAACTTTGGACGTGCTAGGAACGATTAAAAAATGTAAAAAAGTACCCCCAAAATACATTGATCTTTCCTCTTAATAAACATCTACACGAGAAAATTTTGTTTTCGTCAAGTTTGGCGTCTTTTCATCATGCTATGCTTTTTTTAGCGATCTCATGGAGGTACCTATCTTAATACCATTGTATTAGTTTTCGTAATGTTTTAGATTTTCTTGTAAATATTAAAAAAAAAAAAATTTTGTTTTAAATTCAAAATAAGTGTATAAATAAATTCACTTTCATCATACGTTTGTGTAATAATTCCAATAATCAATTTTTAAAGCGAATACAGTGTAACCCGGATATAAGAGACCCGGATATAAGAGATTTTCTCTGGTCCCAAATTAGAGCCAGTGTTAATGTACATATAATAGACCAAACCCGGATATAAGAGAAACCCGGATATAAGAGACTACTTCTCCGGTCCCGACACCTCTCTTATATCCGTGTTACACTGTATTAGCCGAAGAGTGAAAGCAGTTGCGATAAATGCGGTGTCATGGGAAAAACCGTCTTTATGAAATTATTTTTCCGGATATGAAAGTTCATATTTGTCGAAATTATCTATAAAGCAAACCAGATTCAAGAATTCCTTAATTTTTTTTAAAGATCAAAACATTTTCAGTCAAAAAGTAACAAAGTACCTGATAAGTAGCAACAAGATATTGCAAATTTTTATTGAGTGAGCGCATTTTGCGCCACCGGTATATACTCACCTCCCCCTTCCATGTCTCAGTTGTGTTAAGTGGTAACATTCAAGGAAGAATAGTGCAATAACTTGCCGGGCCCTTGCCGGGTCGGGGATATTGACAGAATTTGTTTTTGAAGTTACCTTTTTCTAGCCCCCTCCTAAAGAGGGCCAACAGGTGGTTTGAATTCAGAGTTTCCTTCTCTTAGAGCGCGATTTAAGAAAAAGAAAT
>OZ038519.1:59069388-59094388 GCA_964036315.1 Acanthosepion esculentum | reverse complement strand
AGATTCATCCGTAAATTAAAATAGGAAAAAAACGCGAAATTTTCGCGGGTCTTTTTCTAGTGAATATGTGGCCTTCAATTAGGATAGACAATTATTTTTGAAATAAGTTTTGGAGGCAATAGCTTACAAAATACAAAACCCGTTATAATAATAAACAAAAAACAAAACTGACTTGTAAGAAGGTTATGGCGTTGGAATTAGTTCTAACGATATCAGTTGTCTGCTGCCCAACGACTAAAAATTTTACAATTGACATAGAATTAGTCTAACGGGAACTAGGCCAAACACGATGTCCTTATATAGGATTTTTGTTTGTACAGCGTGAGTGGCACTTGAAGTTTTTTTTTTCTCCCCTTATTCGGTTCTACTGGTGCCGATTGTCTGCCGGCAATATAAATATTTGAAAGCGAGATGTGACTTTTTTATAGACAGAAACAGGAATTAATGACAGTGTTAGTAGGCTGGTTATACACCGGTTTATTGTTTGGAAGTGACCAGTTGCACGTTTATTTGGTGTGGGTGGGATTACACTAGTCGAAACACCCCCCCACATTCAACCATCGACAGGTACGAGCAGTCAGAAAAATATTTTTGAATTCAAGTTTCTGACTACTAGCTATGAAGCATTTGGATTCTAATGGCAAATCACTTTCACTATTAACTCGAGAAAGTTAAGATCAGAATATTTCATATATATATATATATATATATATATATATATATAGGTATGTTCATGTTATCGGTAAAAAAATAGCATACTATGAATAAAAAGGCCTTAAACTTGATGAAAATAATTTTTTATCGCTTAAATGTTAATGTTATTATAAAGAGGAAAGATCAAAGTATTTTTTGAATATTTTTTTACATTTTTTAATAATTTCTAGCACGTCCAAAATTTTCGTATATATATATATATATATATATTCGAAACTTATATATGTTATAAAATCACTACAAAAATAGCCATTTTGTTTCAACACTTCTGGTGTCTTATCAAATGATAGTGTTAAATGCCACTTGATAGGACAACAGAAGTGTTGAAACAAAATGGCTATTTTTGTAGTGATTTTATAACAATTTTCGAATTATAGAATTTCAAAATACAGTGTAACCCGGATATAAGAGAGTTGTCGGGACCGGAGAAGAAGTATCTTATATCCGGGTTTCTCTTATATCCGGGTTACACTGTATGTTCTGTTCTTAACTTTCCCGAATCAATAGTGAAAGAGTTATTTGCCATTAGAGCCGAAATGGCTATTTTTGTAGTGATTTTATATCATTTATGTTATAATTTTCGAATAAATTATATTTGCTCTACTCTGTATAAGAATAGTATTTTTTTGGTCATTAGAATTTATTCCGTCTACATCAATCCTGTGTGTGTGTGTGTGTGTGTGTGTGTGTGTGTGTGTGTGTGTGTATTTTTCTTCCAAATGCCTTAAGATTTATAAAAAAGAAAAGAAAAAAGAAAAATTAAATTGAAGTTTGTGTTTATGAGCAATGAAACTTTTCGGCTTAACGGACATTGAATAGTGATTTCCTCTCATTAACTCGACAAAGTCAAAGTAAGACAGAAAGACGACCGAAAGTTAGTAGCTTGGTAATACGCTGAACTGAAGCGGGCCAAGGCGCAATCAAGATTGCAATACGACAGACTCCCGAAGGACAGGAGGGGGGGATAAGAGAGAAAAGTAAAAGGACAGACAAAAAAAGAGAGACAGACAAAAAAAGAGAGACAGACAAAAAAAGAGAGACAGACAAAAAAAGAGAGACAGACAAAAAAAGAGAGACAGACAAAAAAAGAGAGACAGACAAAAAAAGAGAGACAGACAAAAAAAGAGAGACAGACAAAAAAAGAGAGACAGACAAAAAAAGAGAGACAGACAAAAAAAGAGAGACAGACAAAAAAAGAGAGACAGACAAAAAAAGAGAGACAGACAAAAAAAGAGAGACAGACAAAAAAAGAGAGACAGACAAAAAAAGAGAGACAGACAAAAAAAGAGAGACAGACAAAAAAAGAGAGACAGACAAAAAAAGAGAGACAGACAAAAAAAGAGAGACAGACAAAAAAAGAGAGACAGACAAAAAAAGAGAGACAGACAAAAAAAGAGAGACAGACAAAAAAAGAGAGACAGACAAAAAAAGAGAGACAGACAAAAAAAGAGAGACAGACAAAAAAAGAGAGACAGACAAAAAAAGAGAGACAGACAAAAAAAGAGAGACAGACAAAAAAAGAGAGACAGACAAAAAAAGAGAGACAGACAAAAAAAGAGAGACAGACAAAAAAAGAGAGACAGACAAAAAAAGAGAGACAGACAAAAAAAGAGAGACAGACAAAAAAAGAGAGACAGACAAAAAAAGAGAGACAGACAAAAAAAGAGAGACAGACAAAAAAAGAGAGACAGACAAAAAAAGAGAGACAGACAAAAAAAGAGAGACAGACAAAAAAAGAGAGACAGACAAAAAAAGAGAGACAGACAAAAAAAGAGAGACAGACAAAAAAAGAGAGACAGACAAAAAAAGAGAGACAGACAAAAAAAGAGAGACAGACAAAAAAAGAGAGACAGACAAAAAAAGAGAGACAGACAAAAAAAGAGAGACAGACAAAAAAAGAGAGACAGACAAAAAAAGAGAGACAGACAAAAAAAGAGAGACAGACAAAAAAAGAGAGACAGACAAAAAAAGAGAGACAGACAAAAAAAGAGAGACAGACAAAAAAAGAGAGACAGACAAAAAAAGAGAGACAGACAAAAAAAGAGAGACAGACAAAAAAAGAGAGACAGACAAAAAAAGAGAGACAGACAAAAAAAGAGAGACAGACAAAAAAAGAGAGACAGACAAAAAAAGAGAGACAGACAAAAAAAGAGAGACAGACAAAAAAAGAGAGACAGACAAAAAAAGAGAGACAGACAAAAAAAGAGAGACAGACAAAAAAAGAGAGACAGACAAAAAAAGAGAGACAGACAAAAAAAGAGAGACAGACAAAAAAAGAGAGACAGACAAAAAAAGAGAGACAGACAAAAAAAGAGAGACAGACAAAAAAAGAGAGACAGACAAAAAAAGAGAGACAGACAAAAAAAGAGAGACAGACAAAAAAAGAGAGACAGACAAAAAAAGAGAGACAGACAAAAAAAGAGAGACAGACAAAAAAAGAGAGACAGACAAAAAAAGAGAGACAGACAAAAAAAGAGAGACAGACAAAAAAAGAGAGACAGACAAAAAAAGAGAGACAGACAAAAAAAGAGAGACAGACAAAAAAAGAGAGACAGACAAAAAAAGAGAGACAGACAAAAAAAGAGAGACAGACAAAAAAAGAGAGACAGACAAAAAAAGAGAGACAGACAAAAAAAGAGAGACAGACAAAAAAAGAGAGACAGACAAAAAAAGAGAGACAGACAAAAAAAGAGAGACAGACAAAAAAAGAGAGACAGACAAAAAAAGAGAGACAGACAAAAAAAGAGAGACAGACAAAAAAAGAGAGACAGACAAAAAAAGAGAGACAGACAAAAAAAGAGAGACAGACAAAAAAAGAGAGACAGACAAAAAAAGAGAGACAGACAAAAAAAGAGAGACAGACAAAAAAAGAGAGACAGACAAAAAAAGAGAGACAGACAAAAAAAGAGAGACAGACAAAAAAAGAGAGACAGACAAAAAAAGAGAGACAGACAAAAAAAGAGAGACAGACAAAAAAAGAGAGACAGACAAAAAAAGAGAGACAGACAAAAAAAGAGAGACAGACAAAAAAAGAGAGACAGACAAAAAAAGAGAGACAGACAAAAAAAGAGAGACAGACAAAAAAAGAGAGACAGACAAAAAAAGAGAGACAGACAAAAAAAGAGAGACAGACAAAAAAAAGAGACAGACAAAAAAAAGAGACAGACAAAAAAAAGAGAGACAAAAAAAAGAGAGACAAAGAGAGAGAGAGACACAAAGAGAGAGACAAAGAGAGAGAGAGAGACAAAGAGAGAGAGAGAGACAAAGAGAGAGAGAGAGACAAAGAGAGAGAGAGAGACAAAGAGAGAGAGAGAGACAAAGAGAGAGAGAGAGACAAAGAGAGAGAGAGAGACAAAGAGAGAGAGAGAGACAAAGAGAGAGAGAGAGACAGAGAGAGAGACAAAGAGAGAGAGACAAAGAGAGAGAGAGAGACAAAGAGAGAGAGAGAGACAAAGAGAGAGAGAGAGACAAAGAGAGAGAGAGACAAAAAAAGAGAGAGAGAGACAGAGAGAGAGAGACAAAAAAAGAGAGAGAGACAGAGAGAGAGACAAAAAAAGAGAGAGACAAAAAAAGAGAGAGAGACAAAAAAGAGAGAGACAGAGAGACAAAAAAGAGAGAGAGACAGACAAAAAAGAGAGAGAGACAGACAAAAAAAGAGAGAGAGAGACAAAAAAGAGAGAGAGACACACACACAGACAACCAAAAATATAGAGAGAGACACACACAGACAACCAAAAATATAGAGAGAGAGAGACACACACACAGACAACCAAAAATATATAGAGAGAGAAAAACACACACAACCAAAAATATAGAGAGACACACACACAACCAAAAATATATACAGAGACACACACACAACCAAAAATATATACAGAGACACACACAACCAAAAATATAGAGAGAGAGAGACACACAGACAACCAAAAATATATATAGAGAGACACACACAGACAACCAAAAATATATAGAGAGAGACACACACAGACAACCAAAAATATAGAGAGAGACACACACAGACAACCAAAAATATAGAGAGACACACACAACCAAAAATATATAGAGAGACACAACCAAAAATATATAGAGAGACACAACCAAAAATATAGAGAGAGACACAACCAAAAATATAGAGAGAGACACAACCAAAAATATAGAGAGAGACACAACCAAAAATATAGAGAGAGAGAGACACACACAACCAAAAATATATAGAGAGAGAGACACACACACAACCAAAAATATATATAGAGAGAGACACACACAACCAAAAATATATAGAGAGAGAGACACACACAACCAAAAATATATAGAGAGAGAGACACACACACACACACAACCAAAAATATATAGAGAGAGAGACACACACACACACAACCAAAAATATATAGAGAGAGACACACACACACAACCAAAAATATAGAGAGAGAGACACACACACAACCAAAAATATAGAGAGAGAGACACACACAGACAACCAAAAATATAGAGAGAGAGACACACACAGACAACCAAAAATATATAGAGAGAGACACACACACAGACAACCAAAAATATAGAGAGAGAGACACACACAGACAACCAAAAATATAGAGAGAGAGACACACACAGACAACCAAAAATATAGAGACACACACACACACACACACACAGACAACCAAAAAAGGAGAGTGACAAACAAAAATGAGAGAAACAAGAAAAAAGACAGACAAAGTAAGACAGCCAAAAAATTAAAAAAAAAAGATAAAACAAACTGCCATGGTAAGGTGCAGCATATAAGACTGGCCAAAAAATGAGAAACAAATCTGGGTGGGCTAAAGAGGAATGACAACGAAATAGAAATGCAGAAACAGAATGAGACAGACATAAAAAGAAATGAGAGAACAGGACAAAGACCTGCTCATCAATAGCATACAAATGTCCAATGAGGACACTGATATTAGAGACAGAAAATACTTCCAAGATGAAAACGAATGCATCAGAGAACTCTTCCACGACGACCGAGGACACAGCGGCAATACACAAATATCGAAGGACAAGAAATATTAAAATCTGAAGTGAAATCAATACTGAATAAATTGAACAGAAACACAGCAGCAATACCAAATGGAATAGTATTAGACATGCTGGCAGCCTCTTGGCATTGACAAGTTAAGAGATATAATAAATGAAAAACAACAGTGGTTATATACTAGAAGACTTGAGTAGATCTACGAGGGTCATTCAGTAAATAAGTTGAATTTTTCGGTATAAGGACTTCTAATACAGATAGAAGCTTACTCTTTTTTATTTTTATTTTTTGTTTTTCTTCTTTTTCACATGGATTTAATTTCTTTTGCAAATTAAAAAAAAACTTTCAGAGTTTTGGCGATTAACAAAGATGGCCGACCAAGAAGCATGCTCCAGGATTGAACAGCGGTCAGTTATCAAGTTTTTGGTTGCTGAAGGGTGCAAACCAGTTGAAATTCATAGGAGAATGTCAACTGTGTATGGTGCCACATGTTTCAGCCCAAAAAACGTCTACAAGTGGGCTAAATTGTTTAAAGAAGGACGGAACAGTGTTGAGGATGAAGACAGGCCTGGGAGGCCTACAGAAGTGAGATCTCCTGAGGTGATCGAATCGGTCAATGACCTCATTCAGTCTGACAGAAGGGTGACAGTGGATGACATTGCAAGGACTTTGAGCTTATCTGTTGGGACAAACGCAGGGGTCATCAGTCAGAAGGAGTAATCTTGCATCATGACAACGCAAGGCCTCACACAGCAGCCCAAACGGTGCTGGGCTGGGAACTGCTCCCTCATCCCCCTTACAGCCCAGACCTTGCCCCTTCAGACTCACCTGTTTGGTCCCTTGAAAGCGTTCACGAGAGGCAGGAAGTTTAAAAGTGACGATGAAGTCAAAAGTGTTGTGAGCGACTGGCTGAGACATCAGTCCAAAGATTTTTACGCTGAGGGAATACGGAAGCTTGTGCACAGATGGGAAAAGTGTGTGACAGTGCTGGGAGACTACGTTGGAAAAAAAAGATAAAAAAAGTAAGCTTCTATCTGTATTAGAAGCCCTTATAGCGAAAAATTCGCCTTATTTATTGAATGACCCTCGTATTTTCATAGGACTTCCTAAGAAGACCGGTGTAAACGAGTGTATGCTATCAAACAACCTAATGAGCCATATAACAAAACTTATCCTAATCCTAATAGAGTCGGCAGCGGTATCAGACCAAGTAGGATAAGAACAGCGCCTGCCCGTTAAAGATGAACAACAAATGCTATAATTATACTCTGAATTAAATCAGAAAGAGCAACACAAATACAGAATGATGTGTACTTGTGTTTTATAGATTATAAAAACAGTATTTGATGAAGTCGAGATCACAAAGATCTATTGGAACTGCTAAGCAACCTTGATATGTTTGAGAAAGGTATTCAGTCAGGTCTGTGCCATTTCGTGATACATGTTTAGGCGATCATGTATCTTTCCATACATGACTGACGAGGCAGATTTTTTCCTGCAGTAGGTTGCCATTTCTTTCTGCGGTAGACCAGTTGCCATCCAACGCTAGAGAACCCGGTCTGTCCTGCTATTTATCCATAGCTGGAGGGGAGAAGAAGATTCATACCTTCCCCAAGGGTATTTACATTATACATACTCTATTCTCTCAGTAATGCTTGCCTTCATTCCTGACCACTGACAATCCCTCTCTTCCTCATTTTCAATGCATTCCTATAGTAAAATCATTAGCAATCATTTACATTATACATATAGTAGCCCTATTCTATCAGTAATGCTTGCCTTCATTCCTGACCACTGACAATCCCTCTCTTCCTCATTTTCAATGCATTCCTATAGTAAAATCATTAGCAATCATTTACATTATACATATAATAGCCCTATTCTATCAGTAATGCTTGCATTCATTCCTGACCACTGACAATCCCTCTCTTCCTCATGCGTTCCT
Source organism: Acanthosepion esculentum (assembly GCA_964036315.1). Classification (NCBI taxonomy): domain Eukaryota; kingdom Metazoa; phylum Mollusca; class Cephalopoda; order Sepiida; family Sepiidae; genus Acanthosepion; species Acanthosepion esculentum. The sequence continues at coordinate 59,086,718 of OZ038519.1, read as the reverse complement.
GTAGTAAAATCATTAGTAATCAGTCAGTTATGTGACATGTGTGATACACGCTTAAGCGATCATGTGTCTTTCGGTACATGACTGACCACTATAGAACCCGGTTTGTCTTGGCATTTACTCATAGCTAGAAAAGGAAGAGGATTCATATCTTTCCCCAAGGGTTTTAGTGTAAGTGAATCTAATAGATTTGACTGGAATTCGAACCCTGCTCTCCGATTCCTCAATCGGAGAGCTATATATTACTCCACCGTGCCTCCTTCGGGGAGGGTATTAGAATAGAAAGCCAATACTGGCAGCAAATCGCCTGCAAACGAATGGAAAACGAAATCAGTACATATATACAAAATAGAAAGAGATGTAAGACAAGGATGTGTCGTCTTACCAGACTTACTCAACCTATACAGTGAGGGGATTCCGAGGGAATTAGAAGTCCTACCAGAATTCATGATTGGCGACAACAATCTTAACATGATATGCAGATGACAGCGGACACGGACAGGAAACTACAAGAACTCCCAAAGAAGGTTGTGAATGAAAGCAAGAAGAAAAAAAAAACTAATCATCAGTCAAGGCATGATGCGTGGTTGTCAGCAAAAAGGAACAGCCCAACATGAAAATTGGGGATCCTGAAATCAAGCAAGTAGAATAATTTAAATATTTGGGAAAGAATTTAACAGAACACCGAAATCCGAAGGCGCATTGGGATAGCGAAAGATGCCTTACAAAAGCTGAGCAAAGAAAACGGGGGGGGGGGAATAAACACCACACAACACGCAAAACACACAAAACGCAAAACACACCGACAAAATGTTATGTAATATCAGTAATCCTATATTACAGTGAATGCTGGGCAATCTGCGCAAAGATTAAGAGACTTGAAACAACATATGGTTCTACAGAAGGATGATGAGAATACCATGGACCGAACATGTGAGCAACAACGAAGTTCTAGAGAAAATGTTAAGAGAAAAAAGTACATTCATACGTAGCATCAGAAAGAATTTCTAGGGTACATAATGAAGAAAGGCTTGGAAAAGCCGACACTCACAGAACATATGGAAGGCGAGACAGAACAGTCCATAACCTGCCTAACGAGATTGTGTAAATGGAGGACAGAACAGGGTTGAGAAAATTTACTAAAAGCTACAAAAAGCACGAAATGGTGGAGAGCCATAATCACCCATGTCCTGAAGGGACGCGGAATGTAGAAGAACGAGCTTGTGAAAACTGATGACAGACAGTGTTTAACCCTTGGAGCCCTTCGTTCCTGAACAATTTTCAACCCTTCTGCGCGAGCTCCTGAGTCAAAATTCGCAAATAATTGGTATGTAATGTTTCACGGTTGATATAAAAATAGATACAAGTGTTTACCCACCGTTCATCCGGTAGCTGGGCATTAAGTCATTTTTCCCTACCACCGGTAAAGCGGTGGATTAGCCATTTCTTTATAAGGAACCAATTGGCATTCGTTGATCAAGCAGGCACAACAACTTGAGTTACTCTTTTTTACTCTCTAGCCATTGGACTGAGATCATAGCGTTGTATATGTTCTTACCTTTAATGTTAATATTAGCCGTTTCCTTATAAAGTCATTTCCCTCTGCCACCGTTCAACCGGTGGCTGGGCACCAAGTCATTTCCCTCTGCCACCGTTCAACCGGTGGCTGGGCACCAAGTCATTTCCCTCTGCCACCGTTCAACCGGTGGCTGGGCACCAAGTCATTTCCCTCTGCCACCGTTCAACCGGTGGCTGGGCACCAAGTCATTTCCCTCTGCCACCGTTCAACCGGTGGCTGGGCACCAAGTCATTTCCCTCTGCCACCGTTCAACCGGTGGCTGGGCACCAAGTCATTTCCCTCTGCCACCGTTCAACCGGTGGCTGGGCACCAAGTCATTTCCCTCTGCCACCGTTCAACCGGTGGCTGGGCACCAAGTCATTTCCCTCTGCCACCGTTCAACCGGTGGCTGGGCACCAAGTCATTTCCCTCTGCCACCGTTCAACCGGTGGCTGGGCACCAAGTCATTTCCCTCTGCCACCGTTCAACCGGTGGCTGGGCACCAAGTCATTTCCCTCTGCCACCGTTCAACCGGTGGCTGGGCACCAAGTCATTTCCCTCTGCCACCGTTCAACCGGTGGCTGGGCACCAAGTCATTTCCCTCTGCCACCGTTCAACCGGTGGCTGGGCACCAAGTCATTTCCCTCTGCCACCGTTCAACCGGTGGCTGGGCACCAAGTCATTTCCCTCTGCCACCGTTCAACCGGTGGCTGGGCACCAAGTCATTTCCCTCTGCCACCGTTCAACCGGTGGCTGGGCACCAAGTCATTTCCCTCTGCCACCGTTCAACCGGTGGCTGGGCACCAAGTCATTTCCCTCTGCCACCTCTAGTTCCACGTGCCATGTTTAATGGATGTCAGTTATCAGTTATCTCCTGTTAATTTCCACTGAAAGTTCTCCACTGCCTTAACCACTGTGCCATGTGTCCTTGAGGACACATGGCACAGTGGGTAAAGGCGTTGGTTAGATCCAGTGACAGGACCCAAAGAGTGGGAGTTCAATACCCGGTTAAGGCAGTGGAGAACTTTCAGAGGGAAATTAACTGGAGATAACTGATAACTGACATCCATTAAACATGGCACGTGGAACAAGAACAGTCTACCCCACTGATTGAAATAAAGGGTTCAGTTCGACATTCCAACCACCTGAAGAAGCATACAACAGCCGAAACGTTGTGATAAACATGGCGACAAAGATGAGGACAATAGTGCGGATAATGTAAATACAGTGTAACCCGGATATAAGAGAGTTGTCGGGACCGGAGAAGAAGTCTCTTATATCCGGCTCTCTCTTATATCAGGGTTTGGTCTATTTTGTTTTATTAACACAGGCTCTAATTTGGGACCAGAGAAAATCTCTTATATTCGGGTTTCTCTTATATCCGGGTTACACTGTAATACCTCATCTCAGAAATATAGACAGATATCCCAGGGATTGTAATTGAAACAAGCTCCCGCTGTCTATAAAATGCTGCAAATGTTATGCATCTCAAATAGCCTCTGACCCAACACAGGGCCCAATAGACATTTGCAAATTTTAAGATTTGATTCTTGGGTTGTTACTTGTATTTTAGAAAGTTTTAGTTATCCCATTTATTATAAGGAAGTTATGTGTGCGTGAGAGGAGAGAACAGATTCCTGATACTCCCCAAAGAGGATCTGCGTCTAGTATACACTCTTTTGGGGCAAATACTAGTATTGTCTGGAAGAGTTATGTCGGTGGGGGAAAAGTGTGTTTGTGTGTGTGTGGGGGGGGGAGTCGTGCCAAAGAAAATTATTTGAAAATAAACGTCGTACTGGAAGACAGATTTTTTTAAAAATAGTTTCAGCCCAAACAAGTTTGGTTTGTTGTGTTTTACGGTATATCAACCTCAATCGGTTATTTAATGCCGACAACATTTTTAGGATAGATTCATATGAATAGAATGTGTATTCGTTGGTTTAGATTGATTTGGTTTACGGTATATCAACCTCAATTGGTTATTTAATGCCGACATTTTTTTCCTGGTAATATTTTGTTTTGTCAAAAATCTATATCTGGTAATATTTTTTCGCCATTAATCCCTTTAACATTGCTATTTAAATCTTTATATAAATTGTTTCTTTATGAGATATATAGCAAGAGAACCAGACAAGATGTGGCAGCAATATTCAAAGCAAGGACGAATGGTAGACTTATAAACATTTAAGATAGATTCTTGTGATAAAAATTGTCTAGCACGACACAGTAAACGAACTTTCCTAGCAGTAGATGTCGCAATTGATTCGATATAATCTTTCCACTTCATGTCATCGGAAAACGCTAGCCCCTGAAGGTGCATGGAGTCACCCTCCTGGAGGTTAGACTCAGCCAGGCTGATGGAAGGCAAGAAAGAGCTTCTTTAATAATTAAAACAGAAGCTTCTTCCTTGCCCCAGTTAACAGATTGTATTTTTGACATCACCAACCAATTTGACCTTATCGAACCTATCTTATTTACTATTAAAGACATGAGTAAATACTTGTGTCATCAGTATGGGTATAGAATTGAGAAGTCATGACATCAGAAAGGTCGTTTATTAAAATTAGGAACAGCGTAGGTTCAAGGAGGCAAGCATTAATGTAAAAAGATCTAGAAGATTGGCCATTCAAGATAACTTTCATTTCGCGATTTGATAAGAATGAATCGGATAAAAATTCATCCAGATATACCATAATATTTCAACTTGTGATGACCAGCATGCTAAAATCCTATCAAATGCTTTCGAGATATTCAAAGCAACAGCCCGAACTTCGCCATTCATATCTTAAGCTTGATGGGCTCTTTCTGCAATAATCGCCATTACATCAACAGCTGATCTAGAGAAGCGAAAGCCAGATTGCTTATATGAAAGAAGCTCTTGCGATGTGAAATGCATAACCAATACAGGGTTGATTAGAACCTCTAGTTCGTTGCCAAAAAGAGGTAGGAGGCTGAAAGTTAGAAGGATCAAAGGATTCGTCTCAGTTTTTAAAGACTGAAACTACAATTTTAATGTCTTCAAATCCACGGTAAACAGTCATCGATTCTACATATACAATTCATCAATTTACAATTCTTACGTCCATAAAGCAGTCGTTTTCACTAAATCTCTACATCGAGTGGCTCTTGTACCTTGTATCAAGTTAACAGATTGTAAGTCATTTTTGACATCAGCAACCAATTTGAACTTATCAAACCGATCAGATTTAATATTAAGAGACAGGAGTAAATAGTTGTATCTTCAGTATAAACATCGAGATGAGAAGTCATGGCACCAGGAAGGTAGTTTATTAAAATTAGGAACAACGTAAGTCTAAAGAGGCAAGCATTAATGTAAAAAGATCTAGAAGAGTGGCCATTCAAGATAACTTGCAAGTTGGGAAAAAATACAAAGATTTCAACAGATTCACCTTGTCAGCTGCCAATTTGACTTTATCAAACCGATCAGATTTACTATTAAGAGAGGAGTAAATATTTGTGCCATCAGTAGAGAGTAGAGAGATATTTAATAACTTCGGCACTTGTATTAGGTTGGTGCAAAAATAATGTCGTTTTTTGACGTTCAACTTCATGTGAGAAAACGACATTATTTTTGCACCAACCTAATATTTGGTACACAAGAATATTGAATCCTAACATGTCGACTTTCGGGAGTAAATTATTATAATATAGTAAATTCTTTATATAAATTATTTCTTTATGAGATATATAGCAAGAGAACCGAATAAGATGTAGCAGCAATATTCAATATTTATCCCACTCCCTTTATCTCATCCTTCTTTTCTTTCCCACTCTTTTCCTTCCTTTTCCTCCCACCTTCCTTATATATCACATCTTTTTTCCTCTCTTCAATTAATATTTTCTTTCTTTTTTTCTGCCTCGCTCTGTTCATCTGTTTTTCTTTCTTACAGCTTATATTCTTTCATTCTTTCTCCCTACATTTCCTTTAAAAATCCTATTACATGGCGGCAACCATTTCCTCTCCCAGCATCATGGAGTTGCTTCCTTTGGTACCAGCAGTCGGACAGAATTAGGATGAATGAAGCTGATGACCAAAGAAAATCCTCAAACCGTTATATGAAACTGAACAGTCTCAATCGTGTTTATACAAAATTATATGGCGTAAAAACATGGACTTTGGACATTTTATCCACACTTTTGATTTGGAAAAATATACAAAGATTTCCACAGATTCACCTTGTCAGCTGCCAACTTGACCATATCAAACCGATCCGATTTACTATTAAGAGACAGGAGTAAATAATTGTGTCATCAGCAGAGAGTAGAGAGAAATTTAATAACGTTGGCACTTGTATTTGGTACACAAGAATATTGAAGCCAAACATGGCGACTGTCGGAAGTAAATATATTGCGAATGAGAACGAACCGTTATTGAAAAAAAAAAAAAAAAAAAAAAAAAATTGCTACCATATTTGGATAGGGACTGTCCAATAGTCTCTTTCTAGCCTCGACAAAGTCCAAAAAAGCAGGATCAGTTGTCATGGAGTCTACAATAGACATTTTTTTTTTCAATTTGTGACGTCCATAAAACAGCCGTGTTCACTCACTCTCTACATTGAATGACTTGTGCCTTGTATCAAGTGAATGGAGTGTGGGCTTTCGAAAATGCGGGGTACGCAGTATTTGATAGTAGACTCATCCGTCATTCATTCAATTTTGAAACTTACCACTGATGGAAGAAGTGATTTGCCATGTCCCTTTAGGACGTGGGCGATCACGGGACTCGCCGACTTCCTTTTCTTTGTAGCACTTGGCAAGTTTTCTTTTTGCTATTTCTCCACGGGCTTATGGCCACATCACACTGAAATAGCTATTCCCGTACAATGGGTGACCGCTTGGCAATAGCAGGTGCACTAAGCTTGGATGTGCGGGTGGTGTAATGGATAATGGCTCAGAATTATTAATCGGGGAGCTGGGTTCCCGTACGATCACCGAAGTTAAGCAACGTCGAGCCTGGTCAATACCTAGATGGGTGATCGCATGGGAATGTCAGGTGCCGTAAGCTTGGATGTGTGGGTGGTGTAATGGATAATGGCTAGGAATTGTAAATCGGAGAGCAGAGTTCTAATTATGTTCGTTATATTCACTTACACGCGAATACCCTTGCTAAAATCTCCTCCTCCAGCTATGGGCTAATTTGTATTTACTCAATCCCTCCACGAGGTCAAGTTGTGACAAGTCGGTTTAATGTGGGGAGCCCGAGCGCATACACCCGGGCACCAGGTATGGGTTAATTAGTAACATATCACTAAATCAAAAAAAAAAAAAAAAAAAAAAAAAAAATCAGACAATGTTTTCTAGATTTAAAGAGCTTTAAGAGTTGTTCAGCTATAGACTCCATTGAAATACAGATTAGTTACACAAGTATGTTTAGATTTATTTACGTTCTCGGAAATAAATGTATAGAAACTAATATGGCCATAAAGTGAGTGATCAGTTTATGTTGATACGAGAATTGATTCCACATTTTAGTTTGACAATTTCTTGTTTACCAAATTCTAATTAGGTGTAAATCCATGTTTCCCACCAGCTATGGGTTAATTAGTAATACTTGTATCACTTAATCATTATCCAAAAATTTTTATTATGTAAAAATATTTTCTGGTTTAATATAACCTAAAAAAGGTTGGTAAACCGTAGAAATGAATCAGTGGCAAAATATAATCAACAGACATCCTATATCACCCAGTAAGTGGACACTGATGATAACCACAGGGTACATCGTCGAAACGTATCTATACCAACCAAAGTGAGAATAGTTCAAAATACAGATTTATAAAATAAAATAAAGATTTACAATCTAAACATTTTCTTGGTTTAAATCGCCTGCAAAGGGTTGATAAGCCGTAAAGAAAATCAGCCAACAAACCAAATATCTGTCTGCATCGTCCATAAAGCAACCCATTTCAGTAACTTCTACATTAAGTGGTTCTTGTGCATTGTATACATGGATTGGCATCGTAAATAGACAAAGTCCAACCAATAAGGGCCAATTAAAATTGTCACGTGAGAAAATGAAATTCTATCGCCGTGCAGGCATCAGCGTCACAAGTAATATCCGTCTTTGAGAACTAATTTAAAGACGAATGCATCATAATAAATTTTAGAATGCTGAGAGCAAACGGCCTCCATCCATATAGAAAATGAATTGAAGAGCTACACAAAAACGGAAAGGGCGCGAGATTTATTCAGCCTCTACAGCGACGCTATCCTAAGGAAACTAGAGACCTTACCTGGATTTATTAACGATGGGAGTGATCTTGACAATACAAGAGACACAGATAACACAGTGATAACGACCGATTCGAAAAAGTACAGGACCTCTGAAACTGGGTGGTAAAAGAATGCGAGAGAGCCCCGGGACAAAAAAAAAAAAAAAAAAAAAAAAAAAGAAAAGCATCAACTGCAAGACAAAAGGTATGGTCAAGGGGAAGCGATAAAGTCCAAGGTGCGGGTTACAAATTGGAGATATAATCCTAGGTATCTAGTTTTCTGTGGAGGTACCTAAGATTTAAAATCAAAATTGAAGCTTTTATTTTAGTTTTAATTCCAAGCTAATTGAGTAAATTTAACATTTCCAATAAGTTTGAAAAACTAATTTAAACTGACTGGAGTTTTTTTTTCGCTAAAATAGCTGATAAGCGCCCCCTACTTTTCAGTTGTTTTTAATCACAATGTAATTCACTTTATTAAAAATAATCAAAAAATAATTTATTTTCTGAAACTTTATTTGCGGAATATTAGCAGATTTAATGTAATTTGAAACAAATATTTACTTGAAGTTTCAAATAACGCAGAAATGCATTTTTTAACACAAAAGTAGCTGTTTTGACAGCCTGATCAACGCATCCACAGTAGAACACTTGCATGTTCTTGTTTTGCCCGCCAGCAGTGTCCTGCAAAGCGCATTCTGCGTTCATATAAAACTGTAGAAATATCAGGGGATTGAACCATAGTGCTGTGTTGCAGGTTATCACCAAGAAATGTCAAGCACAGCTTTCAGCATCTGAGTGCAGTTTCTATCACGCTAATGTCCAAGCAGTGGCAACATATTAAAACCGCCTCTACAGTGGCTCGAATGAAACTCCGATTGAAGTTGTCTGGTAGATCAGATTACATCCATTTTATTCAAGGCGGCCGAGGCTTTAGCTATGCGAAGTTTCTTAGATATGCAAAAGATTTGACAGATTTTATTGATTCACAAGGCTCAATGTAAATGTCTCAAATGTTGAAAATACAGTTGGTATATTGCATGAAAGAACTATCCCCCCACAAAAAATGGAAGCTTTTGGTACAGGACCTCAGAGACCGTGAACTTTAAGAGTGCTGTAGTTTTGCCGACACGTAATTATAAAAAGAGCATTGACAGAGAAGGATGCCATCAAAAGGACAAATGGTAGATTTAGATTTAGATTTTAGAGAACGAAATTGTCTCGCACGACATGTTGAACCGGGTTAAAGATTCAATGTCTGAAGCTATTTTTGATTGACAATCTCACAATTAAACCTAATTCTAAACAAAGTATTAAGAAAATTTTAGAAAAACACACAATATATATATATATATATATATATATATATATATATATATATATATATATATGTGTGTGTGTGTGTGTATGTATAGTATTGCTGCTTGCAACCTGGTGAGTTATCAAGTTTTCTGAGTCCCTATACTTGTTAAAGACTGTTGTTATGTTTTTTAATTATTTTCTCCAGGTTATCTGCACAACTATAGCTTAACTTAAGAGTATTAGGATTAAATATTTTACTAAGTGGGTTAGTTTCAGAGTTTGGGAAATGTTTTTGATGAGGTTTAGAAATATACGCCCCAATTTAGTTTTAACCATCATATTAAAAGGGGGAGTAAACCATATGATCTTTCTAGATCTCTTATTATGGTTGCTATTAACAGGGCTTTTATATTGAATAGTGGTATCTTTGTATCCACTATTTTTGAGTGCAGAATTGTAAAGATCCCGATGTTTATTAAAAACATCTTTGTTCGAAGAGTTATTACTAATCCTAAATCCAATGGAGGAGGGTATATGTTTGATGACTGAAGGGGGTGGTTGGAATTTGGATGCACGTATATTGGGTTGGAATTAATCTTCACATATGGTTGGAATGTGTTGCTGGCAAGGTCCAGGGTAACGTCTAGAAAATCTACTTGTTTAACATTAGTGGTAACTATTGTCCTAAGACCCATATCCTTAAATACCTTATGAATCATTTTCCTAATACGGTCTACCTTAATTTTAGTGGAGTTATATATATATATATATATTTGTCATCCATATATATATATATATATATATATATATTGTCATCCACATCCACATATATTTGTCATCCACAGTTTCACAGCTCATCAGTGTGGCTAGACGTCCGATCTAGCTAGGATCGAAACCCGACTGAATTGGCGTCAGTCGGAACTTCTACCACTAAGCCGTCGGCTCACGACAGGGATGAAGGTGAATTTTAGCGTGTTTATTTTTAGATTTAGATAAACACACAGTGACTGACAGTGACTCAATTCTGCCGAAGATTCTGCTATATTAGCTTAAATAGTCACTGTTTACAAACTCACACCCCAAGAAAAAATGTACTGCTACGTAATATCAATCCTCCTATAATGGTAGTGAATGAGAGGGAATTTTCCTCTTGGGTGAAGTGACTAGAGGCAACAGAAATGTGGCTCTACAGAAGGATGTTGAGAATCCTATGGGTTGAACATGTGAGCAACGACGAAGTTTTAAAAGATGGAAACGAAAAGTACACTTATCAGAAAGAAGCTTTAAATTTTAGGATCACGACGAAGAGGGTTTGGAGAATTTGACACTCACAGGGCATATTGAGAGTAAGAGGAACAGATGGGAGCAACGATTAAAATAATGAAATTATGTAAATGGATAGCAGAACATGAACATGGAGAGGTAGAAAGTGAACAGTGACAACGAATAGAGGGTCGTGATCATCCATTTCCCGAAAGGACACAGTTTTGTAACAAGTTTCAAACCATGATTTGATAGATATATATACCTAGGATGTTATACAAATATAACTGCTACTAAATTTCCTTGCAATAAATAACTGCGTGACGTCAGTCTTATCTTGATTATCAGCATGTCTTTGTAGCCATAAAAACAGGACGCGAATTGCTTTCTGCACGTAAGTACAAGTTTTGTTTGTCAGAGAACAAAAGTGAAAAATGCAGTAACAAATGCCTATCGTAAAACTTCTTGAATGAAATAAGACAGTTTTTTTTCTTTTTTTAAATGAATGTTTGACAATTTCCTCGCGGAGTAAGAGGAGACTTGAGGCAACATATGGCTATACAGAAAGATACAGAGAATCCATAGACTGAAAAAGGTGACTTAAAGAATGGAAAGAAAAAAAGAAGACATACTTAAAATCAGAAAAGGGTGGAGATAATAGAGTAAGAGGGGGAATTTTGATACAAACAAGAAGGGCAGAAAGGCAGCAAATAATCTCGTTAGGCAGATTATGTAAATGGCAGAAAGCTAGAGCATATATATATATATATATATATATATATATATATAAGTAAAGGTAATAAATCTGTTGGTGTATAATTCAAGTGGATCCTAGTAACAAAATATTAAAACTGATCCACAAAAAGCTCAATGTGTTTATTATAACAGCATATAAATTACAAAGCAAAATCATGGCGTAATTTTGGATATATATATATATATATATATATATATATATATATATAAGAAACTATACTCGATCAAAAAACCTTCGGTGTCTTGATTTGCAAATAATCAAACCAATACCAAAGGGAAAAAAGGTATAAAAAAAGATAGTACGTTAGCCGAAAATAATCGTCCAGCATGCAAGTTCAAGGCCCAAAGAAAAAAAAAAAAAAAAAAAACGATACGATTACGCACCCCCCCCAAAAACAAAACAAAGAACTAAATAAAGTGCTCAATGCAGCTAGTAGAGCAGATATATATATATATATATATATCTCCAAATGCATGGGCACCCAAATCCATAGAATTTTTTTTATATTTACATATTTGTAAAATTTCAGATATATGTCAAAAGGACAATGTAACCCGAATATAAGATAAAACCAGATACAAGAGAGCTTTTCTCTGGTCCCAAATTAGAGCTATACTTACCTAAACAAAATAAACCAAACCCGGATATAAGAGACTTCTCCGGTCCCGACAACTCTTATATCCGGGTTACACTGTATAACCAAAGACAAAATGGAAAACTTAACCAACGCGTTTCGTCCTCCAAGAGACTATCAAAACAAATGATGCGTTGATAAAAAGCAATAAAAAGACGAAAGATTAGTTTTCCTTTCGTCATTCACTTTTCACGAGGTGGTCGGAAAGTGACCGAAGCCGAGCCGCCAGATCAGGACTGATAATATTGCTGATTTTTGGGATTTTATCAAAGGAGTTCTAGGTAAATAGCAGGGGCACCAGATTATTCTAATCATAGACGAATAGTAGATTTTGATTATGGAGAGCGAAATTGTCTCGCACGACATGTTGAACCGGGTTAAAGATTCAATGTCTGAATTGAGTTCTCATTGACAATCTCACAAACCTAATTCTGGACAAAGACAACTTTCTTTTTTTTTTTATAACTGTGACCTTGAGCGGACTGAAGTAGAGTTCGCAAATAGTACAAATGCTTATAAATCTCAAGTGCCGTCATTTTTGTGATGTTTATCGCTAGAATTTAAAAAAAAAAAAAAAAAAAAAAAAAAATATTCTGCAATAAAATTTGCAGCGTGTCTCAGAGCTTCGGGAAAAGTGAATGACAAAAGGGAAACTAATCTTTCGCCCTTTGATGTATAGTGATTTTCCAAGCGCAGCTCAGGTGTGGCACAAGGCCGAAAGTATGGGGCACCTAGTGAGGATCGAACTCGCTACTCAGTCGTAATCGCTCTAGCGAGACAAGCTTGCTAACCATTACACCACCTCGAGGTGCCCATAGTGATTTTCCAAGCGTAGCTCAGATGTGGCGCAAGGCCGAAAGTATGGGGCACCCAGTGAGGATCGAACTCGCTACTCAGTCGGAATTTTTCTAGCGAGACAAGCTTGCTAACCATTACACCACCTCGAGGTGCCCAGATGTGGCACAAGGCCAAAAGTATGGGGCGCCCAGTGAGGATCGAACTCACTACTCAGTCGGAATTGTTCTAGAGAGACAAGCTTGCTAACCATTACACTACCTCGAGGTGTCCTACCACATTTGTGTATATATCAGAATAAAGAATGCGTGGTTTTGGTGTAAGGAATATTGCACGTTTGGGTAAGTGTTTGTGGCAAGCTAAGTTTAACGTTAAGACAGAAAATCGCCCCCCATTCTCCTTTTTGGCCTTGTACTCCATTTTGTAAATATTACAAGTAAATAAATGCTAATCACTATGGTACCTAGAGATTTTGAATGTAAGCGCAGTATTAGACTGGTGTCGAAATCATCAATTGACAGTCGAGCTGGCTCGATGTAACCGTAAGTTACCTGCTAAAGGTTTTTCTCGCACGTCTCGCTGGTGGAACTCCCTTATAGCTTCATGCTTTCTAGCCAACTTTAATCAGCAAAAATTTAAATGCTATGTCAATCGTTATCTAATGTCGTGATCACTTTTTCTCTTCTCACACATTAATGAGCGTGTTTCTGATTCTTCCACATCCAGTAACCCCATTGTGCCTTTATTGAATTGCATGAAAAAAAAAAAAAATCAATCGTGAGTATCTATGCAGATGATACCACGGTTTATGGGCGCAGCTACACAAGTCTAGATGATTAGGCTTGGCAGCTGGTATCTCGTCTGAGTACTAACAGCTCAAATGAGGCAAAGTTTTAGTACCCCCAAAAGCAAACTACTAACATTTCCAACCAACCCTGAAATTTCTTAAGTGCCACGTCTACTATAAGGAAAGTTTGTTCAATGTGCCGTGCCAGTTACTCGTTTGAATCCATCTTGTACATTTACAAATCTGTCCGTGCATTGAATACTGCTGCCATATCCGGTCTGGTGCCCCGGCTATTCATCTGCAGGTTCTTAACCAAATCCAAAAGAAGGATATGTAATGTAAACGATCCTGACTTGGGATCAAGTCTTCAGTTACTTTCTACAAATATTTTCACAGCTACTGCTCTGACAAACTACACCCCCCCCACCGGTGCTCCGACTACATGAATTTAAGCTTGCTATTCGATTGGCAGCTAGGCCTCATTTTACTGTTGAACTAGCTAGATGTAACCGACAATTCTACTACAAAAGAATCTTCTCACACCTCCCACCTGTGGAAGTCAAATTTTCTTGCTTCTCTGATAAAATGCAATGTCTATCGCCATCTGTCTTCTTGGACACTGTTCCTTTTTTGTCTTTAACTCAACCCTCCCCACACTCAGTTTTATTCTCTTTCGCTCCCGGTAACACCCCGCGTCTTAGTAGCCTTATTGCTTTGCTTGGTGTGAAATGAAGAAAAATAATTATGAAGAACAGATGAAGATGCAGAATAAGGGCCGGTTCCTTTTACCGACCCAGAAAGTAAAAGACTTCTGCCATTTATCGCCACAAGAATCAGAATAGACAAGGAAAAAAAAAAAAAAAAAAAAAAAAAAAAAAAAAAAAAAACTCAATTTCCAGCCTTGATAGAATTCGAAAGCGTTTATGAAGACTTGTAGGTGGTGAATTATTTCAACCCCCACCGCATTTTCCTCCTCGGACGAAAGATCGCTAGGACACACAATGTCGTTGTTACATTACATACGCGGGAACAGATACTCAAATTCCATAGGCCGAAAAAAAACAAAGTGGGCCCGGATACTGACACGGGTAGGCGGGGGGGGGGAGTCAATTCCGGCCACTGAATGCAGAAGTGCGTAAGTAACCTAACACCTACATCCGGTATTGTGAGAACGAGAATGTAGGACAGATGATTGTACGAAGCACTTCCTTTCACCCCGAGGCAGTAAGCAGGTGCCTTATACACCGCTGACGGATAGCGTAGGGTGCGCGTGACAGGCTGGAGAGCAACGAAGATGGCGGTCGCATTCACTCAGTGGGTGGGTGGCGAGATACTGGAATGACGTAAATATTGCTTCTTGTGATGCCATGGAGAGCAAGCTAGGCTAGCAGAATATTACCACCCCCACCCTAAAGTGACCACCTATTTGTGGTCTGCTGCAAAATTTAGTCTATGTGATAACTAAAGCATATATTAGAAGAGAAAGAGAAAGAGAAAGGATGAGAAGAAGGAGAAGGATGAGAAGAAGAAGGATGAGAAGAAGGAGAAGACGGAGGAAGGAGAAGACGGAGAAGAGAAAATGGACGATTGAAATCGACCAAGTCAAGATCTCATCATCCAAACAGATCGGGCCCTTCCGACCACCCAACCAGACATGTTCCAATTTGAAATGAAAAGCTTTATCAATGTGGTTATTCCTGATGACCATAATAAAAAAAGTAAAAAATTGCGAAGTTCAAGAAATACACCGACCATCGGATTGAGTTTACCAGAATGGGTTATGCTCTGACGACTATTGTAGCAGATTTCGTTGGGGCGTTGGTAAGTACACCACCGAACCTAAAGGCCTATATTATGAACATCAGAATAAAGTTTAATATCGCGTCGCTTCAGAAGTCCGCGTTACTTGGCAGTGCACATATTCTGTGAAAGGTGCAGTTTGAACGTGTATGAATAAGAAAACCCATAATGCAAGTTCTCCAGATGAAACGAAAAGAAACATGCGGGGGAAGAGAAAAAAAATCACCACTCTAAACCAACGTGTCTCCTATACTCTCGGGTTTTTCAATAAGTCGGAGTAAGGTAGAAGAGTATTTGGGGAAAGAAAGAAGGAAGGACTTAAACTATTGCAAAAAGATACTGTATAGTTGTCAGCAACGGGAAAACTAGTGATACCAAAACCAGGCAAATGCAATCTAAATGTTTGGGAAGTGTTTTAACAGAACGAGAAGTGTGACACCGAAATCAAAAAGGTACATTGGGAAAGCGACAGATGCCTCTTAAAAGCTAAGCAAAGGATTAAGAAACTTGAAACAAAGCAAAAAGTACTGAACTGTTATGTAATATCAGTCCTCCTATATGGCAATGCATTCTGGACAATCTCCTCACAGTTGAAGAAGAGACTTGAAGCAAGAGAAACAAAGAAAAGAGTACCGAACTGTTATGTAATATCAGTCCTCCTATATGTCAGTGAATACGGGACAATCTCCTCACAGATGAAGAGACTTGAAGCAAGAGAAACAAAGAAAAGAGTACCGAACTGTTATGTAATATCAGTCCTACTATATGGCAGTGAATGCTGGACAATCCCCACACAGATGAAGAAGAGACTTGAAGCAACAGAAATGTCCTACATAGAATACTACGGACTAAACTTGTGAGCAAAGACGACGTTTTAGAGAAAATGAAAACAAAAAAGACGTTTATACTTTTCAGGAAGAAAGTTGAAATTTCTATCGTACATAATCATTAAAGAGGCTTGGCAAATTTGACACTCACAGGACATACTGAAAGAGGGACAGGGGAAAACCTCGCATAACCTCTGCCTAAATAGATAGCAGAATATGGTTGACGAGGGAGAGAAAAAAGAATTTGTTAACTGACAAAGGACGGGAAGTTGTGGAGGTCTGGAATAAGCTGAGAGTGCGTTGGGTGAGAGTGCGTTGGGTGAAAGCGGTTAGTGAAATCCCCACCCCACAATTCTAACTAATGGAGGTGTTGCACAAATGTGATGAGCCGTGGGGTATGATTCGTCTAGAATTTTGTCCTAAGAAATGACAATAATGTATGTAAACAAATTATTTTAAAGCAAACTTCCAAAGCAGGTTTCTAAAGATTTTCATGAAACTTTTCCCCCCATGGATTGTCATGTGAACCGATTGCGAAAGGCCTGACGTTTCACACTCGTCAAGCACTTACTGCAATCTGATAAAGAAAATAGTTTATTTACTTGGCTACAAATTCCTGCAAAGGCAATCAGTCATACTTTTGATTGTGATAAAATTTATTATATATATATATATATATATATATATATATATATATATAGATATTGGGTTGGTTTTATTTTAGGTAATTTATTGTTTGGAGAATAGTTCTTGCCATTTTCTTTCCATATATTTGCTGATAGTTTGTTTGGAATCTAATGAGAGTGAAAGATAATGCGAAGACTTTCGTGAGGAGAAAGGACAATAAAAGAACAGGTTCAGGAAGATAAAAAGATGACGATTGACGTTGCATTTAAGTTTTAAGATTGTAACTGGCAGGGAAGAAAGAAACTGGAAGAGTTCCACAACTGAGAAGTGCGAGAAAGGAATGGATGGCGGGGCAGAGTTTGAGATAGTAAGACAAATTCATTAATAGCTACAGAAGGACAGGAAATTGTGGAGAGCCATGATCGCCAACGTCCTGAATGGACACGGCCCATAGAAGTTTCAATTACTGACCTAATCGCACAAGTATTTCTCCAGTTACCAAAACTTCGTATTTACACTTGTCGTAATATAGACACCACCAGGGACGTTGCAAGGGTCTCAGGACCCACCCAAATATATAAGCGCCACCCTCCCACTAATACATCCCAATTTTCATACGGTAGTATTCAGATAAGACATTTTATTGCGACCCAATAATATACAATAAGGGATCAAGAAACCAAGAAAACAAGGTGAACAATTCAAGAAAAAAATGAAAATAAATACAATGTATCTAAATTAGAGACATGT
>OZ038519.1:59041888-59061888 GCA_964036315.1 Acanthosepion esculentum | reverse complement strand
GCTATAGATGAACAGTTTTCAACGTAAATAGAGATAAAAAAAAATTATTTATACTTACTTGCTCAAACGAAGTGCAATATCAGATTATTTCTTTGGGTGGAGGAAAATAATTTTTTTTTTTTTAGCTATAGATTTAGACAATGCATCTTTATATCTTCATTTTCTAAAGAGTTCCACCAATAATTAATTTTTTTTTTTTAACAGCTTTCATCTATTGCTTTCCGATCTTCATGCACGCCGACGACGACAGCGGAAGAGTCCATATCCGCCATTCTAATCCCAAATGGTATCTCCTGATCGGATAATGAGGAGGAGAACGGCTCGGAATGAGATGTAGCTGTGTCTAGTTCAAGTACCGACCGAATTCGTTAAATTAACGCTTGCATTATGAACCATGTCGAGATTCCCAACCTCTCCAGTTTGGTCCCCTCTTTATTTCGACTGGGTCAGTTTTGTACTTTCCCATGACCGTATAATTTTTTATCCCCCCCCCCACACCCTTAGCGAGAGAGTCTCTTGATTTTGGCCCACGGGCAGAATACAGCAGCCTCTCTGTTTTGAGGGTTGGACGGGGCCCTATTAACATCAGTTATGTTTAGTTCACATCGTGTTTATTTTTAGTTTATTATTGGGTTCATCTCCCTCCCATCTCATTTTATTCATCCATAAATTTTTAATTACACATATAGAATCATATTTTTATGGTATGGGGGCGCGTTCCCCTTGAGAGTACAGTGTAACCCGGATATAAGAGAGTTGTGGGGACCGGAGAAGAAGTCTCTTATATCCGGGTGGATGGAAGTTCGGTTGGTGACGGATGAGTTCTTGTGGTGAATGTGGAAATTGTAATGTGTGAATGGGTCATGAATCGGATTAGCTAGGTATAGGATAGTTAGTTAAGACCAGCCTCAACCCCTCCCCCTTTTCGGCCTTAGGCCACAATTGTGTGTAAAAACGCAATAAATACCGTTTGTTTTGGTCCCCGTTTTCATCTCAGCTGGATCAGACTTTATTTTTCCCCCATTCCGTCATTTATTTTTACCCTTCCCATTCCATTTAGTGAGTGTGCTACTTGATTCTGTTTATCGGCAGAATACAGCAGCCTATCTGTTTATTTTGAGGGGCGGACGGGTCTTACTAACATCCTTTTTTTTTGTTTTAATTTGTTTTTGTTCCAATTGTAGTTTATTTTCGGGGGTTTGTTCCCTCATTTCATATTTCATGAAATTTTTATATATTTCTATATTTAGGAATTTAAAATTTTTATATCATAGGGTGGTTTTGTAGGTTCCCTGGGTGAGTGTGTCGTATTGGGGTATATGTAGGGTTGAATGGCGAGGAATGAGTTCTTGTGGTAAATGGAGCAAATGGGTCATAAACTAGGAATAGGATTGTTAGCGAAGACTAGCCTCTCCCCTCTTCCCCTTTCGGCCATGTGCCCAAATTATTGCATATTATTATTATATACAGTAATAAATATAATTAACGCTTACATAAAAGTATGGTTACTTTGGCAAATGGATGACTTTTTGTGGTGAACGTTAGCTGAACATTTTTCGACGTAAATGGAGATAAATTTATTTATACTTACTTGCTCAAACGAAGTGCAATATTAGATTATTTCTTTGGGTGGAGAAAAAAAAAGAATTTTTTTTTTTTAGCTATAGATTTAGACGGCTTTCTGACAATGCATCTTTATACCTTAATTTTCTAAAGAGTTCCACCAATAATATTTATTACTGTAAAATACAGCAAATGTGGCACAAGGCCGAAAAAGGGGTGGGGAAAAAGACAGTCATCATTTGTCTTAATTTAAAACTTAGCTAGCCACAACCACTGACCCAATTATACAAAACAATATTCCTACCACCAAAACAACACATTTATACTTACCGTTCATACTACATTCACCAAAATACCTCATTGTCTCAATGAAAATCCTAAGTAGTCCCCATATGTACAAATCGTTGTTTGTGAGGGGAGGGGAATAAAACAACAAGATAAAAAACAACCCAATGATATATATATATATATATATATACAATATGCTTATAAACTATTTACATGAAACTAAACAAAAACATTATTAGTAATAAAACTTCCCACAAACCTTAAATGTGGCAGAAATATCAGTTAACTGGACGAAATCGATGCGGGACTATAGGAATATAGAAAAACATTCATGCATCCCAAGCACTCACACAGACGCGCACTCATTCTGACACAACAACAAATACGAAAAACATACACACGAAACGAAAGGCGCCCGCATCCACCAGAGAACTGACATCACTGACCACCTAACGAGAGAGGGGATGGAGTGTTAAACTAAAGGGAAAAAAGGGGGCAGAAATAAAAGGGGCCAATGAGCAAAAACACACCCTAGCTCAGTTTACTGGAAAAGGAAAGAAAAACTAAAGAATCAAATACCAAAAACCCACAGTAAAGACTTCCACCAATAATTATTTAATTATATAATTTTTTTTTAAACAGCTTTCATCTTTTGCTTTCCAAATACGTAGTATAGTGGACAGCGAACTAGTCTTGAAGATCCTTACAACTGAATAGCGAGTTCGATTCTCACTGGCTGCCCTTGTTTATATGTAAATGAATCGATAGTGCTGGAGGGAATTATTATTACAAAAAAAAAAACAAACAAAAAACATTTGGCATATATCATAAAAGACTTAGATTAACAGTTTCTTGAATACAGCCCCCCCCCCGGAACGGAATATGGCACAGGACTGGGTTTAAAGATGAAATAACACATGTACATGGGACGAGAGACGAGAGACAAAAATCGTTCCTCAATATTTTCTTTTGTGGGACGCCCCAGATGCATGAATTAACCAAAACCCTCTTCCGAAGAAGAGGTACTGTGTGGTGTGGTGGTTCCCATAGGTTCGCTTATACTGTACTTCATATTAAGCTCGTTGGGGTTCTGGCTTAAATTTCACTTTAGTACGGTGTGGACCAATGGTTACCAAATAGGGGCTTACTAGACCGTTGCTAGGAATACTAAGTTCGAACACAAATATGCATTTCACTTCAGTAGGCCTGCGTCAGACTTAGTTAAGCTTAGTACAATTAAGCATAAGGTAGACGTTGAAGCGCCTATTTGCAGAGATGACCCATAAGCGAAGGTTTGTAACTGATTTAACTCATTAAATCCCATCGTAAAATCAGTATTAATCTATATAATAAATGCGAAAATGTCTGTGTGCCACACGTTTTCAATTAAACTGACACAGCTCACTAATTTTCAATATATCCTTTATCTACACTATTTACATTATTCGGACTATTGTCCTCATCTTTGGCCCCATATTTATACCAACGTTTCGGCCGTTGTACGCTCCGGCATTCTTCAGGTGGTTGGAATGTCGAACTGAACCCTTTATTTCGCTCACTGGGGTAGACTGTTCTAGTTCCACGTGCCATGTCTAATGAATGTCAGTCATCAGTTATCTTCTGTTAACTCCCCTCTTCAAGTTCGCCACTGCTTTATTGAACACGCACTTTTTGGATCCTGTCACTGGATCTAACCAACGCCTTTATCTGGAACTAGGACAGAATACCCTAGTGAGCGAAATAAAGGGTTCAGTTCGACATTCCAACCACCCGAAGAAGGCCGGAGCGTACAACGGACGAAACGTTGTAATAAATATGGCGACAAAGATGAGGACAATAGTCCAAATAATGTAAATAGCGTACATAATACCTCATCTCAGAAATATAGACATCTCCTTTATCTATATAATAAATGCGAAAATGTTTGTGTACCACACTTTTTCGATTAAAGGGACACAGGTTTCTAACTTTTAAATATCTCATCTTCTTCAAATGAGACTTGCTCAGCCAGGATTGGAATTGAATCCTCAGATTGCAGGTTTAGCTCTCTGTGAAATTGAAGACAAAATGATGAACTTGGCTCAAAGAGATCTCAGCAATTTTTGGACTGCCAAATCCAAACAAAGAAACTGGACAAATCAACAGTGGAAATTTGAGAGAAATAGGATACAACATTGAAGAACTGCGGCAATGTGTTCAAAACAATGAAACCCTGTTGAACCAAGGCCAACAGTAAGTGTATCAGAAGGTCCTTAATAACACCAGCAACAACAATGGAGGGATTTTCTTCTTGGATGCATCTGGAGATACAGGTAAGACTTTTGTAATTAACCTTCTTTTACTTGCAGTGAGACTCCAAAGAAAAGTAGCTCTAGCAGTAACATAATCTGGAATTGTTGCTACCCTCTTGCCTGGAGGGCGTACAACACACAGCACTTTCAAAACTTCCATTGGTTTTGAACTACAATGAAACCCCTATTTGCAACATCAAAAGAGGAACCAACTTCGCTAAGCTACTGGTGGAGACAAGCTTCATTGTCTGGGATTAATGCGAGGCACACAAGCGAGCATCTGAGGCCCTGAACAAAGCATTCAAAGACATTAGACAGAATTCACAAATCATGGAAGGTATTACTGTGATACTCTCTGGTGATATTAGACAAACATTACCAGTCATGGCAAGAGGGACTCCAGCTGATGAAATCAATACTTGCCTGAAATATTCTTACATCTGGAGCCATCTTCAAAGACTCAACCTGAAAACAAACATGAGAGTTAGAATCACAGGTGATCTTGGATCAGGAAGATTTGCTGCTTTGCCGTTGCAGCTTGGCAATGGAACCATCAAAATGGACCAAAACGGAGATATTTCCATCTCAAATGGTTGTGGAATTTCACTCTCCAAGACTTGATTAACAACGTTTACCCAAACATTAAACACTATTTTATGGATTCAAACTAGCTTTGTGTGATCGCCATATTAGCTCCCAAGAACCCAACTGTGGATAGCATCAATTGGAAACTTCTCTGAGAAATTCCAAAAGAAAGCATGAAGTACTTTTCCTTTGACACTGTGGTTGAACAAGAGCAGGCAGTAAATTATCCAATAGAGTTCCTGAACCCATTGAATCCTTCTGGGCTGCCATCACGCAAGATGGAAGTAAAAGAAAACGTGCTAGTTATTCTATTGAGAAATCTAGATCCTCTAAACCTTTGTAACGCAACGAGGTTAATTGTCAAGAAGATGCTCCCTCATCTCTTGGAAGCAGAGATCCTTACTGGTCCAGGAAATAGTTTTATTTCCAAAAATTCCCTTAATTCTTTCAGATCTTCTTTTTGAGTTCAAAAGGCTTCAGATTCTTGTGAAAGTGAGCTATGCAATGTCAATCAATAAGTCCCAAGGACAATTATAGAAGGTCACTGGGCTTCATCTGATGGAACTCTGCTTTTCTCACAGCCAGCTCTATGTTGGTTGTTCATGAATTGGGTAAGGAAACAAGCTATTTGTACTGACCCCGAATAGGAAAAATGTTATCATCCAGCTTTGCAATAGGTTTCCAAATATAGAAATTATATCATTGCTATTTAACCCATAGTTGGGGACGAAGAAAGGATCAATATCTTTTTCCAACGTTAATTTTCCAAGAGTTAATGTAACGAATTCGGCTCGCCGAATTAGTATCCCGACTGCCTGCCAATCAGTGTCCTGTTATTTAACCCATAGTTGGGAGAAATAAATAAACAATAGCCGCGCATCTGGATAATCACTGTTTTGGAAAAGACATGCTTCTCGAAATTCTAACACAAGCTAAAACGCCGCCGAGTAGTGATCTCATCGGCAATCCGAAATCTATCGACAAAACCATTTTTATTCTTGATGTTCAGCCTTTAAGGTGTACAGCTGTTTTAATAGCTCCTTGGAATGAGAAAACAGCGACCCGGATTCAAATTCCAGCCGATATTCTTACATTCACTTTCGTGCAAATTCCCCCCAGCTATGGCTTAAATAACAAGGCAGACTTTTTCAACAGTCATTTCACTTCAAACTGGGCGATAATATCACTAGGGTGTAGGGGGGTCACAGAGAGTAAAAGAGAAAGAAAAGACTTTAGTGAGGAGAAGGGAGGAAAGGACAATAAAGGAACAGGGTTCAGGAAGGCAGGAGATGGCGATTGATGCTGCATTTAAATTTTTGAAGATTGTAGCCGGCAGGGAATGAAGAAGTCGGAAGGGAGTTTCACAGGCGAGAAAAGAAACTTAGAACAAAATACACGGTTGGATCTAGCTAGGTCAAAAAGTGAAACAGTGATACCTACCTGCCAATCTCGTGGCCGGATATTTGGCCGAGAGACAATTGGCCGATGGAGATTTGGCCGAAAGACATTTGGTCGAGAGACAATTAGCCGGGAGACAATTGGCCGACGGACATTTGGCCGAACACACATTTGGCCGACGGACATTTGGCCGAATACACATTTGGCCGAAAGCCATTTGGTTGAGAGACATTTGGCCGAGAGACATTTGGCCGACGGACATTTGGCCGAACAGGCGTTTGGCCGAACAGACGTTTGGCCGAACACACATTTGGCCGAACACACATTTGGCCGAACATACATTTGGTTGAAAGACATTTGGTCGACGGACATTTGGCCGACGGACATTTGGCCGACGGACATTTGGCCGAGAGACATTTGGCCGAGAGTCATTTGGCCGACGGTCATTTGGCCGAAAAAGTACAAGTAAAAATAGTAACAATCAATCGTCGGCCAAATATCCGTTCGGGGAAATGTCCGTCGGCCAAATATCCGTTCGGTGAAATGTCCGTCGGCCAAATATCCGTTCGGTGAAATGTCCTTCGGCTATATATCCGTTCGGTGAAATATCCGTCGGCCATATATCCGTTCGGTGAAATGTCCGTCGACCATATATCCGTTCGGTGAAATGCCCGTCGGCCAAATATCCGTTCGGTGAAATGTCCGTCGGCCATATATCCGTTCGGTGAAATGTTTGTCGGCCATATATCCGTTCGGTGAAATGTCCATCGGCTATATATCCGTTCGGTGAAATGTCAGTCGGCCAAATATCCGTTCGGTGAAATGTTTGTCGGCCATATATCCGTTCGGTGAAATGTCCATCGGCTATATATCCGTTCGGTGAAATGTCCGTCGGACATATATCCGTTCGGTGAAATGTTCGTCGGCCATATATCCGTTCGGTGAAATGTCCGTCGGCCATATATCCGAGTACCCCCAATCTTTAAAAGCATGTGGTAGAGCCACTAAAGAATAAAATTCATTAGAAAAGTTGCCATGAAAATATTTGTAGAAAAGACAGAGGGAAGCCACGCCACCGTTGATGGTAGCCAGTCAAAGAGAAGGATAACGCTGAATTTAAATCAGTGGCTTCGCCATGTCGATGCACAGCATGCAACTAAATGGAGGTTCGTGGAGTTTGCGAATAATGGAGAAATTCAATGAAGCACATTTGTCTAATATATTCTTTCGTGACAGACTTTATTATGCCAGATTACTTTCTGTAAGAAATTATTTTGAGAAGGTTCAGCCTTTAATACCATACAACAACATTTACTTCTTACATAGTGAAAGAACATTACAAAATAGGAGGCATTACTTTTGAAAATGCCCTGTTGTTTTGTCTGCCGTAAGTATGAGGAATGATTATATATATATATATATACGGAATGGTACGTTACAAACTGGTGACAATATCAGGAACACATACGGCTCCGCCATTGCTGAGCACTTTATATATAATCCAATTTGTGTCACTAATTTCAGCATGGACTCATTTTCCATCCTTAGTCATGCTCATTCTGTGTTACATTTAAAGGTACTGGAAACGATCTATGTCAGGTCCAGGCAGCCCTCCCTCTGTAAACAGAGGGAATGCCCGTTAGGGCTTGACATGATTTCCATCTGATCTTCCCAACTTTAATTTATCACTTGCTTCTCATGTTTTATATTGCAATAATATCCCCTGATTTCAGATCTGTTGAGTGAGGGCAAAACTGGTCAGCTGGTCAATTTTTTCTTCTTCCTATTTTTCTTTTAATCATGAATGGTAAAGCATGTCTTGCCATTTTTATTTCCATAATATTAATAATTATACATATATCTAAGTTGGGAGTGTGAATTAAGTTTCATTGTTTACCAACTCATCAGGCATTACAATTTAAACAAAAAAATGATATATTTGTCTAATTGGAGGAACGCTAAAATACACGCAGATTCACAGCTCAAATTATCAGTTATCTCCTGTTAATTCCCCTCTGAAAGCTCTCCACTGCCTTAACCAGGTATTTAACTCACACTCTTTGGGTCCTGTCACTGGATCTAACTAACGCCTTTATCCACTGTGCCATGTGTCCTTGACATGGCACGTGTAACTAGAACAGTCTACCCCAGTGCGCGAAATAAAGGGTTCAGTTCGACATTCCAACCACCTGATGAAGGCCGGAGCGTACAACGGCCGAAACGTTGTGATAAAAATGGCGACAAAGATCAGGACAATAGTCCGAACAATGTAAATAGTTTATATATATATATATATATATGAAGAAATATAGTCTTAAAGTGTGCTATGTTTATGGGATAAAGTGCTCAATATCAGAGATAGAGTGTGTGTAAATATAAAAGTGAACATAGAAGTCAACACTTAGAGGCGACAGTCTGTTCCATGCTAGATGCAATCATCTAGCATGAAACAGACTGTCATCTCTAAGTGTTGATTTCTATGTTCACTTATATATATATATATATATATATATATATATATATATATATATATATATATATATATATATAAAGTGTGTGTGTGTATTGCTTGCCTTTTCATGAGGGCAAGTATGGTATAAGTTCGGCTTAATGTGGACCTTTCCGGTCACGAGGGCGTGCCATAACTCAGCTCTATTAGTGCTGTTGGTAGCTGCTACCTTGGCTACGGATCTCCAGAGACACGGTTCGCTCCTGAGCAGACGATATTTATCTGAGTTGAAAAGGCGGGTTTTCAATAAGTTACTATTAGGTTTGGCATAAGGCCAGAAACATTTTATGAGCCTTCTCTCTTGAGTGGAAAATGGCACAAAGTCATTTTAATGTAGGACTCCACACACCATTGCATACTGGGTAACACGTGCGGTGTAATGGTTAGCAAGCATGTCTCGCTAGAACAATTGCGACTGAGTAGTGAGTTCGATCCTCTCTAGGCGTTCTCTACTTTCAGCCTTGTGCCACATCTCGGCTATGCTTGGAAAATCGCTACTGGGTAACATAGAGGAGAGACAAAAAACTGGTTGACTTGACTCTAGCTTTGGTATGTCGCAAACAGCAGGTAATAATCATAAAAGATATTTACGACGCTTTGTTTAGTAGTAGTGGTATCATGCTAGCAGACAGTAGGGATCGAACTCACTACCCTGTTAATGGTAAGGCGAAACTTATTTTTTTTAAAACCAACGAGCTGTAGCGGATATTTGAAGTGCCGGGGAAGAGATTGGGACGAATCTATTTTTTTTTTTAACTGAGGTCTATGAAAATCTAGCGTCTGACTTTGCTGAAAACGCCATCAGCCACTTTGGAATTTGGTGGTGAAAGAGTGGATAGTGTGTGTGTGTATATATATATATATATCAAGCCATTACGTTCTTCACTCTACGAGTTAAAAAAAAAAAAAAAGAAATAAAAAATATATACATATATATAATATTTATTTTTATTAATATCAGTAATGATGATGATGTAATTTTCAGATGAACACAGAAATTTTTGTCTTTGAAAATGATGAACACCACAATATTTGTCTCGAAATAAACAACACTTTGATGATGACATTGGTCTATAGTTGAAAGTACTCCGAATAAAATAACATGTATCGGCACAGCGATTTTTCTCTTGCTTGTTTTAATTGCATCAAAAAAGCTTTTCCGTGAATATGAAAATATCCAATTGAAAAGAAGTAGACAAAACTTGTCTAAATTATTCAATGAAACATGGCTCGTATAATGGCAGTTACAGTTTTGGACAGGATAAAAACGAGAAAATTATCGTTAAGGTATGTGTTTTTTTTTCTTTTCTTCTTTACCTTCTAGAAATTACTCTACATGTTCGTTTGTATAAACATCCTTTTTTTTTTTTTTACCGTTCCCCCACCAAACTTCACTAGAACCCCCCCCCCCACACACCTGAGCCAAAAATTAGAAAATTTTTAAACTGCTTTTCTGAATAAAATTTTATCGACACCATTGTGTTGAGAAAAAACAAAAAACAAAAACACTCCGATGAATAATGAAAATATTGCAAATATTATTTTATTTTTTATTTTTCTTAAATTTTAATTGGAGTAACTTCTGAACATTTAAATCTTTTAAAATGTTGTATTTGGAGTGGCCAAATGATATTAAATTAAAACAGTACCTACTAATAAAAAAAAACAACAAAAAAACCTCTCTACAATTCAACGACCTTCAGTACTTCTTTGCCCCAGAGACATAAATTTTACATCAAAGTTTACTAGGCTTTGCTCGCTGCTACTCCAACCCCAAGGATGAAAAAATGACCAAAGTTCAGGGAGTTATTCACATTTCGTAAGTTCGGATGATATTCGAGGTACTTACAAGGAATCTTTTACAATTAAAAGAAAAAAAAAACTATTTTTGGTTTGTTTAACGGGGATGAGTGCGGACGTAGACCCCCACACTTTGAAATTGCGAACCCGAGTCGCCCACATTTGGGGCGATCGCAAAGGTCAAACCAACCAGAGTGTAACGGAAGGGTAGAATTCGGTGTGAATTTTAGTAAATATAACTTCTTTTTATTTTGGGGGTTAATTAACAGAAAAAGCTCAGATTTCACTAACAAAATTAACATCTGAAGCTAATTTTATAAAGTTAGCTAGTCTTCGTAGACATTTTTTCTCTTAAGATTCTAAAGCGTTATATAATTTTCGTGCTATGAAAATATTGTTTCGACTGATTTATTCTTTGCATACTTCTAGATGTTAAAGTACCATTACGTAAGAATCGCTCTCTCTCTCGTTTTTCTCTCTCTCTCTCTGTTTTCTCTCTCTCTCTCTCTCTGTTTTCTCTCTCTCTCTCTCTCTGTTTTTTTTCTCTCTCTCTCTCTCTGTTTTTTTCTCTCTCTCTCTCTGTTTTTTTTCTCTCTCTCTCTCTCTGTTTTTTTCTCTCTCTCTCTCTGTTTTTTTTCTCTCTCTCTCTCTCTGTTTTTTTTCTCTCTCTCTGTTTTTTTTCTCTCCCTCTGTTTTTTCTCTCTCTGTTTTTTTCTCTCTCTCTCTGTTTTTTTTTCTCTCTCTCTCTCTGTTTTTTTCTCTCTCTCTCTCTGTTTTTTTTCTCTCTCTCTCTCTCTGTTTTTTTCTCTCTCTCTCTCTGTTTTTTTTCTCTCTCTCTCTCTCTGTTTTTTTCTCTCTCTCTCTCTGTTTTTTTTCTCTCTCTCTCTCTCTGTTTTTTTCTCTCTCTCTCTCTGTCTGTTTTTTTTCTCTCTCTCTCTCTGTTTTTTTTCTCTCTCTCTCTGTCTGTTTTTTTTCTCTCTCTCTCTCTGTTTTTTTTCTCTCTCTCTCTCTCTCTGCTTTTTTTTCTCTCTCTCTCTCTGTTTTTTTTCTCTCTCTCTCTCTCTCTGTTTTTTTTCTCTCTCTCTCTCTCTCTGTTTTTCTCTCTCTCTCTCTCTCTCTGTTTTTCTCTCTCTCTCTCTGTTTTTTTTCTCTCTCTCTCTCTGTTTTTTTCTCTCTCTCTCTCTCTGTTTTTTTCTCTCTCTCTCTCTCTCTGTTTTTTTCTCTCTCTCTCTCTGTTTTTTTCTCTCTCTCTCTCTCTCTCTCTGTTTTTTTCTCTCTCTCTGTTTTTTTTTCTCTCTCTCTCTCTCTCTCTCTCTGTTTTTTCTCTCTCTCTCTCTCAAACATTCCTGTTCTATTCATAATTGGATTCTCTCATCAATTTTTTTTCTTTTTTAAGAATTACAAAACTTAATAATAGCCATTAAAAAGTGGCAGTTTCAAAACGACGCCTAGCAAAAACACTCTCTTTTCTCTTTTTAAACTAGTTGTATATTTTGCTATTGTCCCTTTTTTGCAACTATTATCATAATTCTCACCTGTGATTATTTCCTGTTAAGAAATTGAGAGTTTTTTCTTTTGCGCGCGCGTAGATACCGCCAAAAATTCGATAAAAAGTTAAATGGCGGAAAAATAAATTAAAAAAATTATCGTCAAAGATTTTTAAATGGAAAGATTTCTCTTTGACATAAAACACGTTGAAATACCGATTCCCGTTTGATAACTGAAGTTAAGCATCGTCGAGTTTGGTCAGTACCAAGATGGGTGATCGTTTTTGGAATACCAGTTGCTATAAGCTTGGATGATCAAGTAGTATAGTGGCTGGAGAATTGGTAATCGGAGAGCAGAGTTACATTCACTTACGTGCAAA
Source organism: Acanthosepion esculentum (assembly GCA_964036315.1). Taxonomy (NCBI): domain Eukaryota; kingdom Metazoa; phylum Mollusca; class Cephalopoda; order Sepiida; family Sepiidae; genus Acanthosepion; species Acanthosepion esculentum. The sequence goes on along the minus strand of OZ038519.1, from coordinate 59,049,587 downwards.
AAACCATTGGAAATATATGGATCCACCTCTTTCACCCCCCCCGCTATGGGTTAATTAGTAATATTTTGTATCAATAAACCATTATTATTTTTTTAATAGAACCTTTTTGAATTTTTGATCAAAAGAATCTTTTTTGCGTCAACGCGAGACCTTAAATTTAGGAAATTTAAGCATCTTGTTTCTCTTTGAAAAACGCCGATTTTCAAATTCTTGCAAAAATCAGATAATTGTCGGTTTTTAATGAAATTTTCCGGAATTATACAGAAATGAATGGAATTATTAGACATTTTAACAGAAAATTTCAAATATTTTTCATCTGTTACCCCCCCCACCAACATTCATTTAATTTTTATAGAATTTCTAGAAATCCTTTTCTTCTCCCTTAATATTTAGTCTGATATAAGTACAAGTCCTCTGAGAATTTTTAAATCATCCACTTTTTTTTGGTTAAACAGGTCTAAGACCTTATTTAATTCGAAAATCTTAATTGCTTTTCCCAAGAAAATGTCGTGGGCAAGAACATTGTCTTTAAACGCTTCGATGAATAATAAATTTTTATAAGAATTCTTTTTTTTTTAAATTTAACAAACATTTTAAATTTCTTCAAATTCTATATTTGCAGTGGTCAAGTAATATTAAATTAAAACTATTTATTAATCATAAATGGAAAAGGTAACTGCAGTTGAACGACCTCCCAGTATTTTAAAAATAATTTTGAATTTTTTTTTCTGTGTATAAACGGTTTTTTGTAAGTACGGACGCCCATATACGATAAAAGACAATAAAAGAATATAATGAAATAAAAATTATTTTGTAATGCTTTTTCAACAAGTGTCTTCGTATAAAGTCTATGAACTTAAAATTCAATAAAATTTTAGATTGACTAGAATATTTGGTATCGAGAAATTTATTCAAAAAACATTTCGAATTATAAATTGTTTGAATGAAAATTAATCGAAGGGAAAATTATACTAAATGATAATTATTCGAAATATCTACATTTTAAGTACATATGTGGTTTTGTTTTGAGAGAATCACTGCTGATTTACCAAGAACTAATAACGCCCTTGAAGAATGGTATAAGGCCTTTTGTTTTTTTTTTTGTTTTTTTTTTTTGTTTTTTTTGCACGTTTTATCCAATCATCTCACAATATGGAAATTCTTAGACGCTCTTAAAAGAGAACAGGACTTACAAGAAATTCATATTGCAAAAGTAAGAGCAGGTTGCCAAAATATACCAAGAGCTTCAAGAAATACCGCGACGTAAATGTAACTTTAAAAAATTAGTGGCAACCTTTTTAACGAGTACTCTTCAGTAGTTGACGCTTTGTGTGAAGTATTATATAAGTTAAGGTTGTAAGGATATTTTTTATTAAATTGTTTTATTAACGATATTTGTATTTCGAATTGTATATTGCCTCTTAATTTTGACATTTTTATTGCAATAAAGAACTTTTCATTTCGAATAATTACTATTGTCTTTTCTGTTAATTTTCAAATAATTGTTTTCAAACAATTACTTTCCAACAATGTTCACAGAATCGAATATTAAGATTACTAGGAAGTTATATGCAGTGTGTAATTTTATAAGGGCGTTCACGTGATATTACTCTTCCAGTTATGTTCCCATTTACTTAAATTTCTCAACATCAAGTTGTCAATAAATCATGTCAGAAAAACCACCTCGGTATTAAATGTCTTTCTGTTAAATTTTAAACGAAAATTAAACAATATTTGAGTTAAAATTATTCAAAAATGAAATCTGTTGATCTTCCTCGGATTCAAATAATTTATTTTTTTTAAAAAAATTCTCAGTATGTGCGAATTTATAGATTTTTACCAATAACGAGATAAAAAAAAAAAAAAACTCGATTCCAATCAATTTAAATTCCGTCTAAAATACATCAACGTATTTTGCTTATTGAAAATATTTAATCTATTTGTTGAGGTTAACTCCTTAATTTTCACTAGGGCGCGCTCAAATACTGGACGATTTCTTGCCTCGTTCTCTTTTCTACTTTGCATTTCAGCGGACACATTTAAAAATGTGATCTCTCGCAGAGATCTGCGTTTTGCCCACTTGTGGGAAAACGCCATGAAACGCACACACACACACACATGAAAATACAAACTCTTTACGTTCATTCAAACACAAATGTTGATGTCTTTGTCCATTGTAAATTGTGTTGTTTAATACATATACTTGTGTGTGTGTGTATATGTATATATATATCGGTCTTGTTTGTCTTCTTTACATCTTTGGTTTATAGATTTTACCAATAATGAGGTAAAAAAAACCCCGATTCCAATCAATTTAAATTCAGTTTGAAATGCATCAAAGTATTTTGCTTATTGAAAATATTTACTCTATTTGTCGGAGTTAACAGTTCCGATTCATTATCTGTTACACCATCCGTATATCCAAGCTTACTGCACCTGGTATTCCGAACCGGTCATCCATCTAGGTACTGACCTGGCTCTACGTTGCTTAACTTCGATTATCGTACGGAGACCTTAATCTATGACTACGCAACTGAACTATATCAACTGTTTAAAATCATCACTGCCATTAATTTTCTAAATTAATCAGAAACTTCCCCGCCCCATCCAAAGAAACGTTAATTTCTACTCCCTTTATAGAGGTCCCTCGAAACGATACATCAGTTTCAAAAATAAAATAAAAATAATGGAAAATCTTTCTTAGAGTTTTAGTTTTAATTTCAAGTTACCATGTAGCGGACCGTGGGTTTACGTGTTGTTAAATTAGGAACACGTGTGTAACTCCTGATAGAATATTAAAAAGGTCCACTACAAGAATATGGCGGACTCAAGTTGAGTCCAACCGAAGATGTAAAGAAAACAACCAAAATATGTATATACCACAAAATTAAAAATGGACAAATACATCAACATTTGTGTTTGTGTGTGAACGTAAAGAGTTTGTATTTTGATGAATGTTCGTACGTATGTGTATGTCTGTATGTATGTATGTATGTATGTATGTTTGATGGCGTTTTCCCCACAAGTGGACAAAATGCAGATCTCTGCGATAGAGAGAGATTTTTAATTAAATGTGTCTGCTGAAATGCAAATTAAAAAGAGAACGAGGCAAGAAATCGCCCAGTATTTATAGTGTAGGGAGAGCGTGCCCTAGTGAACAAATTGGAAATTGAGGAGGAGTTAATCGGAGAGCAGAGTTCGAATTCCAGTTGGGTTCGTTATATTCACTTATGCGCAAATACCTTTAGGAAAGAAAGGAATTCACATCTCCTCCCAGCTATGGGTTAATTAGGACTTTTATCACGAAATCCTTATCTTCTCCCCCCCCCAAATTTATACAATCTAAAAATATTTTTTGTCTTTAAATAACCTACAAAGGGCTGATAAACCGTAGAAAACGAATCAATCAGTCAATGAAATACTGATTAGCTACACAGGTATGTCTTTTAGATTTATTTACATTCTCTGGAATATAAGTGTATAGAAACTACTCTGGTCACAAAGTGAGGGATCAACTTCTATATTGCTTGTAATATAGAATTACCCCCCCCCCCACACACACACACATTATATCCGCCTTTTCTCTCCAGTTATGGGTTAAGTAGTAAGACTTCTATCATTAAATAATTATCTAAAAAAAATTCTTAGAATCTAAAAATATTTTCTGACTTTAAATAACCCGAAAAGGGTTGATAAGCCGTAAAAAAATGAATAGATTGAGACCAAACACATGTGAGTGGGTTGAATCTTCCTCTATAGCTCTGAATAAATATCGATTTTGGAAATAAGCGAAATGAAATGTTCACTTGTTTTATATTCTGTTTCACGGCGATTACATCCACTCGTCAGGGGATATGAATGTAAAATTGAATCTATTTACAGAAATCATGATTACTATTAAAAAAAAAATCATTTTTAAAATCAAGTCACTTGATAATTTGATGTGAACTCAGTCGGGATAAGATAAGCGAAAACAAATATTATTTTTGATTTACTTTTGGAAAACTTGATACCCACAGGGCAAATTAGGGTACCTTGACGCGGTGTAATGGTTAACAAACTTGTCTCACTTGAACAATTATGACCCGAGTTTGATCCTCACAGGGTGCCCCATACGTTCGGACGCGCGGCACGTCTAAGCTACGCTTACAAAACCACCACAGGGCAGGTAGAAGGCAAGGGAGACGGATGAAAAAAGCCCCTAAATTAATGGATGGCGGAACTAGCTTTAGAGATAACAAAAAGATAAAATTTATTAAGCGCTACAAAGGACAGGAAATTGTGGAGAGCCATGATCGCAAACGAGGTGAAGGGACACTTAATATATAATATTCAGTCATTTGACGTTGAGCATTACATTTTCAGTGACTGTAAACCAGTAACTTTCAGCAATGCCCTCGTCGACGGCTTTTGTATTTTTCTGCTCACCCACGAAAACTTATCTTTGTTTTTGCTATAAATCGGTTATTTTTAAACGAAATTCAAGTTTGTCACTCGATAGAATGTCGCAATTGTTTTGCACTTCATGGATGTTTTCTCTCTTAAAAGCAGATTTTAATTGGCTTTGTTTTTGTCGTTTCATTTTTTCTGATATTTTTTCTTTCTTTTTTTTTGCCTTTTCTCTTTTCGTTTTTTTTTTTTTTTTGTTGCCTTTTCTCTTTTCGTTTTTTTTTTTTTTTGTTGCCTTTTCTCTTTTTCGTTTTTTTTTGCCTTTTTTTCTTTTTCCGTTTTATTTTTTTGCCTTTTTTCTTTTTCCGTTTTATTTTTTTGCCTTTTTTTCTTTTATTTTTTTGCCTTTTTTCTTTTCTTTTTTTGCCTTTTTTTCTTTTCTTTTTTTGCCTTTTTTTCTTTTCTTTTTTTGCCTTTTTTTCTTTTCTTTTTTTGCCTTTTTTTCTTTTCTTTTTTTGCCTTTTTTTCTTTTCTTTTTTTGCCTTTTTTTCTTTTCTTTTTTTGCCTTTTTTTCTTTTCTTTTTTTGCCTTTTTTTCTTTTTTGCCTCTTCTCTTTTTCGGTTTTTGCCCTTTTCTCTTTTTCGTTTTTTTTTAATTTAATTTTATTTTTTGCCTTTTCTCTTTTTCGGTTTATATATATATATATATATATATATATATATATATATATATATATATATATATATATATATGTATGTATGTGTGTGTATATTAAGAATGTTGTGAATTTGGGCCAGACTGGTCTGCTAAAAATAAAATAACTCGTCTCGTTTTGATGGAGCTGCATACTTCATGAGTTCACACAGACGATCCTAGGCAAATACATTTGATGTGAAAACAATACTTTTTTAAAATAAAACTATTGCTTCTGTCTTAAATTGACGACTGTCAAGAATGACCCTCAGTCTGTTAACTGGGGCAAGAAATGACGTGTTAATTTTATCACCTCCAAAATTAAACTGCTCTTTATCAATCCTCTTTGACACACCCTTCTGCCGTCCATAAGCTTGGCTGATCCTAACCTCCAGGAGTGTCTCTCATTGCGTCTTCTCAAACATATATTTTCAGGAAGTGGGAAGATTATATCTAATCAATTGTTAGGTTTGTTGCTGAGAAAGTTGGTTCTCTGTGTCATGCCAAATAAATTTACTCTGCAAAAATCCATCTTACATAGGTCTACTAATCGTCCATGCTTTGAATATTGCTATCACATATGGTCTGGGGCGACTGCTATATATTTAGAAATTCCTTATAAAATCCAACAAATCTGCAATGTTATTGGTCCTAATAAAGCACCTCAGCTTCAGTTACTTTCCCACAACCACATAGCTTTTTTTAATTTATTAATTTTGAACAAGGTTAACTAGGGCAAGGAATGGCTTAATTTTATCACCTCCAAATCTAAACTGCTCTCTGTCAATCATCTGAGAGACCCCTTTCTGCTTTCCGTAAGCATGGCTGATGCTAACCACCAGACGAGTGATTCATAGCACCATCTCTTAACATTCTCAGCTGATATGAAGTGGATATATTGAATCCATTGATCTAAGTCTGCAGCTAGGAATGTTGGTCGTGCTAGACAATTTTTCTCTCCTGAATCTATCTTGCACACAAGTCCACCATTCGGCCAGGCTTAGAATATTCGTACCACATATGGTCTGGTGCCCCCGCCATATATCTAGAGAACCTTGATAAAATCCAAAGAATCAGCAATATTATTAATCATGACCTGGCGTCTCGGCTTAAGTCATTTTTCTACTGCCATAATATTACTTCCCTGTGCTTTTTCTATAAATACTTCCATGGCAATTGTTCAGATGAGTTCTTTGCCATAGTACCGAGACTTTATGAATTTAAGTGCAATACTAGATTGGAAATGAAGTCTCACCGATTTGCAGTTGAGTTGGCAAGATGTAACCGTAAGTTCTATGCTGAAAGTTTCTTTTCTCGCATGTGGAACTCACTTCTGGTTCCATGCTTTCCAACTAACTTTAATATTTAAATATTTAAATGCAATGTCCTGACCTAGTATCTCGGCTTCAGTCACTTTCCCATCACCGTAACGTACCTTTTCCTGTGCTTTTTTTCTATACTTTTCAAGATAATTGTTCTGATGAACTTTCCTCTGTGGTACTTTATGAATTTAAGCGCTCTACTAGATTGGCGGATAGGCCCATCATTTTACAGTTGAAATAGCTAGATGTAACAGTTCTATGCTAACAGTTTCTTCTATCGCACTTTCCGGCTTCTTCATCTACAAAAATGTAAGTGTAATGTCTATCGTTATTTTCTGTCTTTTTAATTCTTGTTCTTTTTGTCATCTCTCTTTAATAGTAGTGTTTCTCATATTCTTCAACACTCAGTAACCCTTTTATGTCTTAGCGGCTTTAGTGCCTTGCTTGATTTTACAAATATCTCCGATTCCCCCTGTTAACCTTTATATTTTCAGGAAACGAATTAAGCATCCCGTTCCCACCCCTACACCGTTGAAACTGTAAGATGTAAACGTTTCTTCTACTCCAATAGCTTCATGTCTCGCACATCTCGCCTATGGAACTCCCTTCCCTATTACTGTTTCCCTGACAAATACAATCTCCAACGGTTTAAGTGTAGCGTCAGTCGACATCTCCAGTTGCCTTGATCTATCCACTTCCCTTCTCCACAGCCTTTCACCGTTCATTCCTATCTGCTCTCGCTCCAAATCTTCTGTAACCCCCTTGCCTTGATCGACCCACTGTCTTTCTCTTTCTCCACATCTTCTCCTTTACCACTCCTATCTGCTCTTCCTCCAACCCTTCTATAACCCCTTGCGTGATAGTGGCCTCCAGCCTTGCTTGGGGTGATACGCTTAAAAAAAAAAGAGCTAAAATGGAGTACTGCTGTCAAAGTGAGAATTAGGCAGTTACAGCCTGGTCTCCACTTTCCAGTCTTGAGACAAACATTCGTACATAGAATCCATTGCTAAAGAAACTGGTCAGTTCTCTGTTATTAGTCCTGACCTAGCATGTCGCCGTCAGTCAATTTCCCACCACCGAAATGTAGCTTCTCTCTGCCTTTTCTATAAATATTTTCAGGCTAATTGTTCCGATGAGCTTTCCTCTTTGGTACCTAGACTTTATGAATTTAAGCGCGGTACAAGACTGACAGCAAGGGCCCATCATTTTTCCACTTGAAATGGAGAGATGTAACTGTAAGTTCTAGGCTAACAATTTCTTCCATCTGGCTTCTCGATTGTAGAACTCTTCCGGCT
>OZ038519.1:59009388-59034388 GCA_964036315.1 Acanthosepion esculentum | reverse complement strand
TTGAGGGCACTTCGACGTGGTGTAGTGGTTAGTAAGCTTGTCTTGCTAGATCGATTACAAATGAGTAGCGAGTTCGATCCTCACAGGTGCTCCACATCTTTGGCCTTGTGTCACATCTCAGTTACGATTAAAAAATCTGGGCACCTCGACATGGTCTAATGTTTATGGTGCTTGTCTCGCTGGATCAATTACGATTTAGTAGTCAATCCGATCTTTACTGGGTGCTCCATATTTTCGACCTTGTGCCACATCAACGCTGTCCTTAGGCACTTAGACATGTTTTTGCATTTTTTTTTTTAACAATGATGTACAATTCTGCCAATTTTGACCATAAAAATTGTCTGTTGTGTTTTAAAACATAAAACGATCACAAGGCCGAAAATGCAGAGCACCAGTGAGGATCGAACTCGCTACTCAGTCGTAGTCGATCTCTAGCAAGACAAGCTTACTAACCCCTACACCACGTCGAAATGCCCTCAAGCAACTGAAATAACAGGGAAATGATACAAGGAATATTTTAAATATGTCCTTCAGAAAAACACGCGAATATTCGGGGTTTCCGCGAATAACAAGTACATTTGTTCTAAAGTAAAATACGCGGATGTGTGAAGCCGCGAATGTTGAAACGCGGATAGGCGAGGGCTCACTATAAATGCTTTCCTGTGTCCTGCTCGGAATGATGTTTGAAAAACAAGTCATCCTTAAAAGTACAATTGAAAGAACAAAGATATTATTCAAAAGAGTTCATGGTAATGAACATGTTGAATTAATTTCTGATTTTTTATATATATATATATATATATATATATATAATTTTATCATAAAAATGAACTGTTATGTTTTAAGTCACTTAAATAACAGGAAAATAATACAAGAATATTTTAAATATGTTCTATCGAAAAAAGACACGAATCGAGGGAGTTCTCAGCGAATAATTTGTACATATGTCCTTCAGAAAAACACGCGGATATCCGGGGTTTCCGCGAATAACAAGTACATATGTTCTAAAGTAAAATCCGTGAATGTGTGAAGCCCCGATTGCTGAAACTCGGATAGGCAGGGGTTAACTGTAATTACAAATCCTGCATGTCTTTAGCTGGAGAACTTACTGAAACAGGTGCGGTTAGAGGCGACATAAGAGATTGCTCATGCAATATATTTTAGTTTACGTAAGAGTGTCTAAAAAAAAAAAAAAAAAAAAATGTCTGCCTGTGTTGACATATTTGAAAGTTCTGGTTCTTCAAACAAGTTTGTATTTTTAAAAACTCATGTTTATTCAGACAGAAGGTATCACAGAACATTCAAAGAAAAATTCGTTCTTATGAATATATTTCCTGTATTGCTTCAAAGCAAATGCTAAATAGTTTTCCCATGACTTTCACTTGTTTGAGGGCACTTCGACGTGGTTTAGGGATTAGTAAGGTTGTTTTGCTAGATCGATTACGACTGAGTAGTGAGTCCGATCTTCACTGGTGCCCTGTACTTTCGGTCTTGTGCCACATTTACGCTTAAAAAATCTGGGCCACTCGATATTATTAATTGTTTAAGTACACTTGCCTTTTGCTTTCGTTCGTTTTTCTTCATTCCATTAACCTTGGATATAACAGATATACTATTAAATAGCTTGTAACATTAAATACTCGCGAAACCAATCAAATGTTTCATAGTCACTGAGCTGACTCTGAATCTCTCCTCGCCGTAGATTAAATAAAGTGTTTAGTTCGAAATTTCCTGAAGGTTATCTGGATCGACATGCACCTGATGAAGGGTGGAAGATACAACAACTGAAACGTTGTAATAACGACTAGGATGAAGACAACAGTCTGCCTGCAAAGAATTACAAATCCTGCTTTTCTTATTTAGTTGGAGAACTTAGTGAAACAGATGCGGTTAGAGACAACATAAGAGATTGCTCATGCAATATATTTTACTTTACGTAAGAGTGTCTAAAAAAAAATGAATGGCGGCGACACATCGAACAACACTGTACATATGTTATAAAGTAAAATCCGCGAATGTGTGAAGCCCCGAATGCTGAAACGCGGATAGGCAGGGGTTCACTGTAATTACAAATCCTGCATTTCTTTAGCTTGAGAACTTACTGAAACAGATGCGGTTAGACATCATAAGAGATTGCTCATGCAATGTATTTTAGTTTACGTCAGAGTGTCTAAAAAAATAAATCGCTGCGCGTGTTGACATATTTGAAAGTTCTGGTTCTTCAAACAAGTTTGTAATTTCAAACTTAAGTTTATTCAGACAGAAAGAAAGTATCACAGAACATTTAAAGAAAAAATGCGTTCTTCTGAATATATTTACTGTATTGGTTTCAAAGCATAGGTGTCGGAGTTAGCTCCTCCCCAGTTCCTTAATCCTTCAGCAGGGGTCTTCTCTCCCCTATCTATAAATACTTGCTGACCTCTCTCTCTTCTCTCTCTCTCTCTTTCATTTTAGGCCTTGGGCCGCCACCTCGTGCGGAGGTGAGGTAAAATCTCTTTTTTTTTCCCACTTAGGCCAATATGTGTCCTCTCACAGATACAGCGTTTCCCAAATTCTGGGAATGTGCTAAGAACAATACACATACGTACGAACACTCACAACACACACACATAATTTCTCCATACAAATTCTATGTAACTGTCCATGTCTTTGTGTAACTTGTTTTGTTATTAATATATATTTGTTTACATATATATATCGGTCTTGTTTGTTTTCTTTGTACTTAATTAAAGTCCAACATTCTCATGTAGCTGAACGGACTAGCAGGAAATTTTAACCTTCTGATATCTCTTCACATCTTCATCCCACGGTCCACTACATAGGTTTTACATGGCATTCGGTTGATCGAGGGCACTTCGACGTGGTGTTAGTTGTTAGCCAGCTTGTCTCATTTGGGCACATGGCCGAGTGGTAAGAACATTTGCATTCTGACAATGAGAACTGGGTTCGAATCTCACCATGGTCGATTTGTTAGGAAGGAGACTTCCTGACGTTATCGGACTGGAGGTGCCGTCGATAGCTGTGCCGATGTTCAAATGGTTGATCACGCTAGATAAACTGTAACTAAGGTCTGCTCAGCGTAGTTGCTCTGTGGTGTTGAATAAAACACAAATGCGCCTGAGAAAGCGTCTGCAATAGGGATTGGCTAGTGGATAGGTATCCTCGAATACGGGTGGCCAGCTATGCTATATTATACCTGCTAGATCGATTACTACTGAGTGGTGAGTTCAATCCTCACTGGTGCTTTGCATTTTCGGCCTTGTGCCACGTCTAAGTTACGCTTAAAAAGAATTTGGACACCTCGACATGGTGTAATGACCATAGCTTGTCTCGCTGCATCAATTTCGATCGAGTAGGCAGTCCGATCTTTACTGGGTGCTCCATATTTTCGACCTTGTGCCACATCAAAGCTGTGCTTAGACACTTAATGTTTTTACGTTTGTTTGTTTTTTTACTATGAAGATGTATAATTCTGCCAATTTTTACCATAAAAATGGACTGTTATATGTTTGAAGTCACTTACATAACAGGAAAATAATACAAGAATATTTTAAATATGTTCTATCGAAAAAAGACACGAATCGAGGGAGTTCTCAGCGAATAATTTGTACATATGTTCTTCAGAAAAAACACGCGAATATTCGGGGTTTCCGCGAATAACAAGTACAGTGCTGTTCGATAAAAGTGATTCACCTGATTTTTTTTTTTTTTTTTTTTTTTTTTTTACTAAATGTTCTCTTCTCCGATGAAACGGAAGTTGAGCTAAATTCAAAGGATAAGCGATCTAAAATCCGAAGAAGAAGCTTTGAAAGCTCTTTGAATTTAGCAGTAAGTACTGTCAAGCATCCGTTCAGTATAATGTTCTGGGGATGCTTTTCTTTTCATGGAACTGGTTTCTTAAGACCTATTGAAAAGACCCTCAGGAGCGAGCAGTACAAGAGAATTTTAGTTTTGTCTGCTCCCTTCTGCTGAAAGGGTGCAAATTGACCCCACCAAGCTCATTCTTATGCAGGATAATGCTCCCTGTCACAAATCAAAATTGATGAAGGAATACTTTGAAGAGAAGCAGGTGAGTGTTATGACATGGCCGCCCCAATCTCCAGACCTCAACCCCATAGAAAACTTATGGAGCATTATAAAGTACAGGCTCTCGAGAAAGCAGTTGAGCAACAAAGAGGATTTGATTGTGAATTTCATATCCGAATTGAATTCAATACTTGGAGATGAGATTTGCCAGAACCTAATCAAGTCAATGCCAAAAAGGGTTGAAAAGGTTATTCAAAATAAAGGAGGACCCATAGATTATTAAATATTTCGAACTATATTACCTATTATAAATAAATTATACCTCTATTATTCTTTATTTAAACCTGTTCGGTTATGTTTCTATTGATTACTAGTTGCAGGAAATAAGCGAGTCACTTTATTTTGCATAGAGTTTTTCCCTAAATCTCATTTATATCCAAAATTCTAATTATCAATAGAATACCTTAGGGTGAGTAAACTTTTTTGCTAGGTGGTTGGGAAGGGGTCTTTATATTAGTAAGATTAAAAATTAGTTTGACCCGAAAAACAATAGGCGAAAAAAAATTTTAAGTAAAAAAAAAAAAATTAAAAAAAATTTAAAAAAAAAAAAAAATCAGGTGAGTCACTTTTATCGAACAGTACTGTACATACGTTCTAAAGAAAAAATCTGCGGATGTGTGAAGCCGCGTATGCTTAAAACGCGAATAGGCGGGGCTCACTGTAATTACAAATCCAGCATTTTTTTTTTTTTTTTTTTTAACTGGAGAATTTACTGAAACAGGTGCGGTTGGAGACAACATAAGAGATTACTCATACAACATATTTTAGTTTGCATAAGATTGTCTAAAAACGTATGTCTGCTTTCACATGAATGTCACTTTCAGTTGTTTGATGGCACTTCGACGCGGTGTAGGCGTCTAGCAAGCTTGTTTTGCTAGATCGATTACGACTGAGTAGTGAGTTCGATCCTCACTGGGTACCCCTTTACTTTCGGTCTTATGCCACATCTAAGCAAAGCTTAGAAAATCGTTTTTTAGCAATTCGACGTGGTGTAATGTTTAGCAAGTTTGTCTTGCGAGATTACGACCGAGTAATGAGTTTGATCCTCGCAAGGTGCCCCATGCAAAATGATGTTATTCTGCTTTCACAATAGAATACATGGTAGATGAAACCCAGCTTTTGTGCATATACATGTTTGTGTGAATATAATTACTAGAGGCGGTGATACGTGTGTTTTATGTTGTAGTTTTGTTTAAGTTATATTTTGGAATACAATTTGTTTTCTTTAAGAAATTGCAGGATATATAACATAATGTTACGAAAGTGTTCTTTTATGTTGGGTTTTTCGTGGCATTTCAACACCTCTATGGGTTATTTAATGCCGAAATCGAAATATTTCGTAAATAATTTTATACGTTCGGGATTATTTTTTTTTTTTTTTAGATATATATTTTGTAGATCCTAAAATGTATTGTTGGTAATTTTACTATAAAAATGTACTGTTGATTTGTTAAGGGTTTGACTATTTGCCCATAGCTGGGATCCTAACAGGTGGTATCACTCTGGGTCACGTGGTGCTACATCTAAGCAACGCTTCGAAAGTTAGGGCACTCCGACGCGGAGTAGTGGTCAGCGAGCTTGTCTCGTTAGATCAATTACGACCGAGTAGTGAGTTCGATTCTCACTGGGTGCCTTATACTTCCGAATTTGTGCCACATTTAAGCTACGCTTAGAAAATAACCATTCACTTCTTCGATTTGATGTATGTACTCACGATGGAGGTCTGCCATTGTTATTCATTAATCTTATGTCTCCCTTCAGGACGTGGTCACATGTTTTAAAACAGCTTCCTATCTTTTGTAGCTGTAGTCAACATTTGACCCTTAACCATGCCGTCATATCCACCGTCTAGTCACATAAAATCAATAAGTAAATTACCGTTTCCTTCTTTCCTTGTAGGCCTTGAGATTTCTAAAACACTCTCAATATTAATTTACATTGTCGCAGTTAGCTCCTCCTCATTTCCTTAATCCTTCAACCGGGGTCTCTCTCCCACGAGTATAAATACTGACTGACCTTTCGCCTCTTTCTCTTTTTACGGCTTACGCACACGTGCGGCCAGCTGTCTCGACTCAGGCCTCGGGCCGCAACCTCGCGCGTGAGGCGAGGTAAAAAAAAAACTTTCTCTTTTTTTTACTTATTCCAATATGTGACCTCTCACACATACAGCGTTTCCCATATTCTGGGAACACGCTAAAAACAATATACGCGTTCGTACGGACACTCAACACACTCACCATAACTTCTCCATACAACACTCTGTAACCCTTCATGTCATTGTAATTTGTTATTAATATATATTTGTTTGCATGCATGTATATCGGTCTCGTTTGTTTCTTTATCTTCTTTGGACTCCATTATAGTCCAACATTCTTATGTAGCTGGACCGGCCAGCAGGAAATCTTAACCCAGAGATATCTCCTCATCTCTCACACATTCATCACACATAGTCCTCAACAACATTCTGATCATTTATTATGAAATGGACAAAGTCCGACAATTATTTTATTATAGACAGCATTTACTTAAATATTTGTATCGATAAAAAAGAATGTATAAACATAAAAATGTCTTAAAATATTTGTCGGTCTTCGTCAATTTCATAATGTGTGACGTCAGTTGTTTACATTTGGATACGCATCGAGCAGAAATGAATGTATGTGAGAAAATCATGGAAAATTGTAGTTTAAAAACAGTAAAATCGACCTTGCTAACCGAACGCTCCTCTGTGACGAAACCGGTAAAAGCACGTCAGGCTATATGACGGTTCAGTATAGGATGCAGGTTCGATTCCTGTCAGAGGACGAATATTTTCTATGGAAATTTCTCGGAAATTCAGACCAGTAAATGTTGTTAATGTTTATTGTAAACAGAGCATTTAATTAAATATTTGTATCTATAAAAAAGAATGTATAAACATAAAAATTCTGGTCATTGTTTTAATTTCTGCTATCTCAACGATTTGGTTCTACCCTCTGGCCTTGGAAGACCCATCTTTTAAAGATCCCATCTGACAGTCATAAAACCATAATCCTTTTCGTGGGTGTCCTATTCATAATGTTACAAAGGAAGACTGGGGTCTCTAGTCGTGGCCGGAAACCAGTCTAGGAGAAGGAAAACTTTGAATCCACGTTGTAGAAAGAGATGTAATTCTGATATCATGTCTGACAATAAATTTCAAGGATTATGGATTGATTGATTGATTTGCTTTTTGATGGCATATCAACTCCTTTATGGGTCATTTAATGCCGGAATTTAATTTTCTTGGGTGCTATGTTATTCTGCTTTCACAGTTGAATACATGGTAGATGATACTCAGCTTTTGTGAGTCTACATTTTTCTAAAACACTCTCAACATTAATTTACATTCGGATCATTGTCTTCATTTCTGCTATCTCAAAGATTCGTTTGTTTTACTCTCTGGCCTTCATCAGGTGCTTGACAGGCTGTTGGTTGATTGGTTTTGGTTGGCAGTATATCAACCTTAATCAATGTCACCCCAAGCAAGGTAGTACAGCCACTAACAATAATATATGAACAGTTTGTAAGAATAGAGAGCATTTCTTCAGTCAGTGTAGGCCTTATTTACATCATTCGGACTATTGTCCTCATCTTTGTCGCCATATTTATCACAACGTTTCGGCCGTTGTACGCTCCGGCCTTCTTCAGGTGGTTGGAATGTCGAACTGAACCCTTTATTTCGCTCACTGTGCCATGTGTCCTTGAGGATACATTGCACAGTGGATAAGAACGTTAGTTAGATCAAGTGACAGGACCCAAAGAGTGTGAGTTCAATACCCGGCTAAGACAGTGGAGAACTTTCAGAGGGAAATTAACAGGAGATAACTGATAACTGACATCGACATGGCACGGGGAACTAGAAGAGTCTACCCCAGTGAGCGAAATAAAGGGTTCAGTTCGACATTCCAACCACCTGAAGAAGGCCGGAGCGTACAACGGCCGAAACGTCGGGATAAATATGGCGACAAAGATGAGGACAATAGTCCGAATAATGTAAATAATGTACATAATACCTCATCTCAGAAATATAAACAGATACTGAAAGGCCGAAACGTTGTAATAAATATGGCGACAAAGATGAGGACAATAGTCCGAATAATGTAAATAATGTACATAATACCTCATCTCAGAAATATAGACAGATACTGAAAGGCCGAAACGTTGTAATAAATATGGCGACAAAGATGAGGACAATAGTCCGAATAATGTAAATAATGTACATAATACCTCATCTCAGAAATATAAACAGATACTGAAAGGCCGAAACGTTGTAATAAATATGGCGACAAAGATGAGGACAATAGTCCGAATAATGTAAATAATATACATAATACCTCATCTCAGAAATATAGACAGATACTGAAAGGCCGAAACGTTGTAATAAATATGGCGACAATGAGTACAATAGTCCGAATAATGTAAATAATGTACATAATACCTCATCTCAGAAATATAGACACAGTGTAGGCCAGTTCATATTAATTGATTTGTTTAACGGTATATCAACTCCTTATGGCTCATTTAATGCCGGAATTTAATTTTCTTTCCTGCTTGGAAGCAATAAAAATGATGTTATTCTGCTTTCGCAATTGAATACATGGTAGATTAAACTTAGCTTTTGGGCATATGCATATTTGTGTGACCATAATTACCAGGGGTGGTGATATGTATGTTTTATGTTGTAGTTTTGTTGAGGTTATGTTTTAGAATACAATTTGATTTCTTTAAGAAATGATAGGCTATTATATGGATTAATGTTATGAAAGTTCTTTCATGTTGCTTGTTTGGTAGTATTTTAAATAGACGTGGGTGAAGTTGCTACAATTTCAACCGATAGTAGCACTGGCTGCTCTGTAATTGAATGCCGAATGTTTCCTTATAAGGAAACGGCTAATCTTACCAGGAAGGTTACCAAAATAAGGCTCGGCCTAATTATCGCTAACATTTTTGTTCATGTAAATATAATTGCCGAATTAAAAAAAAAAAAGGCATTTTATTAGTAAGTCTGTATCCTAGTGATAAAAACGAATTTATTTTATAACTGGAGAAAGGGCGCACAGTTTTCACAGAATCTGAAATGAAAGATACGCTAATAGATCTGGTTTTGTTTGTTTAACGACATATCAATACATTCATGGGTCATTTAATGCTGAAATTTAATTTTCTTGGGAGCTTTGACATAATAAAAACATGATATATGTTATTCTGCTTTCGCAAATGAATACATGGTAAATGATGCTCAGCTTTTGGGCATCTACATGTTTGTGCGGACATGATTACTAGAGGCGGTGATATGTGTGTTTTATGTTGTAGTTTTGTTGAAGTTATACTTTGGAATACAATTTGATTTCTTTAAGAAAATGTAGGACATTATATGGATTAATGTTATGGAAGAGTTCTTTGTGGGGATCTAGGTTATTGATGATAGCAGAGGCCGTGGAAGGGGTTATATGCATATCACTCGGCAGAGAATCAGTTCTATGTGGAAAGTTAGGCATGGTTACTCTAGGTAAGTCATGAGTAGAGCTTGGGGCGAATTTACGAGCAAAGCATTCACTTTTATCAGCAGAAGCTAACACCTTAAATGGATTGAAGAAATGGGGACAGAGACCTTATTCAGTACTCTGTTACAGAGACACCAGTAGTCACGAGAGCGAAAGTTTTTAGAGGCTATGTGGTGCCTTGTTCTCTCAGCAAATAAGGACTTAGCTCTTTCGAGGACTCGCTTACATTTGTTATGAGAAGTAGCAAATCGGCACCTGTTATGACGAGAGCTGATACAGTTGGGTACGTTTGTTTGGGAGAGTAGTAATTCTGTTAGGAAAGGTGAAATAGGGAAAAGGCCTGGGTGTAGATTAATATTTGGATAATATTCAACTGTATCAAGAAATCAAAAGAAAATAGTTGAATCCGTCAACACAACAATAAAAACAATATTTCCACACGTGACAGTAATTGACGTAATTTTCAGTTGACAATACGAATATAATAGCGTTTTCTAAATTCTTCCAGTTGCTAAGGACATTTTGTTTTGTTATTATTAATTACTTTGTTTTAATTAATTCATTTCGTTTTTGCCTTGAAAAGGTTCACATTGGACGAAACGCGTCGGCAAATATTACGGTTTTCCTAATGTCTTTTCCATTTTTAAATATTGTTTTTTTGTTTTTTTTCTACAGGTTAATTCTGAGAAATTTTTCATATATGTAACGATGCGATCAGTGAATTTGTATGGATATTTTCTCGTTGTAGAACAGGCCATGAGAATTAAATTCATCAGAAAATTGAAATAGGGGGGAAATCGTTATATATATATATATATATATATATATATATATATATATATATATATTTTTGTCATTCACAGACACTGTTTCGCTGTTTCACAGCTCATCAGTGTGGCTAGACATCCGGTTGCCTCTAGCTAGGATCGAAACCCGACTGAATTTGCGTCAGTCAGAACTTCTACCACTAAGCCGTCGGCGCACGGCAGGGATGAAGGTGAATTTTAGCGTGTTTATTTTTAGATTTAGATAAACACACAGTGACTGACAGTGACTCAATTCTGCCGAAGAGTCATATATATATATATATATATATATATATATATATATATAGTGAGGTGAAACAAGTATTTGGACAGTAAAAAAGTGGATTTAGAATCATATATTGAAAGAAAAGCATTGTCTAAAGCTCACAATGTATTCGTAAAACAATTATAAATGCAAATAAACAGCAAAAATAAATTATTTGACACGTATATATATTTTATATACAAATTATTAAAACAGGTAGAGAAAAAAGTGTTTGGACAGAATATAAATTATGCTTTAAATGTGTTTAATATTTACTTGGTCCTCCTTCATTTGAAACCACAGCTCTCAGTCTGTTCCTGTAGCTCCCTACAAGCACCTGGCATGATTTGGTGGGAATTTTAGCCCACTCTTCTGTAAAAACTTTCAATTCACTGAGGTTCTTTGGTTGCCTTTCACGAATCTGATTCTTCAGTGTTCTCCAAAGATTCTCTATTGGATTCATGTCCGGCGATTGGCTGGGCCATGTCAACACGTTGATGTTATTGTTTTGAAGCCATGCACGTGTTGCTTTGGTTGTATGTTTCGCATCATTGTTCGGTTGAAAAACCCAATCTGGTCCAAGTTCTAATTTCTCAACTGATGACTGCAAGCAATCTTCTAAAATCTGAATATATTTGGCTGCATTCATTGTGCCCTCAATAATTTTCAGTTGTCCCGTACCCTTATATGCAAAGCATCCCCAAACCATAATGCTACCGCCTCCGTGCTTCACAGTGGGGATGGTGTTCTTTTGCTTGAAGGCTGTTCCATCCTTTCTCCAAACATGGGGAGCATCGTTGTGGCCATAAAGTTCAATCTTGTTTTCATCAGACCATAAAATCTTCTTATAATAGTCATCATGCTTTTGTAAATTAGTTTTGGCAAATTAAAGTCTGGATTTTAAATGACGTTTTTTTTTAGCAATGGGGTTTTGCGAGGAGAGCGGTATTTAATTGTTGTCAGTGAAGTTCAGAACTTATGGACCTCTTGCATACGTGAGTTCCTGCATTGCTGAGATCTTTTTGAAGTTCTCTCCGAGTCACAAAAGGGTCATTTTTTACTCGCCGTACTATTTTCCGTGAACATTTTTGTGATATTTTGCGCGGTGCACCTGTTCTTGGCATATTTTCATGAGTACCGAAGGCTTTCCATTTCTTATGTACCCAACAGTGTTCACAGGTATACATAGGTCTTTAGAAATCTTACGATAGTTTTTTTTTCTTTATGTGCAGAAATAATTTGATCTTTCGACAGCTCTCTTTGCTTTGGCATCCTGTAGTACTGTTAGTGCGACGTCTTTGGATGAACTGACCATCAAGATAGCTAACACCTTTAAGTAATGCATGTTCTAGACTATTCCATAAAATTCTAACACATTCAAGCAAGAAATATACTCAAAACATTAATTTTAAACATAATTTCGGAACTGTCCAAATACTTTTTTCACTACCTGTTTTAATAATTTGTATATAAAAAATATATACATGTCAAATAATTTATTTTTGCTGTTTATTTGCATTTATAATTGTTTTACGAATATATTGTGAGCTTTAGACAATGCTTTTCTTTCAATATATGATTCTAAATCCATTTTTTTACTATCCAAATACTTGTTTTACCTCACTAATATATATATATATATATATATATGTACACCCCAAAGGAAGAAAAAAATCACCTTTGAGGCGCGGCCATGTTTGAAGCAGTTGTATCATTGCTTGGTTGGAAGTTTTGTCCATGACATAATCACTAAAGGTCTGCTGAATCTTTTGGATGGTTGCACCTGAAGTATTACCAAGCTTTTGGGGAAATATTGATGTATGTCTCTGCTCGATCAGTTCGGTTATCTTGCATGTAAACGAAAATCCGACGAGCGCGAACTACACGTCTGCATTCTAGGCGTAATAACCGAGAACTAACGCCGTCTACCGTATGCGAAGAAATGGTGGCGTCACCTCAACTTTTGTTCGTGAATTTAGTGAGATAGCAATTCTAACTTCAGTCCTTGGGCTGGTAAGTGTTTACGTGGGAACTGTGGAAACACGCTAAGCAATAACTGTATATTTATTGTAAGGCCAAAGGGGAAGTGCGCCGAGGCTGTTTCGCTTCCTCGGCATGTAAAAGATTTGACAGATTTTATTGATTCTCTTAAGACTGTTCGTATTGAGCCTTGTTGGTTGAAGCTTATGAATTCAGTTTTAGAGGCAATGACATAGAGCCCAACATCATTAGCATTTTCTAGATGATGTAGGAGAATTGTGGCATTGGTAATAATGTCTGCAATGATAGCTATGGCATCTGCATAGTCAATATCGGTCAACATTTTTGTAGGATATCGACTTGAGTCTTGGTGATACTCATCTACTTTTGCTTGCCAGCAGTATCCTGCAAAGTGCATTCTGTGTTCACGTAAGATTGTAGAAATATCAGGGGTAGATCCATAGAGCTGTGATTTAGTTGGATGTTGTCTCCAAGAGATGTTAGAAATAGTTCTCAGCACCCGAATATAGGTTCCATCAAGCGTGGACTCTAGGGTTTCAGTTAATATCCAAGCAGTGGCACTCTACATTAAAACCGACTCTATAGTGACACGAAAGAAGTTCCGTTTGAGGTTGTCTAGTAGATCAGATTACATCCATTTTATTTAAGGTATCCCAGGCTTTAGCTATGCGAAATTTCACATCCTTTTCAGTAGAATTTATTTTGCTTTCTAGGTATGTAAAAGATTCGACACATTTTATTGATTCACCTGAAACAGTTTGTTATTGAGTCTTGATGGTTGAAACTTAGGAATTCAGTTTTAGAGACATTGACATAGTCCAACATTGTTAGAAGAAATTTCTAGATGATGTGGGAGAACTGGTAATGGCGTCTGCAGTGATAGCTAGGACATCTGGATGATCAATATAGGTCAACTTTTTTGAGGAATATCGACTGTCTTGGTTGTAAAGTTACTGAAAAGGATGTGAAAATTCGCATAGCTGAAATCTGAGCCGCCTTGAATATTATAAAATGGATATTATCTGGAAATCTGATATTATCGGTAAATTGCTCGATAGTAAATTGCTCTAAAAATAATCTCTGGAACTATCAATTGCACGTATAGGATACAAATCCTATAACATTCCAACAAAATACTAGAAAACACAAAGTAGACTTGCACACCCGCAAAATCGGATCAAAACGATTAAAAACATTTTTTCGCAATAAGGTGTGAAATTAATTTTCTGACCAATGAAAGGAGGCGATTTCCTAAACTGAGAAAAAAGTAACGAGCCAGTGTCAAAAAGGAAGTCAGCCATAAATAGAGAGACTCAAATCAATCAGAGTCAGAAGGGCGCAGATATCAAAGAGGACATAGGACTGACAGTCAAAGTCTATCACTGACTCAACCCGGCACTAAGAGCAGAAAGTGGGGTAGGAAAGCAGAACAACAACAACAACAAATTTACAACTGACTCCAAAAACAATTCCACCCGATAAGTACATTTTCCTCTTATCTTTTATTTCTCATTCACACTCCCTTTTTCAACTTAAATTAATCGCCCCTTTTTCCTTTTTCACCAACTCGGCAGATACAACAAAAAAAAAAAACAAGGAACAGACATTATCTTCGTTGAAAGACAGTGAACACATAATTTTTTTTATTCAAATCACATTTACTTAAAAAGCATTTATCTTTTATGCAAACAGGAGACATTAATATACAAATTTGTTTATTCTGTATGAATGTTATTAAATATACTATATTCTATTTTTCTACAAACATTCCTTATCGTGTTGTCTTTTCTTGAAATTTGCGTGTGTTTTGTGGACAGTGTATCCCGCATTAAATTCTCCTTTTAATACGGGTATGCTGTACCCCACACACGAAAGGCAGTTTGCTCGAAACCTGTGGTTAAAAAAAACTACATTGTTTCTAATATTTACTATAAGATAAAATGTAAGCGTATAAAAGGGTACATTTTTATTATTACTCTTATTCTTCGTGATTTAAAAAATACAACTATTGTTGCTAATATTTACTCTATTAGTACGAAATATTATATGCAGCCCTTAAATAATCTTCAACATTACTTCGAGCAATCTGCCCTTTCGAGCAATTTACCTAGATCCATCGGACAGCCTCAAACGGAGATTCTTTCTAGCCTCTAGAGATTCGGCTTTAATGTATGGCACCACTGCCTGGACATTAACTAAAACCCTACAGTCTAAGATTGATGGAACCTTTGTTCGTATGATGAGAGCTATATTTAACATATCTTGGAGACAACATCCAACAAAATGGACTCATCCCCGAGCCAGCTCGATTGAATAATATATAGTATAAATAAGTCACCCCCAGAAATTTTAGACAAAAGCATCTTATGTGAAGATATGACAGCTTTAAAATCGGGCTGTAAAAAAAAAAAAAATGCAAGTCATTTTTTTTAATATACATCAGGACTGTCTGTCTTAAGCGGACCGTGACATAGCGAATATTTGCATGTAATTTATATTTTTAATACGATATCTGTATGGATACGTGGCCGAGTGGTTAGAACGTTCGCATTCTGGCCATGACACCCGGGTGCTATAGCGTCTACAGCCGGCAAGAATCACTTTTTCCGGCTATGCCAGCATCACAGTTCTGATCCCAACAGACGCCGATTTGTGTCTGTCTGTCGCCATAGTCGATTTGTCAGGAGACTTTCTGATGTTATCGGACTGAATGAAAGTGCCTGAAAACCATACCACGGGTTGACCCAAGCCTTGTTAGTGAAAGTGGGTAGACGGAAATTCGGCCGTCGATAGCTGTGCTAGCACTGTCATCGTGGCCGTGGGCTTTAACGTGCTGGCCTTGTTGGAATTGTTGATCACGCTCTTTCTAAGGTCTGCTCAGGTCAGCACCACAGGTGAGCGCTGTGGGTATTGAATTAGCAAGCGCCTGCAATAGGGATTGTCTTGCCGCCCTAGTAGACGGGTATCCTCGAATACGAGTGGTCAGCTCTACGATATCTCTACGCTGTATTACAAAATTCTCTCGTATTGAAGTGTTGTAGGGAACGAACTGATAAATACAAATAACTGTTACATTTAATAAAGGTGTAAGTTAAATTAATATATGGTGTTGGTCACAGGGGGCTTGATTTCCTGCTTCAGGCGAAAGTGTAAATACCTGTTTGTATTTTTCTTGTTTAAAATAAACCTTTATATTTTGTAAGTTGCCGTTCTAGTTATTTCAATAACCACTTTGGATAACACCCCGGAGTTCTTCGAGAAAGCAAAAGTGGATGATATATTATTTCTTAAAATAGTGGGCCTCTACGGAAAACATAAACCAAATAAGAATGCCAATAAAACCAATTCCTCTAAAAACTGAATAGCTAAAAAGAATACATCAACGAAACCAGACTTTCGACAAAACCCCTCTTTACAAACATACGTCTATAAAACCTGATCTATACACCGATTTCTTACAAAGAATGCATATTCTATTCATACGAACCTATCCTAAAAATGTTGTCGGCATTAAATAACCCATTGAGGTTGATATGTCGTAAAACAAAATAAACCAAAGCAATCTAAACCAACGAATACACATTCTATTCATACGAATCTATCCTAAAAATGTTGCCGGCATTAAATAACCCATTGAGGTTAATATGCCGTAAAACAAATCCAATCTAAACCAAAGAAAACGTATTTTATTCATACGAATCTATCCTAAAAATTGTTATCGGCATTAAATAACCCATTGAGGTTGGTATGCTGTAAAACAAAATAAACCAAACCAATCTAAACCAACGTATACATATTCTATTCATACCAATCTCTCCTAAAAATGTTCTCGTCATTAAATAACCAAACCAATCAAAACGAAAGAATACATATTCTATTCATACGAATCTATCCTAAAAATCTTGTCGGTATTAAATAACCCATTGAGGTTGATAGGCCATAAAAGAAAATAAACCAAACAAATCTAAACCAAAGAATACATATTCTATTCATACGAATCTATCCTAAAAATCTTGTCGGCATTAAATAACCCATTGAAGTTGATATGCCGTAAAACAAAATAAACCAAACCTAAACCAAACCAAATATTTTAATTCATAATCTGGTCTGATCAGTCCTCTTAAACACTCGGTCACGATGACTTGTGAAATTTTGCGAGCACAACCATCGACCCCTGCCGATCTTCTCACAAGGCTTGTGTAAACCCCCTAGTATTTGGAATTGGTTTGATGGTCTTTGTTCTATGCTAAGTTTCTTCTCTCGCACTTCTCGCTTGTGAAACTCTCGCTCTCGGCGTCAAAAATTTAAATACAATGTCAATCGTTATTTCTGTCTTCTTGATTACTCTTCTTCTATTGTTCCCGCTTTTTAATAATGTTACTGTTTTTTCTTATTCTTTCACACTCAGTAACTTCTTTTGGCTTAGTGGCTTTACTGCCTTGCATGGGGTGACATGATTAGAAAACAAATTTAAATGCAATGTCAATCGTTATCTACTGTCGTCTTCATTACTCTTCTTCTATTGTTCTAGCTCCTTAATAATGTTTCTCTTT
Organism: Acanthosepion esculentum; assembly: GCA_964036315.1. Lineage (NCBI taxonomy): Eukaryota > Metazoa > Mollusca > Cephalopoda > Sepiida > Sepiidae > Acanthosepion > Acanthosepion esculentum. The sequence goes on along the minus strand of OZ038519.1, from coordinate 59,017,152 downwards.
TTTTTCTTCTCGTTTTTCACACACTGTAAACCCTTGTCGTAATGGCTTTACTGCCTTGCATGAGGTGAAATGATTTGATGTAATGCTATAACCAGTCACCCCCATGAATGATTACACTATAGGTATTAAGTACCTATAAAGTCAACTGTCTACGAGAGACTTGAGAAAGTGTGTAAGAGAGAATAATGTTCTCTCCTGTTCTTCATTATCGAGCTCTTTGCCTTGAGCAGAGAGGAACCCGGACGAGGCTTTGCCGAAGGGCAAAGTTTCGTCCGGGGAGGTAGACAGACTCTGAACCCGCTTATGCGGTTTCTAAGGGAATATTTTTGTCCGAGTCTACGGGCTCGGGGAACAAACGATAAACACGGCCTTATGCTACATACATCCCTCATGAGGGTGCTGTTAAATATTAAGAGTGAGAGAGAGAAGATGCAAGCACGTCTGACCTTCCAATTAGTGGCACTCACTACTAGATTGACCTATGTGTATAACTGTACTGTATTTCATGCTGTACTGGTTGTGTACAATAAACCTTTTTTCTAGTATCCACTTGGTGTTAAGTATTTATTCCCTCAGCACGGAATATAACATGATTAAAAAAAACTCCCTCCCGGTTTCAAAAAATGAATTACAATGTGAATCGTTATCTACTGTCTTAATTCCTGTTCATTTACTGTTCTCGCACCTTTAATCTTTTTCTTTTTCGTATATTATTTAACACTCAGTAACTTCTTTTGGCTTAGTGGCTTTACTGCCTTGCATGGGGTGAAATGATTAGAAAAATACATATTTTATTTTACCCTTTCAGTCCTGTAATTATGAGTTTAGCTAATGTAATATTTTCTTAATTACTTTATTTTTCTCGCTCCGTAACTTTTCTCTTTTTCTTGCTCTTCCACACTTGAGTAAATTCTAGTGGCTTAGGGGCTTTACTGCCTTGCATGGGGTGAAATGATTAAGAAAAGTTTAAAAAGTGCATCATTTGGTCTGATGAATTTTCCGCTATGGTACGTAGACTTTATAAATTTAAGTGCAGTACAAGATTGTCTATATGTAACCATACTTTCTATGTTAAGTTCATTTTCTCGCACTTTTTTCTTGTGGAACTTTCTTCTGGCTTCTTGCTTTCAAGTCAAATTTGATCTGCAAAAGCTTAGTGTCAATCGTTATCTACTGTCTTCTTGATTACTCTTCCATAGTTTTTGCTCCTTAATAATGTCTCGTTTTTGTTTTTTTTTTTTTGTTTTTTTGTTTTTTTTTGTTGTTTTTCTTTTGTTGTTTTTTTGTTGTTTTTTTGTTTGTTTTTTGTTTGTTTTTTTTTTGTTTTTTTTTTCACACTTACTAACTCCTTGTGTTTTAGTGGCTTTATTGCCATGTTTGGGATGAAATGATTACAAAGAATTCATATTGTCTTGATGAGGCAATCTCTTTAGGCTGTGAATGAAAGGTCAAACATGCAACTTGACCTCTTCCTGCTTGGTTTCAGTGGTTTGAATAGCTTCCGTTTAGAGATTAGGAAAGAGCATTTTACAGCGTTTTAGTACAGGTATGCACAACCTTTTTCGGGCGGTGGACCGCCTGAATCAGGACACAACACAAGACGGACCGCATTGTTAAAAAGATCTGGTGCCCTTGCTGTTCATCTTGAGGTCCTCCAAAGAAGGATCTGCAATGTATCCTATCTAACATCTCAACTTCAGTGACTTTCTCACATACGGAATGTGACATCCCTCTGTCTTTCCTACAAATATTTTCATGGTAACTGCTCTGACGAGCTATTTTCCTTGGTTCACCGACTTCACGAATTTAAGCGTGTTATGAGATTGCCATCTACTCCCGCACCTTCTTTTTCTGTTCAAACAAAGTTTGGCATTTAGGTCGCACCCTTTTACTGTTGGAACGGTCAAATGTAAACGCCCCTTTTAGCTCAACAGCTTCTTTCGCACTTCCCGACAGCGGAACTACCTTCCTCTTATTTGCTTCCCTGATAGCTACAATTTTCAAAAATTTAAATGCAACGTCAATCGTCATCTTCTGTTGCCTTGATCCCCGTTCTTCTTTTTATCCCTTCCTCAATACCCCCACCCCTATACTCAGTCTTTTCTCTTACTTTCACTCTCTGTTTTAAACCCCTGCATACTAGTAGCACTCCCTTCTTGCTTGGGGTGAAATGCTTAAAAAGAAAGATAATTTTTCGTTGAAGGTACCTCAGCTGTTTTGTCTACAGAAGCCCATATACGTAAGCACTTGTCACCTATGACTTAAACTTCCCTACTAGGGTGACATGGCTTCTCTCTCTTTGTCTACTAGTATTTTTTTGGGGGGGGTTGTTTTGATGAGCTGTTCTCTTTAGTGCCTCGACTCAATGTTTCTACAGAAAAACGATGAGACCTATTGGACAGTTTAGTAGTACGCATTTAACTAAGTTCTATTCTAATAGATTTTTTTCTCACACTTTTCACCTGTGGAACTCACTTCCGGTTTCTTGATTCCCTGCCGCCTATGTTCTTCAAAAAATTTAAATACAACACCAATCGCCATCTTCTACCTTTCTTGAATGCCGTCCTTTTATGATGCTATCTACTCGCTAAAATATTCTTTTATTTCAATCCCAGTCACTGATTTGGATCTTAGTGGCTTTATCGCCTTGCTTGTGAAACGATTACAAAAAAAGTGTTCTCTCTAATCTTTAATTTATTCTCTATTTTACATACTTACATCGGTAGGTGGCGCTAATTCGGTCATTTAAACCAAATTGAAGAAGCCGCCTTAAACAAAAACAAAAAAACTAATAAAAGAATTATTGAACAGACCATAAATTAATTCCTTCTAGATTTGCATCCATTAATTGAAAAAGTTTTATGTCAAATATAAATTATTTTCTTGACAGTAGAATATAAAACATCAAAATAATTTTCGAAAATAGTTTCCTTCATATTTCGACTGTATTGGCAATTAGGTCTCATTGTTTTACGGTTAAAATATCTAGATGCGACCGCAAGTTCTATTCTATTAGTTTATTTCCTCTCCTTTATCAGTAGAACCCCCTTCCGCTTTCTTGCTTCCCTGCCATCTTCAATCTTTAAAAAATTAATTGCAACGTCAATAGCCATCTTGTATCTTCCTTAAACCTGTTCTTTTGTTCTCCTCTCGAATGTCTTCGCATTCTTTCACTCTTCTCTCTTCCTGAATCTTTGTCTTTTTCCTCCCTTCTCCGACTCCGAGGAGGATGCTTTCTCGATCACTATAATCTTAACCCAAGACTTGAACAGGTTATCTCCCTTGCCACCACACGATATCAACATAAGCTGTACTTCTTACACTGGAACCATCCGAGTGTCTCTCGGACTTTTCACTGAAAAGAAGAGAAAAGGCCGTCTGTATCCTCTGTGTAAAGATGGTGATCAGTGACCATTATGGTATTTTTAATGAATGTTTTTTTATTTTATTTATTTATTTTTTTAAGCATTTCACCCCAAGCAAGACGGGAGTGCCACTAGTACGCAAAGGGTTACAGAGAGTGAAAGTAAGAGAAAATCCTGGGTATAGGGGGCGGTGAGGAAAGGATAAAAGGGAGAACGGGCATCAAGGCACCAGAAGATGACTATTGACGTTGCATTTAAATTTTTGAAGATTGTAGTTATCAAGGAAGCAAGTAAGAGGAAGGTAGTTCCGCTGTCGGGAAGTGCTAGAAAAGAAATTGTTGGAGTAGAAGGGGCGGTTACATTCATTTAACTGTTTCAACAGTAAAAGGGGTGGGACCTATATGCCAACCTAGTAGCATGCTTAAATTCACGAGGTCGGGGGCATCGGGGAAGCTAGCTCGTCAGAGCAGTTGCCATGAAAATATTTGTAGGAAAGACAGAGGGATACCACATCACGTACGTGAGAAAGTGACTGATGTCGAGATGTCGGATAGGATCGATACTTCTTTGGGTTTTGTCGTCAAGGAGCTCGTGCTGAACAACAGAGGCACCAGATCTTGAATCTTTTAAAGGTACGGTCCGTCTTGTGTCCTGGATGAAGTGGCCTACCTAATCAGTGAACCCATTCTGGTACGTGTACTCTACAAAAAGTATAGAGAATTTTCCCAACCCACGTTCAAGCATGTCATTTTTTGCGTACCAAGATATTCGTTCATTATCATAATTTCGTGACTGCGTTAGAATAAGTAACTTTTCACGAGTAACGTAACAGTATTTCTTTATCGTTGGTAAATATTTTAACACCGGCTGTTTTTGCAGACGACCTAAATTCTTGGCCCTTGAATGCGTCTTTTTTCTATTTTTCAATTGGTCGACTGATTCACTAGTTGAAGCGTGTCTTCGTGAGTGACATGTTTTGTATACGAATCGGTATCGTCAGACGTGGACAATCCTAACAGGTTAAAGACATTGTTTCCGCTGGAGAACTGGTTCTTCAGCTTTTGAGCAGACTTGGAAAACAGGAAATTGTGTGAACGTTCTTCGTCGGCATGGCGCATTAGTCCGTGTCATTCTGCCTTAGTGAGCGTCTCTTTAACAAATGACTATTGTTGTACGGATCTTTTTGTTTAGCGGCATATCAAACTTCATGGTAATTTTTTTTTTTTTTTTCAAAGTTTAGTTTGGCACAAGTGAGGATCGAATTCACTCTTCAGTCGTAACTGTTCTAGCGAGACAAGATTGCTAACCATTACACCACATCGAAGTGCCAAAATGATTTTCTAAGCATAGCTTAGATGTGGCACAAGGCCGAAAGTATGGGGCACCCAGTGAGGATCAAACTCACTATTCAGTCGTAATTGTTCTAGTGAGACAAGATTGCTTGCTTCTAACATAAATAAATTAAAAAAACAAAAAACAAAAGCCGAACAATGAATGAGGATTTCAAACAGGCTGGAAAGCAAGAGACAGCGAGGGGATTATTATACAATTTACAGAGAACAAGAGCCAGTTCCGAAGCACGTTTCTTGAGGACTGTTACAGCGATATCATCAAGTGCGCATGCTCAGTGGGGATCCAGAATAGAGATTGCAGAAACCATAGAACGTGCTAATAATCTTGGGAAATGTATGAATCTTCTCCCCCTAGATATGGGTAAAATAACAGGACAGATTGGGTTCTATAGCCTTGGATGTCAACAGGGTCGTTTGTAGACCTTGTGGCACGTGGTGCACCCGGTCTCTGTATTCGGCCCTTCAAAAAGTGAGGATAGTTCGTCACAAAGCCTTCACCAGTCAGTTATGTGCCATGCGTGATACACGCTTTGGCGATCATGTATCTTTCGATACCGGACTGACGAGGCCGATTTTTTCCCGCAGTAGGTTGTTGTTTCTTTCTGCGGTAGACCAGTTGCCATCTAAGGCTATAGAACCCTGTCTGTCTTGCTATTTACCCATAGCTGTGGGGAGAAGAGCTACTTTTTTACAAACTAAATAAACGTTAAAATCCTTTTAAATTTAAATTCAAAAGACATCATCGCGTCTTTTGAATTTAAAAGGATTTTAACGTTTATTTAGTTTGTAAAAAAGTAGGAACATGATTACGCTACAAGATAATTGGCAAATGTTTGTTTAAAAAAAAATTTTGAATAAAAATATTGACCCTGAAGATGAACAACGATGTTCGAAAGCGCTAGGTCATGGTATGGACAATACATATTTCGAAATCATTTTCAAATAAAAAGTCTCATTAGAGAATATGAGAAAATTCAAAAGAAAATATGCAAGACTATGTTGTCTTTAACATTCAATACTACATGTTTAAAAGAAAAGTTGCTGCCAAATTACACACATATGTCATTCACAGACAGTACTGTTTCGCTGTATCACAGCTCCTCAATGCGACTAGACATCCGAATGCCTCAAGCCAGGATTGAAACTCAACTGATTAGGTGTCAGCCAGAGCTATCTTCACTCGGTAGAGTTATATATATTTGTGTGTGTGTGCAAATAGGAAAGAACACGTTAGATAAATAATCCGGAGTTCTTTAGTATTTGTGTTTTTATTTTTAAAAAACAGTGCTCCATACAGAAGTAGAGCTTAAATTATAATTATTTTAAAAAAAATCTGATTCCTTCAAGAGTCCGTTTCCATAGTAATTAATTTTGCGAATGAACATGCTTATAAAGATGCGTAAATTTCAAGATTGGTTATTCCTAAATTTTCGCTTGAGGATGAAACGGGGCTTGATACTTTAATTCAATTTAATTTTAATAATTATATTGAGGGTTTCGGCTCTTGTTTTTGAAACATGAGAACTCTTATGTAGCGAAGGAATCATATTTTTTAAAAATAATTATTATATTCACACTAGTGTACCCGTGCTGCCAAAATTGACGACAAGGAATGTATTGTAAGTAATATGTATCATATTGTAAATAATTTTCGTTTAATTCAAGTACAATTTTTTTTTCTGTGTAACAATTGAAGGGAAGTGTGCAAATTTAACGATGATCTACCCGCCCAAATCCAGGTTATATTTTATTTTGAAAAGAAAAAGGAACTTAAATAAAAGTTGAGACGGACCTGAGTTACTGGCAACATTAGTCATGTTGTTATAGTTTGTTTGTTTTTTTTTTCTTTTTAAATATATATATTTGGACGGGTGGGTCATAGTCTGTGTGAAAGAGTCAGTACGTGTTTGCGTGCTTCTTAGTAGTAACGGGGTATACAAGAGGTAAAAATTTTAGTTCTTACTGCGAACAGTGTTGACATTGTTTGGGGTGGTCTCTTTGTAGTTTTCAGCGCGGTAGCCGTTTGTGCGTGGACGTGAAAGGGGGGTCTTGACTTCTGTGCTTCTCATGTCAAAATTTTGCACACTGTCCCTCAATTGGTACACACACACACACACTTATATTTGAAAGTAGATGTTAGGCACCTCGGCGTGGTGTAATGGTTAGAAAGCTCGTCTCGCTAGATCAATTACAACTGAGTAGTGAGTTCGATCCTCACTGGGTGCCCCATACTTTCGGCCTTGTGCCACATCTAAGCTAAGCTTAGTAAATCATTTCGGTACCTCGACGTGTTGCAATGGTTAAGAAGTTTGTCTTGCTAGATCAATTACGGCTGAATAGTGAGTTTGATTCTCACTGGGTGCCACATACTTTCGGCCTTGTGCCACATCTAAGCCGCACTTAGAAAATCACTATATTTGAAAGTAGATGTTGAAAAATATTACTCTGATCTCAGCTGTATTTGCTGAAAATGTGAACATTTAAATGGATTAAGTGTCATGCCGGCCAACAAGAGACTTGTATATAAAATGACACTTTTTGTAATAAATATTCATAGTGTTTTTTTTTTGTTTTTTTATTTACACACGAAAAAAACCCGATGACTATTTATTTTTTTCTGACATAGATTGTGGTGACTTAAAAATTCCTGAGGCTACCATATTTCAGTGAGTTATGGATTTATATCTAATGTTGTAAAATTCAAAGGATTACAGAAAATCCTTTAAGAATACCTGAATTAATTTCCAGAATGCAACGTTTCAATATGAAATTATATTTGTTTTTGTTCAAGAATTGTATTTTCTAAAAAAAACTCCAATAGACACTAAAGGTTTTGAAATTTTCATAATGTAAAAAAAAAATTCTCTTTTTTACCCAATTTTGTGTAAAAGCAGACATTTCGTTCTTTTCCTATTGCATAATCTTGATTAAAACTAGGGAACCGGAAATATAGAGAATATTACCCACAATTCTTTTAGTAAAGTAAAGAAAAACACCAGCAATATAATTTGTCTCTCGACAGAAGCCGTCTTTGCCAAAATATTAAT
>OZ038519.1:58999388-59004388 GCA_964036315.1 Acanthosepion esculentum | reverse complement strand
CTACAAGAAAATATAAAACAGAGAATAACAATAAAACAAAGTTATTTTTTTTATAAAAAATAAAATAAAATAAAATCTTCAAAGCCGGACTATTGATTAAAAAAAAACTATTTGCAGAAATAAAACCAAGAAACCGCATATACAGAGAATAAATATTACCCACAATTCCTTATTGAAAGAAAAAATAAAACCAGCAATGTAATTGTCTCTCGACAGGAGCCCACTTTGCAAATTTATTAATGAAACTTGATTTACAAAGTGATTTTGTTACCAAGAATATATATATATATATATATATATATATGGTGCAGTTCAATTTGCATTACAACGAATCATTCATACAGAAAACAGATATAGAAGTTAATGATAAAAATGGCGAGAATACATCTTCGCAAACAATTTACTAAAAGACATTAACCCCGAACCTGTAAATGAATGTTATGATCCCTGTTTATGTAAATTGAACTGCACCACATACTTGATATTAAAAATAACTGATCAGACGTGCATTTTTCGGATAACTGTGACATTCCTGTATACATTGAACAGCTTAGTTCATGCCATATTGACTGAAAAACCTACCAGTACAAAAGAATTCTCCATTGCCATACAAGTACAAAACGCACAATTTTAAAATTTAAAATAATTCGACCTCAGCGTTGCGAGCGCACGCTCAAAAAATCTCTTACAAGTAACAATAACACATTTCTAAGAACAAATTTCGGATTATAAACTACTTTTTCGATGTCCTGTTATTACCTGGAATTATAAAACAACAAATATTTTTCTTACCTGATATCTGTAGGAACAGATGAAAGCTCGTAAATATATAAAAAAAGACCTTACTCAACTGGAATTTATAAACAGGGAGCATAACATTCATTTACAGGTTCGGGGTTAATGTCTTTTAGTAAATTTGTTTGCGAAGATGTATTCTCGCCATTTTTATCATTAACTTCTATATCTGTTTTCTGTATGAATGATTCATTGTTATATATATATATAATATGCATTACATAACCCTTTTAGTTTGATGTGCCATAAAACCAAACCGATCTGTCCTTCGGTATTTGCAAGCGAGAACCACATGCCACAAGCATATTTTTGTAATGTTAACGAAGGCTCGTTGCCATTTTTGTAATGTCAACGAATACTCGTCACTTTCGAAATGCTCGTTGTAGTAAAGACTTTGTAATCGCAGATACAACTATAGTAACGCCGTTGAACAATACGGGTGTCAGACGCCTTCGAATAACACTCGCACTAATAGTATGTCGCAGTTAGCTCCCCTTCATTTCCTTAACCCTTCACCAGGGGTCTCTCTCCCCCGGGAGTATAAATACGGGCTGACCTTTCGCCTCTTTCTCTCTTTTCTCTGCTTACGCGCACGTGCGAGGAACTATGTCGATTTCGGCCGCGGGCCGAAACCTCGCACGTGGGGCGAGGTACAAAAAACTTTCTCTAAAAATTTCCAATATGTGAACTCTTATACACAACCAGCGTTTCCCATATTCTGGGAACACGCTAAAACAAAATTCACCCGTACGGACATTCAAAACAACACACACACAACTTTCCATACAGACACTGTAACGTTTTATTCATGTCTTCAATGTATTGTAACTCGTGTTTTAATCTATTTGTAATTCACGTATTAATATATATTTGTTTTGTACATATATATCGGTCTTGTTTGTTTCTTTGGACTCCATTAAAGTCCAACATTCTTATGTAGCTGGACCGGCCAGCGGAAGCCTTAACCTAGAGATAACTCATCTTCTCTTCTTCCATTCACACACCGCATGGTCCACTACAAGTACTTGCTCGATAATACTCGCTCGAATAGTGATCCGAATATGGAAACAGTGTAGGGAATAGCGTAGAGAATGGTTTATAATAATAATAAAAAAAATCTACGAAGCGAAACTATTGATTAAAAACAAACTATGTAGAGAATAAATATTGCTTGTAATTCTTTATCAAAGGAAAGAACAATGTCAGCAATTGTCTCTCGACAGAAGCCGTCTTTGCCAAAGTATTAATGAAACTTTATTTACAAAGTGATTTTGTTACAAAGAATACATTTTTAAAAATTCACTATCTATATTTTGGGCATTACACAAGCCTTTGATGTTGATATACCATAAAACAAAACAAAAACAAAACCGATGGATTCAGTCCATCGGCATTTGCAAGACTGAATCACAAGTCACAAGCATATTTTATAATAATAAAAAAAGATCTTTTTTTAAAAATCTACGAAGTCACACTCTTGATAAATCAAACTCTTCTTGTAGAAATAAAACTAGGAAACCGGATATGTAGAGAATAAATATTACCCACAATTCTTTATTGGAGGAAGAATAAAACCAGGAATGTAATGTTCTCTCGACAGAAGCCGTCTTTGCCAAAGGGTTAATGAAACTTGATTTACAAAGTGACTTTGTTACAAAGAATATTTTCTTTATTCATATATATATAAGAAATATAATCTTAAGATGTGCTATATTTATGGGATAAAGTGCTCAATATCAGAGATAGAGCGTGTGTAAATATAAAAGTGAACATAGAAGTCAACACTTAGAGGCGACAGTCTTTCATGCTAGATGCAATCGTTAGGCCACGAGTGCTGTTATTTTTCTCGGCTATTTATATATACAGGTCAGTGGTGCATTGTGGGTAGTCTATTTTGGCGGTTATTTTACCGGAAGTTATTTATTTGGGTTAAATTATTTTGCTTGTTTTTATTTCTATTTCTATTTTTTATTTTTATTCTTATTTTTTATTTTTAGTTCTTATCTTATATAATTATTTATTTTAATTTTAATCGGTGTTTTTATTGACGTACTAAAAATTTGTTTATATCGCTTATTTAATAGTTTTGTTTTGGCTTGGGAAGATAATTAAAGCTATTTGTTCAATTTTGGGGTTGATTGTTGTAATTTATTCTAACTATTATTTTGGCGGGGATAGTTTTTAATTTGTTTATTACTTCATGTATTTATTTGGATTGATTATCTTTATTTGTTTTTTTTCTAACGGTTAGTTTATCGGGATCGGTTTGTTAGTTTATTTATTTGGATAAATTTAGATCAATTTATTTTACTTGTTATTATTTGTTATACTGTATATTTTCTCTTTTCGGTTTTCGATTTTTAAGTAACGTAGTATTTTTTTCTTTTATCGCTATATAACAGTTATAGCTTATTTTTCGTCCGATTTTTGGTTTGATTTTTATAGTCTAACTAATATTTTGGTCATAATGGTTGGTTTGCTAATTTGTTTATTATTTACTTTATTTGGGTTCATTGATTTTCCAAGATATTTTTGGTGTGATGTGCGTTTTGTTTTTAATTTCCTAGATATACTTAGAAAGCATTGTGCTGTTCGCATATTTACTAAAATTCAGTAAGTTCATAAGTTTTATAAGTGTGTACAGACAAATCTTTTGTTAAAATTCGACGTAACCTTGTTGTGGAGACGTTCAATTCCTGCGCGCGATGACGAATAGAGGGGTCTGGATTTTCGGCCACATTGTCGTGCACTGCAGCAATGTTTTCATCTGAACAGCGTAAACGAGCACGCAATGGTCTTTTCACATCCTCCACCGACCCAGTTTATTTGGATTTACGAACAATTTTTTAAAGCTTTAACACGTTGTTTGATTTTAAATCTTTCCATGGTTGAAATTGCCAAAGACTTGTAGCGGTATTGTCAGCGTAAATCAACCCGCACATTTTTTACTTTACGAATGTTCAAGCAAACAAAAAGCAAACAAGAGAAAAAACACAAGAAAATAACATTTCATAATAGGTACAATATTTATAATGTCAACAGTTTTTTTACATGAATTATTAACATGAGTTGCTTCCCTTTTACTGGTTAAAGATTTTTACTACTGGTAATTTTTTTACCTGAGCTCACAAAAAGTTGAATTAACTTCTCGCTCAAAATGTTCGGTGAAAGAAAGATTAGAAAGTCCTGTAAAGCTGAAAATATGTTGAATAAACTTTTAGCTTTAAAGAAGTCGAAGTGAATGTTCCGTGAATGCTCAATTTGTTTTCGTTGCTCGTAGTAGTTGAATGTATTGTTCGTAAATGTTTGTAATTTCGTCTCGTAAGATTCAATAGCGTGATTGAATTATTTTTTGATATGCCACAAAACAAAGCAACCCTACTGCGTGCGGCTTGTGTGTCTATCTCCATTGCGTGTGTTTCGTTATTTTTCCTCTACTGTGTGTTTGTGTGTGTCTGTTTTTTGGTTTTTCTCTGTGTTTGTGTTTTCCCCATTTACAGGCGTCTCATTTCTTTTCCCTTGTGTGTACGTGCCTCCGCCCCGCCATATTGCATGTGTGCACCCCTGATTTACTCCTTTTGTGTGTTTGCGTTACAAATGGCTCCGTTGTGTAAACGAATTGAACGCCGTGTGCGACATCTCAATTGAAGGAAAGCCTGCAGCGTAATGGTTTCCAACCCCTGTACACATCAAAACAAAATTCCCCATCAATAATGTCTGAAAGTTTTTGAATCCCAAAATTAACAAGAAGTGGGTACTTTTATTTTGCATTCAACATAAGATGATCATAATAAAATAATGGATCTCCACAACTTCCTATCATATGTAGAGCCAAAAATGTTTGTCCCTTTACTACACCCTACAATTATTTGTTCTGCTACTCATTTAAACAAGTTCGTAAGATAGATTATTAGCCGTTGTTCTCAGTTTCTCCTGGGTTCAATATGTCCTGTGAGTCTTAAACATTTTAACTTTCGTGTGTGTGTGTCTGTCTGTGCGTGTACTAGAAATTTCAAGTCACTTTCTGATTCAAAATACAAATATCCTATGTTTTCATTTTCCTTAAAATTACTACATTGCTTACGTGGTAGTCTCCCCTTCAGTAAGTCTCGGGTCTCGGTTTTATTCTCTCTGTTTTTACACACACTCTCTCTCTCTCTCTCTGTTTTTACACACACTCTCTCTCTCTCTCTGTTTTTGCACTC
>OZ038519.1:58904388-58991888 GCA_964036315.1 Acanthosepion esculentum | reverse complement strand
TAATGCAATCATCAGCAAGAGTTGCCTGACGATTGCACTAGCATGAAACACTGTCGCCTCTAAGTGTTGACTTCTATGTTCACTTGTATATTTACACACGCTCTATCTCTGATATTGAGCACTTTATCCCACAAATATAGCACACTTTAAGACTATATTTTTTCATATATATATATATATATATATATATATATATATATATATATATATATATATATTTTAATGTAATTGGAGTATATTTGAACCGTGAAATTAGATCAGAACAATTTTGTTTACTGATGGGAATCTGATCTAGCCCATTTGGAATTGGGTCATTACAAAAACAATGAAAATGACCAGAATAATTTTTATGTGTTAGACTTAGACTTAGTAAGCTCTATTCCAAATTTTAAGTGGAACTTTGAGATTCCCATGTTTTTGCGTTGAGGGCAGCACTCATGATTATCAAGTGCAAACCAAGGGTCGATTTATGATCAGCCTGGTTTCTCTATATAAATGCACACATAAATCTGTTGAGAGTGGTTGGCTCGTCTGCTGTCGAGAGCAGTTGAGCTGGGTAGAGAGAGGTCCGAGATAGAAAGCGATGTCAGAGCATGGAACCAAACATCCACTAACATATTCTGTTGATATAAGTACGAAAAAGCAAATTACTCCTCCAACAATCTAAGACTGCCACTATTATTACTACCACTGGAAACAGAAACGTCCAACAAGCTACAATAATGAAAAGGTTGTTTTTGAGCTCGTATGTTGAGTGCTGTCGAGCTGGATGGAGAGATATCGGCGACTGGAAGTGACGTCAGGGATTGGAACAAAATGCCCGCTAATATATACTGTTAATGTAAGTACCAATGCTTCTGCTACCACGAAGATTACTACCGCTGAGGAGGAATGCAACTATAAACTTTAAGTCGCACACAGATCTTTATCTCTCCATCGCAAGTCATATATCGTTCTGAGACGATTTCACAACAAGCTAATCACAATCCACTCTCACTCTGTCTAGTATCCAGTGTATGAGATTTTATGTCAATTATTTTCTTTTCTGTAACCAGTTTCTTTTCTATACTATTCTTTTCTGCTTTTTAAATGACATTAACAATTCAACCATTGAATAGTTGTTTGTCCGGCTTTCTGTAGGTATAGGTATATATATATATATATATATATATATATATATAAAATTTTTTTTTTTGTGCATTCTATTTTTTTATTTTTTTTTTTTGTGCATTCTAAATTTCTTAGCACAGACTCTCTAGCCATGTCTACATCTTCAGTCGACAGTGAATGGATGAACATCACTTCTGCTTTCTGGATCAAACCAAACACAACGTGGGCAGGAAGCACGATTAAACCAGGGGACCAGTCGAATGACCTACGGTCACTTCCTTAAGTTCAGTTAAACCGAATAGATACCTCAACCTAGAGAGTAAGACGTTGAAGGGCTGGGTCGAAAGTGTCTGCAGAGATTTACTCCGATATCTCTAATCAAACTCCAAAGCCATTTTGAAAATGTTTTTAGATATGGATGGATAGAAGTCCACGATGTCAAAATTTAACATACCAAGAAGAAATCACCCCTTCTAAATTTATTAACTTACAAAACACTTTTACTGATTACAGAATTAGTAGTGATAACTCCAACCTAAATATATGCAATTCAGCTTTAGCTTGTTTTTTGATATAACTAAAAAAAAAACAAACATTCCCTATTACTAGTATAACTATCGTTAGAATTTATCCCTCCTACTTTTTTCATCGTATTACTATATCCTATTCCCACCTTTCCTTCCTGGAGGCTTGGAAATAGTGTGCCTAAATTTTTGACCGTTGTTATGAACAAGTCTGGCCATCATTTAACTCCACACCCATCCTTAACCAAACTGGTATCAACACGCACTATAGTTTCACTCTGTCACCATTTTGCTTTATATATATATATATATATATATATATATATATATATAATAATAATTGGCCACTCGATATCAAGGACACCCATTGCAATGCACAGCTAGCTAGTGCATATTGCAACATTTGCACAGGCATTTTGCAATTTCCCAACTGGGAAATGCCCACAGAGCCCACCTGCAGTTTATACTGTTATTGGTGTGTGCAGAGCCAATTAACAGTTTTAGAGCGTTGGTGCGAACCCAGCGTGATCATAAATGAACAAGGCTGGCCACCTCAACTCGCAATCACAGCGTTTTTGTGATATCGTGCTAGCTTCGACCCACGAGGTCTTCCACACAGTTTCCTCTCCCAAATTCCCTCACATGGTTTTGGTGGACCCGTGGCTATGGAACAGACACTTGCCAAAGGTGCCCTGCGCTTGGAGTCCAATAGCTGCTGAAATTAATTCCAGCCAGGATTCGAACTCGGTGCCTCGTGATTCTAAAGCAACGCCTTAGACCATTCAGCCACAATTGCGTACAGTACCAGGTGTTCCCAAGCGGTCCCCTATCTAAGTACTGACCTGACTCTATGATGTTTAACTTCGGTGATCGAACGGGAACCGGTGTGTCCATCGTGATTTGACCGTAATATATATATATACACACACACGGCTTGCTTACAAGCAGAATTGTTCATAAGCATTTTTGATTCTCACCAGTCAAGGTGCAATTGAAATGTACCGAAACGAAGTTGCATCTTTGCAGTAAGTAAACTCTGTCGATAAAATTATAATTATTGCTCTATTGTCATTATGGAACCCTTTTTTGAATTAATACTGTGAACCATACATTTACCAAAATTACACAAAAATATTGTGAAATACTAAAGAGGAAATTTATTCAATAAAACCCATATTGGCTTCAACTATGGCCTCCAGACAAATGCGGAATATTCAGCAACTGATATTGGACAGTTTCCTTGTTTAAGTCTGCAAATGCTGCCATAATCGTTGCCTTCAGGTCATCTTCGGTGTTACGATTACTTTTGTAACAATTTATAAATGTTATTGTATTATTTTTAAAATATTACTATATTATAATAATATATTATATTATTTTATATTATAATATATTTATTTTATATTATATTAATATTTATTATACTATATATATATTATAATATTATATTTTATTAATATAACATTGTTATATTAATATAACATAATATATTGTTATATTAATATATTAATATAACATAATATATTAATATAACATAATATATTATATTTATGTTATATTAATATTATATTAAAATAACAATATATTATATTATAATTATTATATTTTAATATATTTTATTATATTTTAATATAATATTATATTATAATATTAAAATATTATATAATATTTTATTATTATTTTAATATTATTATATGTGAATTTCTATTTTTGCTTTATTGAATCTGAATGAATTGTTTCCAGACATTTTTTTTTTCTTATAGCATAGGTATACTAGCACTATAATTAGCGTTTTGTGAAATAAAAACAAGACAAAGGGAAATTTAGAAAATGTTTAATTTAAAAAATCAAATTTGAAAAAAAAAAAAAAAAATCTTCAGATAGACTGTTGTTTATTAATGGAGCTAAACCTTAAATGATTTTAGCATGTACATGCTGCAAGTGTCTTTATTGTCAATGTTTCATTTTGATATAAATATGGAAGAACACTTTGGACCTGAAAAAAATGAAAATTTAAATGTTTAAAATATAAAGAGACCCGAAGAAAGTCTTCTCCAGTTTTTTTTTTTTTTTTTGTCTTTTACACTAAATGATTGGTTTCCAGTTTCTGCTACACATATCAACTGTTCTTTAATGAAGCTTGAAAAAAAAAAATCTGGAGTTGACAGAATAATGAAAAGCTTATTTGAGCAGTTGTGGGCTATGTCTTTCAATTCATTTTGAAAGGTTTTTGAAGATGAGGCCTCATAGGGATTTATATATACATAATTTTTTTTTTTTTTATAGACTGGTATAATTTGGATATTCTTTCTTGTCAACACCTCTCTCAACAAATCTTCTGGAAAAGGGGATAGCCAGCTTCCATACACAAATCAGTTAATGCCTTAAGCAAGAAAGGAAAATGTATTCATAATTGTAGAAGTTCAAGTCATTTATTCCGACCATTTAAAATGGTGGCAGATTATTCAACAAAGAGAAAAATGTAATAACATGACAAAGGCTAGGTGAAAATTGATTGATTTTTATATGTCAATGGTTGTTGGGTTATGTAATAGTGGGTAATTTTAGGGTGGGGGGGAGCAAATAGTAAAGATTGAACTCGCAACTAAGTAGTTAATGATTGCACCCTCACATCCGGATAGACTCTTTAACCGGCCCCTCCAAAAATTGAGAATTGACATCACTCTCTTGTGAGATATCTGAACAGCAATATATAAATTCCTATCTTATCTTTGTGTTAATACATTCTGAACCCCCAGAATATATATTATAGCCATGTTTTCAGATGAGAAATTTCTATTCTAGCTATAATTAAATAATTTCCTTAATTAAGCTTTTTGCTAATCTCTTATACATGGTGGTGTAGAAATGCCAACATAATGGTAACACAAATGAGTTAATAAATCCGTGGTTATCTCCCCTTTTCATTGATAACTCTCTCCTCCAATTTGCAGACCCTAGTTACTATATTCTTAATACTTTATATAATGCAAAAATATCACAATGATAAAATCGGTCAATAATTATTTATAACTGTTTATACTAGGACTCATGTGTGCTATTACAATCCATAAAAATATTTTAAATTTTGAAATATTTATTTTTTGGCATATGAATTTTTTTTTTTTTTTTTCAACTGCTTCTAAATCTTTGACTGTCTTTCAATCTTTCTTCCTCGCCTGCTATCCCCTTCCAATGCACCTAGGGGGCATAGCACACAATTTGGAAACCACTGTGCTATGACCATGCATTATATTTTACCAGAATGAAATATATATAAAAACTTAAAGAAAAGATATGCAAAAAAACATATTGCATTTTTATTGAATAAGCATTTATTTTAATCATTAAATTGTTTTTAAAACAGTAGGAGAACTTTGTATGTTAAATAATGAAAATTTAATTTTTCAAAAAAAAATGAAAAATTTATTTTTGGTGTTTTAAGTTTGTTTTTTTAATTTTACCTCCTAGAATTTTTTTTTTTTTTTTGCAACACGTCGCGTATTGATATCCTCACAATATTTTAGTATTGCAGAAATTATCACTACCTCTACTCATTTGAAACTCTTCCTACTGCAGTGGTTACCAAACTTTTTTCTTTGGGCTGCATTTTTTGGAATTAAAATTTGCTCGCGCCCTACCAAACTTTGTGATAAAAAGTATATTTAAAAATTAAATAAACAGACTGTTAAAGGGAAATAACCGCGGATTCGATGTCAGAACATTATCATTGATAACTCTCTCCTCCAATTTGCAGACCCTAGTTACCAATATTCTTAACACTTGATATAATGCAAATAATATCACAATGATAAAATCAGTCCATAATTATTTATAACTGTTTATACTGGGACTCATGCGTGCAATTACAATCCATAAAAATATTTTAAATTTTGAAATCATATTCTTGGCATATGAATTTTTTTTTAAACTGTTTCAAAATCTTTGATTGTCCATCAATCACCCCACCTCACTTGCTATCCTCTTTCGCTACACTGTTTGGGAATCACTGAAGTAAATGAAGACGCCATTATCACTCATATCTTACCATTATACGAGAGGTATTTCTGCCACACCTTGTAGAACAAAACCTTTCTTAAATATTTTATCCATCCCAAATCAGTTTTGCGTTTGTCACTGATCTTAGCAACTTTAGTGCAAAATCTTTCTCAATTTTTTTTTTTATTTAAACGAAGCAGTTACAGCTTTTTGGCAAATTCTTTTTTAGAGAGAATTAACACTTTCAGAGTGTGTTATCCAGGTTTAGAAGTCACTCACAATTTGGAAATATTTTTTTTGATGATGAAAGAATTTCATACCTAGATAAAAATGCCTACTAGATGTGTGTGATACATATGAATTATACAGATGAACATGACGTCCGATTGACCAATGAAATACCAGAATTTTTCTTTTCTTCTCCATTTTGTTTTCTGATGAAACTTTAATAAAAGATAGGTTTATGTTTCCTATCCTATTCCTCTCTCATTTTATTTAACACTCCATTTGAATGATAACTTAAACATTTTTAGGCATTTAAAACAACATGCCTGGCCGCATACACAATTCCGGAAAATCCTCGTCGAAAACACCACTATAATTAAACATGAAAACAATAAACAAAAACTAAAAATTCTTGAAGCTATATACATAAAACAGTTGAAACCTAACCTGAACAAAATAAACTATGAAATCTCCAAAAATATCCTTAAATGCCTATAATTAGTAACAGAAGCCATTGGTTCATACCAACGGCTTTCAATACTCATCGGATTCACTCTCGCGTGGTCATGTGTGACGTCATGAGCTGTGGTGCGATTTTCGCTTTCAGCGTTTTATATGCACGTGTTTATCGTTGCTTGGAAATCATCCATGTAAACAAATAATACTATCATCAATTTCTTGTTCGTGTATTGCTTAAATATATTGTGTAATTGTCATCTTTGATAATGGCTTATGTAAGCCGAAAGCTTAGATTGGATTAAAAAAATATGTATCAATATTGTGATTTTCTTTCATTGTTTAATGATAATGTTATTAAGCTTATCAGACAATATGAAAAGAACTTACATAAAATATATAGACAACACTTATCTATATTATTTAATGAAACATGTATTAATATATATATATTACAAAGAGTCAATCATACCTTGAATCAGTCAGCAATGTCAATGCGATTATTGGCGAAATCACTTAGCATTAGACATAAGCATTCCATTACTGATAATCCTCCGAATGATGAGATCCTCATAATTAAATAAAATGGATATGGTGTATTTTTTATTTCTGCTAGTACTTTCGAATGCTTCACGTCATTCATCATCAGGCTTTATTATCCATCAGAATCAAAACTGGGAAACGATTTGTGTTTATCCGACCGAAAGATGTTTTTAAGTACGAGCTATTTGTTAACTGTTATATGGTGTTGGAGCGTGCAAATTGCAACGCTAAATTTTAAATATTTAAAGTGAGAATTTTTATAGATTTTGTAATATGGTAAATCCATGTATTTTCTTTTAGAAGTGTTTTTCAGTAGATAGTTCAAGTAACAGTGATGTCTCTTACTTTGTAGGTTTTTTTTTTCTTCAGGAATTCTTTACTGCTGGATCAATTGTTTTTTATGAACATAATAAAATAGGCAGCATATATTTACATTACAAAGAGTCTCAATCATACCTTGAAGGTATGATTGACTCTTTGTAATGTAAATATATGCTGCCTATTTTATAATATATATGAGAGAGATATAGATAATGTTGCTTAGCCTCTTTTATTTTATATTTATTTCCAAAATCAGGCTGGGCATACCTCATTGGTTGGATTGTACTCTGTTATAGATGTCATTTACCTTAGCCTGCATTAGATTGAAACTAAAATGGCAGTGTCTATGAGAAATTTTATAGCCATTCCTCCATCTCAATCAAATGTTTCAGGAACTTTATTTCAAGAAAAATTTTATTCATTCAAAAATCATAATTTCCAAGTTCAAAAACTTGAAAGATAAAACTTAACGCTAGAAAAAAATACTTGAAAGATAAAACTTGACGCTAGAAAAAAAAACTTGAAAGATAAAACTTAACGCTAGAAAAAAAAACTTGAAAGATAAAACTTAACGCTAGAAAAAGATTATATACTGAAGTTGCTAAAATCAACAGTAACAAACAAGTCTAAATTTGGGTTTGTGCTTTTTTTTTTGGCTACCTTGAAAAATAAACATTTAGAATTTGGGGTGGGGGGTGCAGGGGGGATTGTATTGAAATGTGAGACCTGAACATTTTGATTTTCCTCAAAACAAAATATTACAAGTTTTAAAAAGGCTGGCAAAAAATGAGAGGCGGTGGCAACACTAACTTTATTAACCTTTTAATAAAAATGTCACCCCCCAATTTTCACATTTACTGATGCATTTTCCAGCCTTGAGAAAGCTCAAGTGTTCTAAGATGCTCCCTTGTGGGTTCCTCCGCCCCCCCCCCCACTTGCTAGGATCTTATTCTCTTCAAGTCGAGTGTCAACCTCTCATAATATACACTTACTTCCTCTCTTTATGCCCTTACAACAACCTCATTTCTTAACTCTACTTTGAGTGGCTCTTGGGCCTTGTACTGGGTGAAGAGATAGGTATGATATTTTTTATTATTTCTGAGATTAGTCATAAAAATTAAAAATGGCATTTATCCAGTCCAAATGTGAGAGAGAGTGGGAGGGGGAGGTGGAGGAAAGAGTGTCACTTAGTATTTGCACATGGGCCAAGTCCCTGAATTGTCTACACCCACAACCAACATCACACTGGCATCAATATTCCACCGGCCCTCCCTCCCTCTTTGGTGCAATGAGGGAAGTGCGGCTGCAGGGTTGGAATCCTCAGGGACCAGGCAATCCCTCCTTTTATTTGTTGTGTTTCTGTCTTCAGACAGAAAAACAAGTGAGCAATAAAATGTAGTTTATCCATCTGAAGACAGATCAGTGCTTTTGACTTGGATCAAAATGTAGTATCTGTTTTTTTTAATTTTTTTTTTTTTTTTTTTTTTTTTACAGGTAGTCATGCTAATCTGTTAATAAAATGTAGTGTAAATATTTCCTCTCAGAACATGGAGATATGTCTGAGAATATGAGTTTCTTGTTTTGCTTTTTCTTTTCAAATTATTCTTAAAAAAAAAAAAAAAATATTTAACAGGAGTATAGGGATATTTTTTAACTGTTGCACTACAGCTACATAAGACTTGTGCAGTATTTTATCATCTGGCAACGATTGTGGCCCTCCACAGCATCACAGTTAGGGTAAAGTACATTCTTTCAAAGCAAGTATGAAAGTTTCTTTGTCTCTCATTCTATGTCAACTGATGATGATGGGAAAACAAGATAGATTTTAAATTTGGAAAAGAATCGTCATCCAGACTGCAAGTTGAAGTGAAGCATGTTAGGAAGATTTTTTTTGTTTTATCAAATATAGCCACTCCACAATTAAAGACAAGGCTTTATTCTACCAACATGGCTGCTAAACAAGAACCTAACCCATATTTCCGACATACAGTGTGTGCAAGCTTCAAATAGTTTTAAAGTCACCTTTAGTACCATTTGAATTTTTTTTAACACAGTCAAACCATATTTAATGACTTCATCACTAAACGAGTTGGTCATTAACTGAGAAGTTGTACCTGACCACTATTTCAGGTATGCTACATTTGTATCAGATCTCGTCTTAATGTCACTTTGGCACCATTTCTAATTTATTTCTGTTTTACTTACTTTTCCTAATTGCTCATCAGGCTGGTCGTTAAGTGAGAAGCTCATTAAAAGTTGTCAGTGAATAAAATCTTTTAAGGCAAGTTACTCCTCACTTAACGACCATCTCTTATCAATGATGTCATTAAGTGAGAAATTGTAACTGACCGCAATTTCAGACATTCTACACCTGTAACGGGTTTGTGTTAACCAGCTCCAGATAGTTTTAATGTCATTTATTTTTTTTTTTCACCCTTTCTAATTTCAATGTTTCTACAATAACCCCTCCACAAGGACAATTCTCTGTCTCATCCCCCACATTTTTGTTCCTACTTGTCTCGGTCAGAATGCTCTGACTTCCTGACTATCCCTTTTGTATGTGAACAGTATTCCTGCATTGTAATTGTTTTGCTTTATTACTAATATATATATATATATATATATATATAGCTTTAAGGCGTGCTATATTTATGGGATAAAGTGCTCAATATCAGAGATAGAGCATATATAAATATAAAAGGGAACATTGAAGTCAATACTCAGATGAAACAGCCTGTGTATGTGTATATATATATATATATATATATATAATTATTTATTTGAATATTACAACATAAATATGTTATAAAATCACGACAAAAATAGCCATTTTGTTTCAACACTTCTGGTGTCTTATCAAGTGATGATGTAGAATATAGAATAAATGGTTTTAAAAGTTTCAAATTAATTAATGATCCTTAGCTAGGAGTAAATGCTGTCTACATCATCACTTGATAAGACACCAGAAGTGTTGAAACAAAATGGCTATTTTTGTCAGGATTTTATAACATATTTATGTTGTAATATTCAAATAAATAATTATATATGCTCTACTCTGTATTGAGCACTCTTTAAAGAATAATAATTGTTGGTTATTAGAATTTACTCCATATATACCAATCCCAAACTTGGGTATATATATATATATATATATATATATATATATATATATATATATATATATTTCCCCACGCAGCAAGATGTGGCACAAGGTCGAATTTTAAAGTGGGGTAACTTAGCCCATAGGCTCGGGCAAAATTCCCTATAGACCATGTAAAAACGGAGTCAGTTTCCTGAGATGAGACTCTGCCCTTAGGGCATAGCCTCATCTGGGGGATACCCTTTGACATGTGCTAGGTAAGTGTGTGTATATATATATATATAAAATAAGCACTAGGAAAACATTAGTTTTTTGCAGATGCATTTTGTCATCTGACTTTATCAAAACAACTGATGATAAACAAAAGGAAAATATTGTATGAATTCAAAATTCAAAAATTTCAAAAGACACTCCTGCAAAAGTCGCTTTTTAGATATTAGTCATAAAAAAAAAAGAAAGACTTTCACAGGAGCGTCTTTTGAAATGTTTGAATTTCGAATAACTATACAATATTTTGCTTATCAGTTGCCTTGCAAAACGTGTTAGCAAAAAAAAGTAATGTTTTCCTAGTATCTATTTTATTGATCTGTTCTAGATCTATATTCTGAGAACTTAGATTATATATAGTACAGGTACTAAATCTGTTGGTATGTAATCCAATCGAATCCTAGTATTATAAATTATTAAAACTGATCCACAAAAAAGAGCCCAATGTATTTATTATACAGAACAAATATTTCAATCAACAAAAATGTTGTCAGTCTTATTCAACCCTGGTATACAGAGTGGGTTCATGCCAGAATTAGAAATTTAAATTTTTATTTCTGATATATATATACCAAGGTTGAATAAGATTGTCAAAGCTTTTGCCAGTTGAAATAGGTCTCTATTTGGATTTTATGGTGTGTGTGTGTATATATATATATATATATATATATATATAATGAAATGGACAAAGTCCGACAATTATTTAAAGACATTTTTATGTTTAACATTCTTTTTATAGATACAAGTATTTAAGTAAATGCTCTGTTTATAATAAACAGTATTAAATAACATTTACCGGCCTGAATGTTCGAGAAATTTTCATAGAAAATATTCGTCCTCCGACAGGATTCGAACCTGTATCCTATACGGAACCATCATATAGCCTGACGTGCCTTAACCGGTTTGCCCACTGAGGATCATTCGGTTGGCAAGGTCAAATTTACTGCTTATAAACTTCAATCTTTGAAATGAAATCTTTCGCGTACATTCATAAACTTGCCAACCGAACGATCCTCAGTGGCTGAATCGGTTAAGGTATGTCAGGCTATATGACAGTTCCGTATAGGGTACAGGTTCAAATCCTGTTGGAGGATGAATATTTTCTCATGAAAATTTCTCGGACATTCAGGCCGGTAAATGTTATTTAATACTGTTTATTATAAACAGAACATTTACTTAAATACTTGTATCTATAAAAAGAATGTTAAACATAAAATTGTCTTTAAATAATTGTCGGACTTTGTACATTATATATATATATATATATATATATATATTCGTCCGGAAAAACCTTACGTGCTTTGGCTTGTACAATGAACAAACCAATACCCAAGGGAAAAAAAAGGGATTAAAAAAAAAAAGAAAGAATTAAGAACATGTACTTCCGGCAAAAATAATCTTCTAGAATCCAAATTCAGAGTCCAAAGAAAAACACCCTCCGACACGAGTAAAGTAAAAATAACTAAGCAAAGTGCCCTATACGCTAAGTAGAGCAAATCTAAGTAAACCTAAAGACCCAAACAAACCTACCTAGGTTTCACCTACGCAGATCATCAGGGTAACCTAGGTAGGTTTGTCTGGCTCTTTAGGTTTGCTTATATATATAAATTCTTTTGCACTGGTCTTTGTCTTCCTCGTCTGCTTGTTGATAATTTTGTCAATTATTTTTTAACCGTGACTTATTTATCCTACAGTCAATATAATAAACAAATTCTAAATATTCGATACATTATATTGGGTTCCATACTCTAAACCCAAGTAATTTTTCAATATTTATTTTATTTCTCTTGATTCATTTGGAAGAAAGAAATCTGTCGTGATCAAAATGTTTTTATATAACTTACAATACTGATTAGTTGAATATTGTTTTTAATTTATGAGATTTTATGCCGGGTCGTAAATAGAGAGGTTGTTAAACTGGCAAGTCGTTAAGTGGGGAATGGCTGTATATTTAGGATAGGGATATTTAAACTTGTCCCTGCTGGCCTTTGTAACCTTTTAAAGTAATTTTTTTTTTTTTTTTTTTTTAAATTGAAAGCTGAGTCTGGAAACAATGACTGGGGGAGTGAGCAAAGACCAAAATCATAGATGAATCAAATTATTATTTTTTTTTTTTTTTTTTTTTTTTTAAACTTCTGGAGGCGTGAAAGAAATGACAGGGATATCCTGAGTATTGGATCTCAATGACACCAGACCAGCTAGTGAGATGCCTCAGCTCCCTTGGCCAATTTCCAAAAATAGATCATCCAGATGCCATCACACATGTCTCCTCAATGGTCACTGGCTGGTTTTTGTCAACAGGGGATGGGGGAACAAAAACAACAAACAACAAAACCGATGGTAGTTGTCTGGTGGATTTAAACAAATGATGAGAATCCAGCCACTGGTGTTCGTGATCCAGCTGTATTGTTGACCATCATGTAACCTCCATTGAGACTCATTCCATAAGTACTACTTTCGGCCTCTTCACTGTCTGTGTAATTGTAGGCGCCATACATTGATTTGGGGTTGCTCTGTTGCCAGGATTGACGTACTGTGTCATTTACATATTGGTTATAGAAGGTTCCAGCAGCTGTCGAAGCACTCGGGTTCTTTGTGCTTTCGGGTTCACTTTCATCTTCACTTGGCTGGAAAAAGGAAAATTCAAAAAGGTAAAAATAAAAAATAAAACATGCCCCCCCCCCCAAAGGATAAAGAAAAAAAATCTCCGAAAAGAGACCCGTTAAAAAGGTAAAAACAAAATACAAAAACACAGCGTAAGAGAAAAAAAAAAGCAATAAAAGTGCAAACCAAAACACACACCCCAAAAAGGTATAAAAGAAAAAAGAAAACAAGGTGGAGAAAAAAAAAAAAAAAAAAACACACCCAAAAAAAAAACTGAAAACACCCCTTACAAAATGAATGCACCTCAAATGTATAAAGAGAGGGGGGGAAGAAAAAGTATAAAGAGAGAGAGAGGGGGGAAAGAAAAAAGTATAAAGAGAGAGGGGGGGAAAAGAAAAAAGTATAAAGAGAGGGGAAAGAAAAAAGTATAAAGAGAGAGGGGGGGAAAGAAAAAAGTATAGAGAGAGAGAGAGAGAGAGGGGGGAGAAAAAGTATAAAGAGAGGGAGAAAAAAGGGTATAAAAAAGAGCAAAAGGTAAAAAATAAAATTAATCCAGAAAGGTAAAAGAAATTGCTAATTTCTGAGGAATTATATCTCCTCTTTCTTTCAACAAGTCAATAGTTTTCAAGCTATATTTAAGTTCTGTACTTTTTTTTTTTTTTTAAAAGAAAAAAAGCCAAGCCAAATTTAAATATACCTCACAAAATATTAAGGAAGTTTCAAAATGAAATCCACACACACACACTACCTTATTATGCAATGATTTACACAGATGAGACTACAAACTAGGCTGCCTAAGTTCTTTATGCAAAATAATTGTTCATAGGAGAGGGGGTTAGTTGTATGGTTTTCACCAGTTTGTAGGCGGGGGGGAGATGTCAAAGTTTATTCCTGATATTGTGGGGCAAAAAAAACCCAGGCTGACACTAGTTCAAGTAAATCATTATCAATGTGAGACCTTCATTTCACAAAGGTCTTTCTCAAATTTTTCTATAGCAACCATGACTTAGATTTTCTCTGCAAACCCCTTTATCTCATTTCTCCAAATCTGACTAGTCTTTTTTTCTACTGCATTTGTATCTACTGGGTGCTAACCAACCTATAGCTCCATCTGTTATCTTCTCTTCCCTTTGCTATGTGCTCAGCCCACTTCCATTGTTGTTTAATCACGTATCTCTTGTCGTTATTACTAATTTTATTAATTTTTCTAACATTCGGCGTGAGGGTTGGGTAGCAATACATCTGCTGAGCAAAGAGCATTTTTAAATTCTTCTACGACAACTGCAACCATGTGGTTTTTCTACCTCTGTTTACTATCCACTAGGTGCCAATCAACCAACCTTTTGCTCCATCTGATATCCTTTCTTCTTCTTATATCTCCAACCTCACTCTATTTTTCCTGTTTAATCACCTCTAGATTTAATTCTTCATTTGAAAAAAAAAATAGATCTAGAAGTTTTGATTTTTTTTTTTTTTTTTTAATTATTAAAAAAAAAACAAAAAAAAACACCACAAACTCAGAAATTTAAAAAGTCGGGGGAGAAGTTTGTGAAATAATTTTTTATGAAATATAAAATGAATAGACTATTTTGCTGGTCCTGGTATAATAGACAATATAGTTTTAAGCAGTTTTAGTAAAATGGACCCCCAGGCTATTTTGTGGCTAAATATTTTTATTATTATGAATGAAGGTGATGTTAAAAATCAGAACACACAAATTTAACACCGTTTATTTTCACCATCATGTTTATGGCGCTTTGAGATCATCAGTGCAGTGGTTGTGTGAGCTGTGTAGACAGGACTTGAACAACATGGATTCTATAGTCTGTGACTGTTGTCTTCAGTGGGTGCACCTGAAGAATATTGGTAAGAGAACCATACCGAAGCGCAAGTTTAGAATTTGCAGAGATTTATGTCTGAAGTGCTTAAAACATTCAAAGACTTTTATATTTCTTTTAATAATTGATGATGAAAAAATAATTTTCACTTGTGTTTTAACAATTGATGGTGGAAAAGAAAATTGTCTTAACAATTGACAGTGTAAATAAATAAACTTCTGTGTTAAATATGTCTGTCATTTTTAACTTTACCTACATTCATAATAATATAATACGAGGGTCATTCAATAAATAAGGTGAATTTTTCGGTATAAGGACTTCTAATACAGATAGAAGCTTAGTTTTTTTTTTGTTTTACTTCTTTTTCACATGGTTTTAATTTCTTTTGCATATTAAAAAAAAAACTGAGAATTTTGGCGATTAACAAAGATGGCCGACAAAGAAGCATGCTCCAGGATTGAACAGCAGTCAGTTATCAAGTTTTTGGTTACTGAAGTGTGCAAACCAGTTGAAATTCATAGGAGAATGTCAACTGTGTATCGTGCCACATGTTTCAGCCAAAAAAATGTCTACAAGTGGGCTAAATTGTTTAAAGAAGGACGGAGCAGTGTTGAGGATGAAGACAGGCCTGTGAGGCCTACAGAAGTGAGGTCTCCTGAGGTGATCGAATCAGTCAATGATCTCATTCAGTCTGAGAGAAGTTGACATTGCAAGGACTTTGAGAGCTTATCTGTTGGGAAAAACGCAGGGGTCATCAGTCAGAAGGAGTCATCTTGCATCATGACAACGCAAGGCCTCACACAGCAGCCCAAACGGTGCAGACCATCAACGAGCTGGGCTGAGAACTGCTCCCTCATCCCCCTTACAGCCCAGACATTGCCCCTTCAGACTTTCACCTGTTTGGTCCCTTGAAAGCGTTCACAAGAGGCACGAAGTTTAAAAGTGACGATGAAGTCAAAAGTGTTGTGAGCGACTGGCTGAGACATCAGTCCAAAGATTTTTACGCTGAGGGAATATGGAAGCTTGTGCACAGATGGGAAAAGTGTGTGACAGTGCTGGGAGACTACGTTGAAAAAAAAAAAAGAAAAAAAACTAAGCTTCTATCTGTATTAGAAGTCCTTATACCGAAAAATTTGCCTTATTTATTGAATGACCCTTGTATTTACATGAGTGTCTATTTTATTGAGATTGGTAAAATAAGCTTAAGAGTATGTTTGTCTATTTTACTGGCATTGGCAAAATAGACTCTTCCAAAATAAAAACCAAAAAATCTCTGACTAATTTTTAAGAGACAGACGAAAAGGAAAAAAAAAAAATCTCAAACGAAAGAATTAGTAAAAATAACTAATGAAACATCAATGAGAAGAACGGATTTATATTTTATGACAAATAATCTGTTCCAAAGTTTTGTTATTGCTTTAAAACCAAACATTTTAAAAGAATACTTAGCAACATAATATATATATATATATATATATATACGAATATAATAAACAGAATTCAGAGGAAAAGCAAGAATAGAGACTAAAAAAAATATATTACTCGCCATAAAGTGAGGAAAATTGAAAAATATAACAAAAAAAACAAACAAAAGAAGCTAATTAGTGCTTCTCTCTCTTCAGAGCTCAAATGAGGACAAAACAAATGTGTACAACTGTTTTTTCTTTGTAATAATGTTCACCCTGTAAAAGGGGCCCAAGAGCCACTCGATGTAGAGCACTTCAATGTTTATGGGGATATGTGGGGACGATAACCTGTTCAGTTCTTAAGTTAACCATTAAGATCATGGAAGCACCCACCAGGGAGTCAGTTTCCACAAAGCAGTGGTTTTTGGAAATTGCCAATGGAATATAAAGAGAACGAGGGTGGTTTGCTACAATGTGCATGGCATGGCGGGTCTTAGCCATGAAGGTTAGGACTGGAGGAACTAAGGAGTGTAGTTTAAATAATTTCCGCAGAAATAGCCATGAAGCAGCAAGAGGCTTACGACATTTCGTCTGTGGGGAAAGGGGTTGTAGGGTGGAAAATAACTCATCACCCACAAGGATGCAGAGATGCTTTTGGATTCCATCAAGATTGTAGGGGAGAAAAATAACAAGAGAACAAGATAATCAGCACTCTGTGTCCGATTGTTATTACACTAAAATGCAGAAATCCTTCCTTCAGTTTACAGAACAAACGTTGATTAGATCTGATATACATGGTTACAAGATAAAGGAAAGCAAAATGCCACACAAGAAAGAATTAGACAATGGTCTGGTTTGTTTTACAGCATATCAACCTCAGTGGGTTATTTAATGCAGACAAGTTTTTTTTATTGCTAGTAATATTTTTTATTCAAAAATGTATGGCTACTAATTATTTTTTACTAGCAGCATGGCCCGGTGTTGGCCGTGCTTGATTCAAAAATCGTACAACTCATCACTCGACTTAAAATATTTTTGCCCTTCCTTGCCTTTAAAGGAGTGCCCTTTGCCCTGCTGATGTTGCTACATGCCTTACTCCTTGCCTATCTCACACTGCGAATTTTTTCTAAGCTCTATACTAAACATTAAATCTGTTACGAAAAAAGGAACTAAACAAAATGAACACAAAACGATCAGCTTTAAAAAAGGACTCGTAACTGGAAAAACCGAATGAAAAAAGAATGTTAACAACAAATACTTTTTCACACCCAACCCATTTCTGCGGAATCAGAATCAACGTTGAGTTTAAGCAAGTGAATGAGCCAATTGGAGTAAAGTGCCATGCAGATTTAAATTTTTCCCCACTTGTGACGAATGCAGCTATTGTTTCTTTTGCATGCTAGCATGCTAGCAGTCAGCTGTTGGCTCTCACACTGGCCAATAGAATGTTCCTGCCTATTCGTGGCAGCCAGCTATAGGCTCTCACTCTGGCCAGTAGAAAATGGCTGCAAACTACATGAAAACTGCCGTAGAAGCATGAAAAAAATCGATTATTTCCACTATAGATGGGAGTTTATTTTGGCCTTCTCGCTAACTTGGAGCATATGCATGTAAATTTTGGTGCAAATCCGTCAAATTGCGGCTGTGCATTCTTAACATACACACGATTACATCCTGCCTTTTATAGATAGATAGATTTTCTAAAAATATGTTGGGGTTGTAAAATTTGTCTGCTCCTATATATAGAGAGATTGGTCACATGATGTTAAGCAGTCTCGCCTTGGTTAATAAAACCATGTGGGCTCAGAAATGGCTGACTACCACTAGAGAAGGGACCTGACCTGTTCCGAGGTAACATGGAAGAAATTCTTTCTGTCACCAACGGTACCAGTTGCCAAGGGTTTTAAGGATATAGACTACCTAGCTTTAGTTCCCTCACCAGTCTGACTAACATATATAGGAAAAGACATAGTGTTTATGTTTTAATTGTTGTATTTCATGTAAATAAACATCTTTATTGTATTGAAAGTATTCTTTTATTCATGTCAGTCCCAAAGTAAAGTGAGGCTAGCACATTAAATGCTGGTGATCATTTTTTTTTTTTTACCTTCAAAAATTTATTCCTGGTAATTTCTTTTCTTTTAAAAATTGAAAGAAGTGTTTGAAATGTTATTATTCCTAACGAGATATCTCAATTTTTCAGTAAATTTCTCGCTGGTGTAACGTGACTGCACTGTCATTTCTACAAATATTTTCATGGCAACTGCTCTGAATCTGAGCGTGCTACTAGATTGGAAACTAGGTATCACCATTTTACTGTTGAACTAGTTAAATGCAACTTCCACTTCTACTTTTAAGTTTCTTTTCTCGCACTTCCCACCTGTTCAATTCCATTCTGATTTCTTGCTTCCCTGATAACTACAATCATCAAAAATTTAAATGTAATGTCAGTCGCTATCTTCTGTCTTCTTCAACCCTGTTCCTTTTTTTTGTCCTTTCTTCAGTCCTGCATATCCTTAGTTTTATACGCTTTCGTTCCCTGTTACCTCCTGCGTCTTAGTGGCATTATTGCCTTGCTTGGGGTATGATATAAAAAAAAGTAGAAAAAACCCTCCCCTAGTGCCCCATGTTTTATTTTTTATTTCACCCCAAGCAAGGCAATAAAGCCACTAAGACACAAAGGATTACTGAGTGAGAGAGCATATAAGAAAAAAAAAAGACATTATTAAAAAAAAAAAGACATTAAGGAGAGAGAGAGAGCAATAAATGAACAGGAATTTGAGAATTATTTATTTGGGTTAGTCAATAAAAAAACTCGTTTTTGGGTAGGGGGGGAACACTTCAAGAAGAAAAAGAAATGCACCCAACTTACTTTTTCGCCTGACCCCTAACAAAGGCTTAAAAAAAAAAATAGGAAAAATAAAAAGAATCTACAAATGTAAAATAGGTTTTGTAAAGTAAAAAAAATGATTTGTATTAAAACACATTATTATTATTATTATTACTTTGAATTTTATTCCTCATGATAAATGGCAAATTGTCAATAAACTAATTTTAAATGTGTAATAATGAAAAGACGTCATGTTAGAATCTCCAAACAACTTCAAAGAATTACTGCTAATTTAATAGCTGAAGAAGAATAGGTCAGCTAAAAACATTGTAATAAAAAGCAACAGCTCTAAATGAAAAGACTTTATGTGAGAATCTCAAAACCCCTTCAAAGCATTACAACTGATTTAACAGCCAGAGAAAAATAGGTCAGCTAAAAACATATGTGTATGTTGGTCATACCACCACAACATTTTCCTGCAGATTAATTTGTTTTTTTTGTTTTTTAGTTTTGTTATTTTAAATGGCATATCAACTCCTGGTGAATCATCTAATGCCAAAGCAAGTAGTTTTGGGATATTTGTATATTATTATTTCGTAGTGAGATTTTTTTTATTAACATTATCTGTCAGTTATGTGCCATGCATGATACATGCTTAGGCGATCATATAGCTTTCGATACATGACTGATGAGGCAGATTTTTTTTCCTGCAGGAGGTTGCCATTTCTTTCTGCGGTAGACCAGTTACCATACAAGAATATACAACCCAGTCTGTCCTCTGGGGGGGAGAAGAGGATTCATATCTTTCCCAAGGGTATTAGCACGTAAGTGAATGTAATGGATTCGACTGGCATTCGAACTTGGCTCTCTGATTCCTCAATCCGAGCCTGTATCCATTACTCCACAGTGCCTCCTTTTTATTATAAATTATAATTGTTTTGTTTGTGTTAATAAATAAATCAGGGGAGAAGAAGAGGATTCATACCTTTCCCAAGGGTATTAGCACGGAAGTGAATGTAATGGATTCGACTGGAATTCGAACTCGGCTCTCTGATTCCTCAATCCGAGCCGCTATCCATTTCTCCACAGTGCCTCCTTTTTATTATAAATTATAATAAATTGTTTTGTTTGTGTTAATAAATAAATCAGGGGAGAAGAGGATTCATACCTTTCCCAAGGGTATTAGCACGTAAGTGAATGTCATGGATTCGACTGGAATTCGAACTCGGCTCTCTGATTCCTCAATCCGAGCCGCTATCCATTACTCCACTCTGCCTCCCCTTACTCCACTATTTAGTGTATTTAGTTTTTATGTTTATAAACTAATATCAATTTACAGGATTTTTTTTTGTTTTCAGATTTTTGTAAATAGGTGTGTTCCTTTTAGGAATTTAAAAATATTATCCAGATTGATCCTGGTAAAGAGTTCTTTCCAGTTGTTTAGCTATATTTGATTTGCGCTAGTTTCAGGTTGTCACATGTTGTCAGTATAGGGCTTACTCTGAAACCTTCATGGCGTGTCATGTAGATTAGTTTTGCAGATTAAGTGTCTTAAACATTACCAAGATAAATAATGAACAATAAATCTCCGATCAAATGCAGCATTATCAGCAAACAAATACTTTATATTCTCACAAGACTTTAAAGAAAAATTAAAAGAAATTACATTAGATGTCTTTTAGACTAAGAAACAAGGCACTATTTACATTGTTTGGACTATTGTCCTCATCTTTGTTGCCATATTTATTACGTTTTGGCTGGACACATGGCACAGTCGATAAAGCCGTTAGTTAGATCCAGTGACAGGATCCAAAGAGTGTGAGTTCAATACCTGGTTAAGGCAGTGGGGAACTTTGAGAGGGAAATTAACAGGAAATAACTGACATCTATTAGACAGGGCATGTGGAACTAGAACAGTCTACCCCAGTGAGCGAAATAAAGGGTTCAGTTCGACATTGAAGAAGGCCGGAGTGTACAACGGCTCAAACGTTGTGATAAATATGGTGACAAAGATGAGGACAATAGTCTGAATAATGTAAATAGTGTACATAATACCTCATCTCAGAAATAGAAACAGATACTGAAGAGCCGAAATGTTGCAATAAATATGTCGACAAAGATGAGGACAATCGTCCGAATAATTTAAATAGCGTACATAGTATCTGTCTCTATTTCTGAGATGAGGTATTAAGGAATTGGGATTAGAAATTTTCAATTAATTAACTAAAAATATTTTTTCAAATATTTTGAAATTGGGGTTATCAATAGATTTCTATCAGATTTCCAATAACCTTTTTGGATGTAATAACATTTACCGACCTGAATGTCCGAGAAATTTTCATAGAAAATATTCGTCCTCCGACAGAATTCGAACCTGTATCCTATACGGAAGCATCATATAGCCTGACATGCCTTTTTAACCGATTTGGCCACTGAGGATCGTTCAGTTGGCAAGGTCGAATTTACTGCTTATAAACTTCAATCTTCCATGAATCTTTCACGGTAAATGTTATTTAATACTGTTTATTATAAACAGAGCATTTACTTAAATACTTGTATCTATAAAAAGAATGTTAAACATAAAAATGTCTTAAAATAATTGTCGGACTTTGTCCATTTCATAATGTGTGACGTCATTTGTTTACATTTGATATGCCATGAGCAGATATGAATGTACGTGAGAGATACAAGGAAGATTGAAGTTTATAAGCAGTAAATTCGACCTTGCCAACCGAACGATACTCAGTGGCCCAATCGGTTAAGGCACGCCAGGCTATATGACAGGTTTGAATCCTGTCGGAGGACGAATACTTTCTATGAAAATTTCTCGGACATTCAGGCCGGCAAATGTTATTTAATACTGTTTATTATAAATAGAGCATTTACTTAAATACTTGTATCTATAAAAAGAATGTTAAGCATAAAAATGTCTTTAAATAATTGTCGGACTTTGTCCATTTCATGATGTGTGACGTCATTTGTTTACATTTGATACGCCATGAGCAGTTATGAATGTACGTGAGAGATTCATGGAAGATTGAAGTTTATAAGCAGTAAATTCGACCTTGCCAACTGAACGATCCTCAGTGGCCAAATCGGTTAATGACGGTTCCGTATAGGATACAGGTTCGAATTCTGTCGGAGGACGAATATTTTCTATGAAAATTTCTCGGACATTCAGGTCGGTAAATGTTATTACATTCAAAAAGGTTATTGGAAATCTGATAGAAATCTATTGATAACCCCAATTTGAAAAAATATTTTTAGTTAAGAAATTGGGATTAGAAATTTTCAATTAATTAATACCTCATCTCAGAAATAGAGACAGATACTATGTACGTTATTTAAATTATTCGGACTATTGTCCTCATCTTTGTCGGACATTCAGGCCGGTAAATGTTGTTTAATACTGTTTATTATAAACAGAGCATTTACTTAAATACTTGTATCTATAAAAAGAATGTTAAACATGTCTTTAAATAATATATATAAACTTATTGATACTGAGCACTCTTCACCTACAAAAATGCAAATTTATATATATATATATATATATGTGTGTGTGTGTGTATTCCCATACCTCTGTTAATTCTTCAATATCAGGCTTTTCGGTCAAACTGCTGCTGTTGTCATCCAATGGTGGTTTTGCGTCGGCATCATCATCAGAATAAGTCACACTTGCTGGACTTGGACGAGGTGGAGACCTGCGGGATAGCAAGAGAGATTTTGATGAGTCTATATGCTTAGCCTTACCTTTCTCGATCTCATATATTAAAAAAAAAAAATAGAACGCCCCAAAATTAAAGTCTGTGGCATGACTGGAGATTGGAATAACTCGCTACAAAAAAATGGCGACTGTTGAAGGAAAAGAAGAAAAAAACCTCTAAAGATCGAAAATAAAGGGAAAAAACAAAAACAAAAAGGACAAATGATTACGACACCATGCACATCTGTGCAGATGTGTGAATGCATATCTGCAGAGATATGCCTGGTTGCATATGCACAAATATACACATGGAAACATAAAATAAAGAAAAAACTCATGCAAATGTTATATATATAAAAAAAAAAAAAAAATTTATGCAGGAAATTGCTGATATCCCCTGAAGAGTGGATGGACATATTCATCTATGAAACTCTGGAGTTGGGATACTGATGTCACTCTGATAAGTGACAAACTTACTCATATTAACCACATATATATAATAATAATTATATAGGCCACACTACAAATCGTTTAACACGCAGATTAACCCTACACCTTTCTGACAATAGCTCAATTAGATCTCATTTAAATATTCATGGAGACCTACCGGACACTATTCGGAATATACTTGTCGACAACACTAATATAATAGCATCATCCACTTGCAAAAAAAGGCTAAAAATAATGGAAGCCTTACTTATAAAATTAAACAAACCAACCCTTAATAATATTAACTTTGAACATGGACATAATATCTTGACCGTGTTTTGAAACAAAAAAATGAATCACTTTATAAAACACACACAAACTATTTCTAATTCTAACAGTTGAAATATAATCCTTGATAATGGCTAAATGTATAGCCGAAAGCGCTCGGAAAAGAACATTCGGACAATTTTTATATAATTTATCCTCTGAAAAGAAAAACTTTATTAGATCGCATGAGAAATTATATAAAAAACTAAATAAAAGCACCTTGTCAGTCGTTTTTAATGAAATGTGCTTGAAAGAAGGATTGCTGCCTAAATACACAAATATATATATATATATATATATATATACAACATCAATTGTATGTGATCCTATGTTGTTCTGTATCGCATATAGGTTTGAGTCGTGTCGGAGAACACATATTTTGAATTAAATTTTTTGAACAATAAGGATGGTAAATGTACTCATTTTAACCATATATATATGATCGACTCTCCCGTCGAACTCGACGTATGAGGGTCAGGCAGATCAGTTCCTAGGAACTGAGAGCCCGACACCGGCACATGAGATTTGATTATAGTAGTGAAGGCTTTGTGCAGGGCCATCCACACTTTTTGGAGGGACGAATACATGGACCTGGTGCAGCGAATGCCACAAGGTCCCCAAACGACCCTGCGCAGGTTTTGAATTCAGAGTTGTCCTTCTCCTAGACCAGTTGCCATCCAAGGCTATAGAACCCAGTCTGTCCTGCTATTTACCCGTAGTTGGAGGGAGAAGAGGATTCACACCTTTCCCAAGGGTATTAGCCTGTAAGTGAATGTAATGGATTTGACTGGAATTTGAACTCGGCTCTCCGATTCCTCAATCCAAGCCGTTATCCATTACTCCACCGTGCCTCATATATATATATATATGACATCGATTGTATGTGGTTCTGTATCGCATATAGGTTTGAGTCATGTCGGAGAACACATTTTCAATGAAATTTTTTGAACATTAAGGATGGCAAATGTAATAGTGTTTATTTTAAAAAAAAACAGTATTCACTTAAATAAATTGTATCTATTAAAATAATGTATAAACAGAAAATAATTATATATATGAACATTTCATTGAATACGACAGACAAGGTGCTTTTATTTAGTTTTTTATACAATTTCTCATGTGATCTAATAATTTTTTCTTTTCAGAAGATAAATTATATAAAAACTGTCCAAATGTTCTTTTTATCCAAGCGCTTTCGGCTATACATTTAGCCATTTTCAAGGATTAAATATTTTAACTGCTAAATAAGAAATAGTTGTATGTATGTTTTATAAAATGTTTTCATTTTTCAAAACACAGTCAAGATATTGTGTCCATGTTCAAAGTTAATATTATAAAGTTTTTTTTTTTTTTTGTTTTTATTAATAAGGCTTCCATTATTTTTAGCCTTGTGTCTAGCCAGCCTTGTCACCAGAAGAACCTGATGGAACTGGTTTAGTCACCAATTTCCTAACCAGCAGGTTGTATTGGATTACAAGTAATAATGGCATCCCAAATTTCCAGGAACCGTTTCTATAAATGCAGGTAATCTTTAAGAACCTATTCTGCTTATTTTCTTTTCAAACTGAGAATGAAAACAAATCACTTTATGTAGCATCAAAAAGAATTAAACCATTTTGATAGTTAAATAGAAAATAACATTTATTTATTAACATATTTCCAGATTGAAATTCTGTTCTCATCATATTTCTGTTCAGAAGTATGATGCTTTTTGACTCTTGTGTCATCAGCTGTGTTATGATTTCTTAGCCACATTTGAAATGAATTGCTGCAGTCCCAAAGATCAAATAGAAAACCTTTCAAATTTATGACTAGAAATTTGGCTACATTTTTAACTTCAAAACAATAGGGGCTAATTTAATAGAAAACATTTACTTATTGAGATATTTCTCTTATTGAAATTCTGTTCTCATCATATTTCTGTTCAGATGTATGATGCTTTTTGACTCTTGTGTCATCAGCTGTGTTATGGTTTCTTAGCCACCTTTGAACTGAATTGCTGCAGTCCCAAAGATCCAATGGAAGGCTTGTCATGACTAGATGTGCCACATTTTTAACTTCAAGACGATTTCTTTTGTCAGAATAAATTATGTTCATCACAGAAAACCCTTTTTTCAACCTCCACAGAACTTACATCAATGGTATTAATTCTATTTTTAGCTACTATATATCGGATATTAATATACAAGACTATTTACGGACAATCGAACAACCGGTTCACCAAGCTTTTATAATTTTATGGCAACGTTTAAACTGAATTGCTGCAGTTCCGAAGACCCAATAAAGGACCTATCAATTTTATGACTAAATGACTATTTGCTAAAATTTTTTAACTTCAAAACAGTAAGG
This sequence comes from Acanthosepion esculentum, assembly GCA_964036315.1. NCBI lineage: Eukaryota > Metazoa > Mollusca > Cephalopoda > Sepiida > Sepiidae > Acanthosepion > Acanthosepion esculentum. The sequence continues at coordinate 58,965,854 of OZ038519.1, read as the reverse complement.
GACGTGTCTATTAGTTTCAAAAGTTATCTCCCTTTAACTCAAGTATCCAAGAACACACAGCCCAGTGGGTAAAAGCATTAGTTGGATCCAGTGACTTGAACCAAGGAGTTGTGAGTTCAGTACCTGGCTGCTGCAGTGGTGAACAAAACATTGGGGAATTGAGTTAAAGCGAGATAACTGAGACATCCAGAAGAGGCATGGCATGTAGAACTAGAACAATCTACCTCGGTGAATGCAATAAAGGTTTCTGGAGCATACAATGGTAGTGAATATGGCAATAACGATGAGGACAACAGTCCGAACAACGTAAATAGCCCTATATGTGTTATGCATTGTAAAACAACAGAAATTGGTATTTATAAATATACAACAACTTTAAAATCAAAACCAACACTATATGAAAAGAAATAAATTATACTGACCGCATGCTTCGTAAAGATCCAGTACGTAAACTTAAGTTTCTTCGTGACTGTCGTCTGTCAAATGTTGTAAATCCACCATCATCCACTGGGGGTGGTTCCAGTGGCAGGGGTGGAGTATTTCTTTTCCGCATACTTTCACCTGGAATATCAAGTTATAAAATTTAGGGGACAAAAAAAAAGAATTTTGATATGAATCTTTTCATTGACATTTTATAAGAATTTTTTTTAAATACTGTCATGACTCTCCACATCTTCCTTTTTTATTATTTGTTAGTTGTTTCATGTTGCCTTATCAATGGTTTTTGAATTCAGGGATGCTTTTCACCTAAACTGGCTGCCACCCAAGGTTGCACAGCCATCTAGTTTGGTTTGTTTTATGGAATATCAACCTCAATGGGTTATTTAATGCCAACAAAATTTTTATTGTTGATAATATTTTTTAAAAAAAATCTCTTTCTGGGGATATTTTTCCTTCAAAAAAAACTATTTTTGGCAATATTTTTTTTGTTACACCAAATTTATTTCTGGTAAATTTTTTTTTTCTTCAAAAATCTATTTCTGGTAATAATTTTCTTTGAAATATGTATTGCTCGTAATAATTTTTTACAAAGTATTTCTGGTATTAACACCTATTTTTACACTTTGACCCCAGTTTGGGGGTTAACTATTTGCCCATAGCTGGGACCCTAACGGGTGCTATCACCCCAGGTCAGGGAACACCAGCAATTAAGAGGTGGTTCCACGCTCCTCAAAACCTCCTGATCAGAGGCCTTACTGTCGAACGTCTTACCCAGGATGCGGATGTAGTTTATTCTATACCCAGGATGACGAGAACTGGTGTTTCAATGTGAGTTGGCCATAAGCAACTGGTATATACCGTCAGTGGTGAGCAATAGTGCGACTAGAAAATACTTACGCTTCATTCTTTTCTTTCTACCAACCAGCACCAATAACAGAATGACGGTCATGATCACGATGAGTCCACTGAGAGCAATGATAACCAGAAACCACCATTCCGTATGGAATGGTCGGGCAATAAGGTGACGTTTTCCATCAACCTGGGAACCTTAAAATAAAGAGAGAGAAAAAAATTTAACTGACCATCTGATGCTTGAATCATGCACACTCCTATTAGGCTACAGTAAGCTATCACAGCAAAGCAAGGCTCAATTTACCTATTTAAGAAATGCACATCTCATATTAGGACATTTCTAAGTCTATATGTGAACTATATCTGGCTTGAAAGAGGTTTCCCATGTTTTTTTATAATCACATCACCAACAAGCAAGGCAATAAAGCCACCAAGGCACATGGGTTACTGAGTTAGAGACTGAGAAAAAAAACACTATTAAGAGGTGAGAACAATAAAACAAGAATTAAAAAGAAAGATAATGATTACATTTAAATTGTGAAAGATTAAAACTGTTGGAAGAATGACAAGAATTTGTAAAGCATTAATTAGGGCAGGTGGTGGTTTTATTGACTAAAACAAAATATAATGCTGTTGTATAATTTTTTATAGTTAAATGATTATTTTTTTGTCAAAGTAAAAGCAAATATACAGTAGTTTGCTTTTTTAAATCATATCACCTCACACAAGGCAGTAAAGCCACTAAGACGCAAGGGGTTACTGAGTGTGAAAGAATAAGAAAAAAAGAGAAACATTATTAAGGAGCAAGAACAATGGAAGAGTAATCAAGAAGACAGTAGATAATGATTGACATTGCATTTAAATTTGTTTTCTAATCATTTCACCCCATGCAAGGCAGTAAAGCCACTAAGACACAAAGGGTTACTGAGTGTGAAAGAATAAGAAAAAAGAGAAACATTATTAAGGAGCGAGAACAATAGAAGAGTAATCAAGAAGACAGTAGATAATGATTGACATTGCATTTAAATTTGTTTTCTAATCATTTCACCCCATGCAAGGCAGTAAAGCCACTAAGACACAATGAGTTACTGAGTGTGAAAGAATAAGAAACAAAGAGAAACATTATTAAGGAGTGAGAACAATAGAAGAAGAGTAATTGAGAAGACAGTAGATAATGATTGACACTGCATTGAAGTTTTTGAAGGTCAAATTTGGCTTGAAAGCAAGCCAGAAGAATGCTCACAAGAAAAAGTTCAGGAAAATAAGCTGTTAGCAGAGAAATTATCGTACATCTAGCCAATCTTGTACTGCACTTGAAATTATAAAGTCTAGGTACCATGGCAGAAAGTTCATCAGACCAATTACCATACAATTTTCTAAAAACTTTTCAATCATATCACCACCATGCAAGGCAGTAAAGCCACTAAGACACAAACGGTTACTGAGTGTGAAAGAATAAGAAAAAAGAGAAACATTATTAAGGAGCGAGAACAATAGAATAGTAATCAAGAAGACAGTAGATAACGATTGACATTGCATTTAAATTTGTTTTCTAATCATTTCACCCCATGCAAGGCAGTAAAGCTACTAAGACGCAAGGGGTTACTGAGTGAGAAAGAAAAAAAAAAACATTATGAAAGAGAAAGAATAATAGAGTAATCAGGAGGACAGTAGATAACAATTGACATTGTGTCCATGAGAAGGTTAAATGTTTATTCTCAGAAGAAAAGAGTTAAGCCCAAAATGGAATATAAGCTTGAAGACAGAGAGAATGGAGACATTTTCCTTGGTGAAAATGGTACTTTCTGGATTTCTTCCTCCCACCCAAGTTTATTTTTCTTACCTATCAAGAGTCTGGCATGCAGATGAAAACAAATTTGGAGAAATGGTTTTATCTCTTTCTTGAGTAATTAGGAAAACGCTCGTTAAGGACAGATGGATTTGGGAAATTTAAACAAAGAATGAACCTGTTATAAAGGGTTGAAGTTATGAAGATAGATCCTGTTGTGACAAGCAGATGATCAGCTAAGGGATGGCGAACAATTTTATCTCTTCTTTGAGAATTTAGGCAAACAAATATATTTTTGTTGACAAAAACGAATTGCCAAATAAAAACAAGGAACAAACCCTTTTTCTTAGGGTCAAAGTTATGAAAACAGAACCTGTATCTGCTGAGAGGGTGATCTGGTTTGTGTTTTTGCTGGGCATAAATAAATCCAAGAATGCGGAGAGAATTTTTTTTCTACCTTGATCAAACAAGAGAATTAAAATTAATGATTAGAATAAACTACATCCTTTTGCCCAGACAATTTAAAAATTAGATTTGTCACTAATACAGTTATGTCAGCCCTGATAGATAGACTGAGGTGGAATGCTGTGAAGGAAGGAGGAAGAAGGATCATTTGGCACCACCTGTGTGGAGTAGTGGTGCAAGATGTGAAGTGAAGCAGGTCGGAGGTAGGGAAGGAACAATCCCTATAACTACTCCCGAGAAGGTGGATAATTCTCCAAATTAGGAAAGTTGATTAAGAAAGCAGAAATAGGGAACGATTATTAGGATTAATGTGGGAATTAAAGAATTAACAAATCCCAAGAACCCTTTGGCCCCACACCAGTTTTGGGTCAAAGTGCATATAAGCAGATAGTTTTGAGAGCTAAAAGACTTAGACTTAGAGAACCTGCATTGAGTGCCACCAGATTTCCTGATTCTAAAGTACCTTGAACCCTGAATTATGAGGTGAGGCACTGTTTCATGTTTGTTTATTTACACTATTTACATTGTTCACACTGTTGTCCTCATCTTTATTGTCATATTCATGACCTTTCAACCAGTGTATGCTCTGGCCTTCTTCAGGATCTGCTTATATTCCTGGGATGAGGTGTTGTAACTATTTACATTATTTAGACTGTTGTCCTCATCTTTATTGCCATATTCAAAATGTTTTGACCATTGTACACCCTGGACTTCTTCAGGTGATTGGAATTTTGAAATGAACCTTTGATTTTGTCCACCAGAGTAAAGTGTTCTAGTTGCTCAGGTGTTGCTGACCACATATGGAGGGAAAAGGGAGATCTACACCCCCTGTAGGATGAGGTTGAATTACTAGACAGAATATCATTGGAAAATATGAAAACTTAAGGAATCAGCAGATATGCTAGGCCACAAAAACCTCCTAAGCTGGCCAAGCATAGAAATGAATACAATATGGGAACCAGTAATATGGAGTGCTAGAGAAAAGCAATAATAACCACAAAATTGAAATATGAGCTCTGGTAAAATATGGTTAATGAGACATTAGCTTTATAAGTCCCCAGAATTCATACACTGATGGTCCAGTGGATAAATGCATTGGTTGAATCCAGTGACTTGACCCAAAAAGTTGTGAGTGCAATACCTGGCTAGAGGTGAACAAAAACTTGGAGTGTTGATTTAAAAGAGAAATATCTGGAAATGACTGTTGCCGAAATATCTGGCATGTGGAACTAGAACAATCTACCCTGTTGGATGAAATAAAAGGTTTGATTTAAAATTCCAATCACCTGAAGAAGTCCGGAGCATGGTGAAGTACCAACATCAGTGTGTGACTTGGCAATTTTTGCCCTGGCCCCAAACATATGCATATAACTACTCTACCTGTGTCATATACAGAATTGTCAATTGATCCGATGTGCTATACCACTTAGAAAGAATGTGTTTTATACCGCGAACATGAGGAGTAGCAAGTAAATCAGGTGGTTTTGTTTGATTGAACGATGGGGGTGCATAGACAATTACATGAATTTGTAAAAAGGTGAATGAATTACACATGTAATTTTTCTACAAAAAAAGCTTCCTTTCAATAAAAGAGCAGGAAAATAAAGATAAAATTTTTGAAGATCAGACTTGACTAGGAAGTTCAAAGAGATTTCCACAAGCGTGACAAACCTGACAGGGAATCTAAAAGAGATTTCCACAAGTCTGATCGAAGAAACTGTCTGCAGAGAACTTATGGTTACATCATCCCATTTCAACTGTAAAATGATGAGACCTAACTACCCATCTAGTACTGTGTTTGATAGAGTTTAGATACCAAAGAGGAAAATTCATCAGAACAATTACTTGTATTTTTTATGGTTAAATCCATTGAGAAAAACTTGTTTCATTGCTTACCTGTAGAAGGATCCTCAATTCTTAAAGCCTCAGAAGGTTCACTGGGAAGACTGATTCCAAGCCAATTTATTGCCATGACACGAAATTGGTAAATATCTCCAGCATCAAGACTGTGAACATTGAGGAGGGCGCCTGTCTGGGGAGACTCTTTTAGTAGAATGGTTGACCAAACACCTGCAAATTTGAGAGTGGCAAATGAAGATTTGGACTATACTTTCTTTTTAATCTCATTAAAAAAACAAAAACACTCTTAAATAAAATTCATTCAAAGGTAAAAGAAAATGAAAAAAAAAATATACAAATATTGCAATTAATATGAAACTAAAACGAGAATCATGTTTGGTTTGGTTTGTTTTATGGCATATCAACACCTCAATGGGTTATTTAATGCCGACAAAATTTTCATTGTTGGTAATATTTTGTTTCGTCAAAAATCTATTTCTGGTAATATTTTTTCTTAAAAATTTTTTGCTGGTAATAATTTAAAAAAAAAAAAAATATTGCTGGTAATATGTTTTCCTCGATGTATAGCTGGTAATATTTTTTTTTCTTCAAAAATTTATTGCTGGTAATAATTTTAAAAATTATTTCTGGTATTAAAACCTATTTTTACACTTTCATAGTGTTTTTACACCATTTTCGGGGTTAACTATTTGCCCATAGTTGAGACCCTAACAGGTGCTACCACCCCAGGTGAGAGTGGACCTGGGAACATCAGCAATTAAGAGGTGGTTCCATGCTCCTCAAAACCTCCTGATCAGAGGCCTTGCTGCTGGATGTAGTTTATCGTCTTAATCAGGACAGACTAGAGTTATGTTCTTAAATAGCCTCTTTATATCAAGAATTTCATATGGCAACAAACCCATTCCGAAATATCTAAACTGTTGGCTGTATGCAACTGCTTACTAAGATCAATGATTAAAAATGGCTTTGAGTGAGTGAAGCCTGTGGGTCTTGGTGAAGAACAAACTTTCGAACCTTGTGGGGTCTGGCACTATAGAATTGCAAATGAAGAACTGTACCGAATAACAGAAACCACATCAACTTGAGGCCTTTCAGCAGCAACAACTAAAATAGTTTTGATTGACTGATTTGTCTTTTTTTTTTTTTTTTTTTTTTTTTACAGCTTATCAATCCTTTGGGGGTTATTTAAAGTCAGAAAATATTTTCAGATTCTAAGAATTTCCTTTTAGGAGGTAAGAAAGGATTAAGAATACAAGTCTTACTAATTAACCCATAACTGGGGGGAGAAGAGGGGTATTCATACCTAATCAGAATTTGATGAACAAACAAGAAATAATGTGGATATAAACCGAGGGATCAGCTCTATATTACAATCAATATATAATTGATCCCTCTCTTTGTGGACACTAGTTTCTGTACATTTATATTGTAACAAATTATAATGTTGATATAAAGTGGGGGATCAATTCTATATTACAATCAATATAAAAACTGATCCCTCATTTTGTGGCCACTGGCGTTTCTCTACATTTAGATTGCAGAGAATGCCAATAAATCTAAAAGGCATGCCTGTGTAGCTAATCGATATTTCATTGATTGATTCACTCATTTTCTATGGCTTATCAACCCTTTCAAGGTTATTTAAAGCCAGAAAATATTTTCAGATTCTAAGAATTTTCTTTTAGGAGATAATAGCTTAGTAATACAAGTCTTACTAATTAACCCATAACTGGGGGAGAAGAGGGGGATTCATACCTAATCAGAATCTGATGAACAAACAAGAAATAATGTGGATATAAAGTGGGAGATCATTTCCATATTACAATCAATATATAAACTGATCCCTCACTTTGTGGCCGCTGTAATTTCTGTACATTTATATTCCAGAGAATGTAAATAAATCTAAAAGGCATGCCTGTGTAGCTAATCAGTATTTCATTGATTGATTCACTCATTTTCTACGGCTAATCAACCTTTTGAAGGCTATTTAAAGCCAGAGAATATTTTTTGATTGCAAGCATTAGTGATAAAAGTTTTACTAATTAACTTGTATCCGGTGTGGTGTTTTCATATCTTTCCCAAGGATATTTGCACATAAGTGAATAAAATAAACCTAACTGGAATTGGAACTCGGCACCTCTGACAGGCAATTCCGAGTCATTATCGATTACACCACCCACACATCCAAGCTTACAGATCACCCAACTAAGTACAGACCAGGCTCAACGTTGTTTAACTTTGGTGATCGTATGAGAAATCGACTCTCCAATTAATAATTTTGAGTCATTATCGATTACATCACCCACAAGCTTACAGAACCTGGTATTCCCAAGCGGTCACCCAACTAAGTACAGACCAGGCTCAACATTGTTTAACTTCGGTGATCGTATGAGAAATTGACTCTCCAATTAATAATTTTGAGTCATTATCGATTACATCACCCACAAGCTTACAGAACCTGGTATTCTCAAGCGGTCACCCAACTAAGTACAGACCAGGCTCAACGTTGTTTAACTTTGGTGATCGTATGAGAAATCGACTCTCCAATTAATAATTTTGAGTCATTATCGATTACATCACCCACAAGCTTACAGAACCTGGTATTCCAGGTGGTCACCCTAAGTAGGTCACTGATCAGGCTCAACATTATGGAACCAATGTCTTTATGTGATACAGCCATAAGCCTAAGCAAAAACAGTCATTGTTAATGTGAATGCCACAAATGGACACGATCACTGACTAATGTACAATCCCAGAGTTAACGCACTGATGAGTCACAACTGTTCGCAATATTTGATCAAAAGCAGATCAACAGGTTCTTGAGATGCAAGAATGTCTGTAACCTGATATGGTCGTCTACATTCAATGCAAAATGGGTTATGTCACTTGCTTTGATGATAGAATCATTCGACCAGTTGAAAAATACAAACATTTATTTTTGCTAAGACTACCGCTGCCCCAGATCTGCCATCCAATCGCCCTAGCCCATCAGGCACCTCGTTGCCTTCCCGTCTCTCGTGTTCCCAATATGCCCTGTGAGGGTTCTGCTTTCCAAGCCCCCTTTCCTCATACATGATTATATTGGTTGTTTTTTTTTGTTTTTACAGCTTAATTTCAAAGTTTATTGAAAGCGAAAAATATTTTTAGATTGCAAGAATGTTTTTAGGAGATAAAAAAAGGTTTAGTGATACAAGTCTTACTAATTAACCCATAGCTGGGGGGAGAAGCAGTTGATTCAAACCTAATCAGAATTTGATAAACAAACAAGAAATTATAATGAGGATATAAAGTGGGGGATCAATTCTACTTTACAATCAATATATGAACTGATCCCTCACTTTGTGACCAGAATAGTTTTTTTTTTTTTACATTTATATTCCAGAGAATGTAAATAAATCTAAAAGACAGGCCTGTGTAGCTAATCAGTATTTCATTGGTTGATTGATTCGTTTTCTACAGCTTAACAACCAAGAAATTATAATGTGGATATGAAGTGGGGGATCAATTCTACATTACAATCATTATATGAACTGAACCCTCACTTTTTGGTCTCGGTAGTTTCTATACATTTCTATCCCAGAAAATGTAAATAAATCTAAAAGACATGCCTGTGTAGCTAATCGATATTTCATTGATTGATTCGTTTTCTACAGCTTATCAACCCGTTGAAAGTTATTTAAAGCCAGAAAATATTAAATTGTAAGAATATTTTTGAGATAATGATTTACTGGTACAAGTTCTACTAATTAACCCATAGCTGGAGGGAGAATAAGTGGATTCATAAATTTCCCAATGTTATTTGCATGTAAGTGAATATAACGAACCCGACTGGTATTGGAACACGGATCTCTAATTAACAATTCCAAGCCATTATCCATTACATCACCCACACATCCAAGCTTACAGCAAACGGTATACCCAAGCAGTCAACCATCCAGGTGCTGAACTGACTCCAGGTTGTTTAACTTTAGTTATTGTACAAAAAACAGTGTTTCAATGAAAAAAAATCAATATATTTTGACATACCTTAATATTACTCAACTCCAAATGATTGGAGGTGGGTGAAAACTGAGATTGAAAAAAACAACTGGAGGTGGGTGAGGACTAAGGACGAAAAAAAAAACAACTGGAGGTGGGTGAGGACTGAGGGTGAAAAACAATTAGAGGTGGGTGAGAACTGAGGATGAAAAAAAGAACTGGAGGTAGGTGAGGACAGAGGGTGAAAAAAACAATTGGAGGTGGGTGAGAACTGAGGATGAAAAAACAACTGGAGGTCGGTGGGGACTGAGGATGAAAAAATCAACATGGTGTGGGTGAGGACTGAGTGTGAAAAAACAACTGGAGGTGGGCGAGGACATGTGATACATGTTTGGGCGATCATGTCTCTTTCGATTCATGACTGACTCGGCAGAAGATTTTCCCGCAGTAGGTCACCGTTTCTATCTGCAGTAAAGTTGTTGCCAACCAAGGCTATAGGACCCATTTTGTCCTGTTATTCAAATCATAGCCGAGGGAAGAAGAGATAAAGCCAGTAAAGTGCCATCACGTGATACACACTTGGGCGATCATGTCTCTTCCGATTCATGACTGACTAGGCAGAAGATTTTCCCGCAGTAGGTTGCCATTTCTTTCTGCGGTAGACTTGTTGCCAGCCAAGGCTATAGGACCCATTCTGTCCTGTTATTCAAATCATAGCCGAGGGAAGAAGAGATAAAGCCAGTAAAGTGACATCACGTGATACACACTTGGGCGATCATGTCTCTTTCGATTCATGAGTAACTAGGCAGAAGATTTTCCCACAGTAGGTTGCCATTTCTTTCTGCGGTAGACTTGTTGCCAACCAAGGCTATAGGACCCATTCTGTCCTGTTATTCAAATCATAGCCGAGGGAAGGAGAGATAAAGCCAGTAAAGTGCCATCACGTGATACACACTTGGGCGATCATGTCTCTTTCGATTCATGACTGACTAGGCAGAAGATTTTCCCTCAGTAGGTTGCCATTTCTTTCTGCAGTAGACTTGTTGCCAACCAAGGCTATAGGACCCATTCTGTCCTGTTATTCAAATCATAGCCGAGGGAAGAAGAGATAAAGCCAGTAAAGTGCCATCACGTGATACACACTTGGGCGATCATGTCTCTTTCGATTCATGACTGACTAGGCAGAAGATTTTCCCGCAGTAGGTTGCCATTTCTTTCTGCTGTAGACTTGTTGCCAACCAAGGCTATAGGACCCATTCTGTCCTGTTATTCAAATCATAGCCGAGGGAAGAAGAGATAAAGCCAGTAAAGTGCCATCACGTGATACACACTTGGGCGATCATGTCTCTTTCGATTCATGACTGACTAGGCAGAAGATTTTCCCGCAGTAGGTTGCCATTTCTTTCTGCTGTAGACTTGTTGCCGACCAAGGCTATAGGACCCATTCTGTCCTGTTATTCAAATCATAGCCGAGGGAAGAAGAGATAAAGCCAGTAAAGTGCCATCACGTGATACACACTTGGGCGATCATGTCTCTTTCGATTCATGACTGACTAGGCAGAAGATTTTCCCGCAGTAGGTTGCCATTTCTTTCTGCTGTAGACTTGTTGCCAACCAAGGCTATAGGACCCATTCTGTCCTGTTATTCAAATCATTGCCGAGGGAAGAAGAGATAAAGCCAGTAAAGTGCCATCACGTGATACACACTTGGGCGATCATGTCTCTTTCGATTCATGACTGACTAGGCAGAAGATTTTACCATAGTAGGTTGCCTTTTCTTTCTGCGGTAAACTTGTTGCCAACCAAGGCTATAGGACCCATTCTGTCCTGTTATTCAAATCATAGCCGAGGGAAGAAGAGATAAAGCCAGCAAAGTGCCATCACGTGATACACACTTGGGCGATTCATGACTGATTAAACAGAAAATATTCCTACAGTAGGTTGCCGTTTCTTTCTGCGGTAGACTTGTTGCCAACCAGGCTACTGGAGCCATTCTGTTCTGTTATTCAACCCATAGCTTGGGGGAGAAGAAAAGGATTCATACTTTTCTCTATTTGTAAGTGAATGCAATGAACCTGACCGGAATTTGAACTGCTCTCTGACCCATTGTCCCTTACACCACAAGAAACATATTCCAGCTCATGACTTTAAAATATATTGTAATAAATATATTATGATACATACTAAATTTTTTAAAAAATGTTCTTGTAAAATATGGGGGGGGGGAGTATTTTATGGGCTGGTGCATGTTATATGAAGGCAAATGTGGCAATTTAAAAAAAATGTAAAAGAAAAATTCTTCTTTCTCAAGAAATAAAATCAATTTTACAAAATATAGATAATTGGTCAAAAAATGCCATGCTTAAAGACAAGCAGAAAAAAATGGCAAGAAAATAAACAAATGCTGATGGCAAAGAGTTACTTCCCTTCACCAGGATGCAGTTAATTTACACTAAAAGCAGCTTAAAAAAAGGTGGGGTACGAATCACTAGAAAAAAAAAACGTCAGACAAAAAGCATGCCAAAGAATTTGCTGTGGACGCCGATGACAAAATTAGAATTATTGTAATAGGCATCCATTTTGAAAGAAAAATGGAATAGGAATTCTCCAAAAGGAAGTAGTAAAGGAGTGCTTATCAGGGTAGCTTGCTCAAAAGGAAACCCTAGAAATAAAAACAAAAGGTTTATATATAAAAGGTTTAGGGGAGGTACTATTCCCAGTGAAGGGACCAGCCACAAAAGTGGATACGGAAGTTCACAAAGCTAAAACAATAAAAATGGACGACCAAAAAACAAAATAGCAGAGCTTCTACCTTAAAAAAAATATTCACTCCAGAGTTTATCTGATATAGTGATTTTCCAAGCGTAGCTTAGATGTGGCAGAAGGCCGAAAGTATGGGGCACCCAGTGAGGATCGAACTCACTACTCAGTCGTAATTTTTCTAGCGAGACAAATTTGCCAACCATTACACCGCCTCAAGGTGCCCTTAGTGATTTTCTAAGCACAGCTTAGATGTGGCACAAGGCCGAAAGTAGGGGGCACCCAGTGAGGATCGAACTCACTACTCAGTCGTAATAGACCTAGAAAGACATGCTTTCTAACCATTACACTACATCGAGGTGCCCTAAGTTTACCTGATATGTGGATACGGAAGTTCACAAAGCTAAAACAATAAAAATGGACGACCAAAAAACAAAATAGCAGAGCTTCTACCTTAAAAAAAATATTCACTCCAGAGTTTATCTGATATAGTGATTTTCCAAGCGTAGCTTAGATGTGGCAGAAGGCCGAAAGTATGGGGCACCCAGTGAGGATCGAACTCACTACTCAGTCGTAATTTTTCTAGCGAGACAAATTTGCCAACCATTACACCGCCTCAAGGTGCCCTTAGTGATTTTCTAAGCACAGCTTAGATGTGGCACAAGGCCGAAAGTAGGGGGCACCCAGTGAGGATCGAACTCACTACTCAGTCGTAATAGACCTAGAAAGACATGCTTTCTAACCATTACACTACATCGAGGTGCCCTAAGTTTACCTGATATGGTCTTATGATATAAATCTACTCGCAGTGTTTTTATTTACTGAGTGGAAACCCATCTGCAAAGGACTTTCCTCAGAAAGAACATTGCAATGACATCTTTTTATGAAAGTGCATTTGAAATGAGTAACTAACAAAGAACATACATTGGAAACTGTTGTAAAATAAGGCAAGTGTGTTGAGGTTGGGAGAAACATTTAACCGATGGTTCTCTTAATTAGAGGGGGGACAGACAACAGACAGAGAAGGGAAAGACACAAGAGGAAACTAAATAAAACTGAGTAAATGACTAGTGAGGGCACGGCCTCAAAAACCACAACGATGTTGGGCGATGCATAACTACCAGAACAAAATGTGCCAAGGGTTTTGATTGGTTGATTTTATTCAGCTGTCTATTAACCTCTATGTGCTATTTAATGCCGAAATCTAATATTTTATACGTAATTTGTATACTTTTAACTCCAGATATTTTGTACATAATTTTATACTTTTAGCGAAAAGTAGTGTTATGGTAGATATAATGTTTGTAGATCATAGAATGTGTTGTTGGTAAATTTACTATAAAAATGTATTGTTGGTCATTTTATTATAAAAATGTACTGTTGATTTTTGTTTGGAGGTTCACTATTTGCCCTTAGCTGGGACCGTAACAGGAGCTACCATCTGGGGCCACGGTGGACCTGGGAACAACAGCAATTAAGAGGTGGTTCCACGCTCCTCAAAACGTTCAATTTCCCAATCAGAAGCCTAGCTGCCAGAATGGTTGACCTGGGAATAACAGCCATTAAGGGGGGCTTCCACACTCCTAAAAACCTCCAATCTCCCGATAAATGGTCTTCCTGCCAAAAGGGTGGACCTGGGAACCACAGCAATTAAGAAGAGGTTCCACGTTCCTCAAAACCTACAATTTCCCAATCACAAGCCTTGATGCCAGATGTAGTTTATGTATTGCTGCTAATAATCTTTTCTTAAATTCATTGCTGGTAATAAACTTTTACAAATACCAGCAATACAAAAATGTATTGTTGGTATTAAAACCTATTTTTACACTTTCATAGAGTTTTGACCCCAGTTTGGGTGTCAACTATTTGCCCATAGCTGGGACCTTAACAAGTGCTACCACCCAGAGTCAGGGTCGACCTGGGAACAACAGCAGTTAAGAAGTCGTTCCATGCTCCTCAAAACCTCCAATCTCACAATCAGAAGCTTTGGTGCCAGGCGTAGTTTATCGTCATACCTACACAGGAGCATTTTCACACACACAACAACTCTCTGACAATAACAGAGTGAGTCCCCCAACTACCAATTGCTGGTTTTCCTATCACTTTTACTGATATGAAACTGTTGTAGAGAGGCCCGTACTTGGCTATGCCAAGCTGTTCGGTTGCTAACAGGGAAAACTTAGATAAATAGTTTGTTTAACCAGATTATCGACCTTCGTTGGGCCATTAAATGCTGAAAAGGTTTTTTTTTCTTCTTTTTCAAAAAAGTATAGCTGTTAATATTGTTTTTTCAAAAAAGTATAGCTGGTAATTTTTTTTTTTTTCAAAAAAGTATAGCTGGTAATATTGTTTTTCAAAAGCGTATAGCTGGTAATAATATTTTTTTCAAAAAGAAATGTGCTGGAAAAGACCTGGAAGTTCACTATTTGCCCATAGCTGGGACCCCAACAGGTGCTACCACCCCAGGTCAGGGTGGACCTGGGAACACCAGCAATTAAGAGGTGGTTCCACGCTTCCTCAAAACCTCCTGATCACAGGCCTTGCTGTTGGATGCAGTTTAACGTCGAACCTAGGACGGAAAACTTAGATATAACTAACTTTGACAGACATGTCCACACGTAACCCAGGCCACTTTTGCATCTATACTTTTACACGTTCACCACAGAAAATGATGAATAAAAGTAAACTTTTTCTTATATAATACAGGCCACACTGAAGGTAGGTAGATAGGTAGGTATGAATAAATCAAAGAATTATTGATAGATTGCTCAACATAAGTTGCTAATTTTGATTTAAATATGACACATATTACTTTAAAAAATATTGTTTTATGATTTTAAAATAATATCTTTTTCTGTTCTTATCAGTCAAACTAATATCCTCTTTTTTATTTTTTATTATAAACAAAGCTTTGACCTTTCTGCTCTCTGACCTCTGGACTATAGCAGAATGCAATCACATGACAACTCTCTCAAGTGTTCATTTTGGTATTGTTATATCTTGGTGTGACTGAAATCTGTAGGGGCATTGGGATAGCAAAAGATGCCTTCAAAAAGCTATTAAGAAACAAAGAAAAGAGTACTGAACTGTTTTATAATATCAGTCCTCCTATATGGCAGTGAATGCTGGACAATCTCCTCACAGATGAAGGAGAGACTTGAAGCAAGAGAAACAAGGAAAAGAGTACTGAAATGTTATGTAATATCAGTCTTCCTATATGGCAGTGAATGCTGGACAATCTCCTCACAGATGAAGGAGAGACTTGAAGCAAGAGAAACAAGGAAAAGAGTACTGAAATGTTATGTAATATCAGTCCTCCTATATGGCAGTGAATGCTAGACAATCTCCTCACATATGAAGGAGAGACTTGAAGCAACAGAAATGTTATTCTGAACTGGATTTATGTAAAATGTATTTATTTTAAACAAAATAAATGCATTTCATGTAGATTCCTGAAACTAAAGCTTTGCCCATCTCTCTCCATTAATCGATAATTTCATGTAGAATGACTGTCGAACTAAAAGATTAACTTTTCATGGACAGAATTTTCTATTGAAGAAGAAAACAAAACAAAACAAAAACATATAAAAAGATAAACGTAAAATTGTTTTGTTAACTGACCTCTCTTTGTACTCACAGCTTCAGTTTCTCGTTTTGTGCGGTAATTTTGGCTGCTCTGAGGATCTGAAGAGAACGGTTGTACATGTTAAAAAACAAAAAGCAGGCAGAGGCAGTCAAAGAGTCTGGCACGCAGACATGCTTGTTAGCATTATGCAAAAAAAAAAAAAAAAAATGAAGAAATTTTGGCTTGGCAGAAGGAGGTCTAGAAGGTTTATAAAGAAAGGATTGTGTTTGTAGGAAGTTTCCAGAACGAAAGTGAAGATAAGACAAAGATGAGAATTTATAAAGTATTATGTTGGTATATTAGTGACCATTTTTCTTGGCCATTCATTTTTCTTTCTTTTGACAAAGGCTGTAAAATGGATCACTTGAAACCTAGCATTAATAATCGCAAATACATGGAAGGAAGGGTTCGTTTGGCTGATCAATTATGGAGATAAGAAGTGTTCTTTGTTTGCATGCAAACAGAAATGGCCACAGTCCTTTCTCTATAACACGAATGTTTGCGAATGATAGAGTGGGAGAAAAATCAGCATTTCTAGAAAGAATACCCTTCCTCTCAATCACACACGATCTCTTGGAACGGGGTTGTCCAACTTTTTTTCTTAATGAGCCAAATTAGAAATTTTGATATATTCACTGGGCCACGAAAGTACTTTATATAAATATGCTTTTTAAAAGTTCAGAACGTGAATATCAAATTTTAATAAATATATATAATTACAAAAAATACTGTATTACTGACAGTAAAAAAAAAGAAAGAAATTATACATCGACAAAAATAAATAAATTCAATTTGATTTTTGACACTGCTTTCCTTTTATAACATTGTCAATATCTGCTTTCATGGAACTCGTCTTTATTCTAAGACTGTCAGCTAATTGAGAATCACTCACCCTATTTCTTTCAGTAGTTTTCATGTTTTTCATGCAAGAAAGGAATTGTTCACTGCAGTATGTACTACGTCAGGGGTGGGCAAACTACGGTCCGCGGGCCACATGCGGCCCGCCAAACGATTTTGTGCGCCCGCCAAGCACAAACAGATATTTTATTCAATACTAACATGCCCACGCCGCCAAAAATACTAACTTAAAATTGTTAGTAAAATGACAAAAAAACCCAGTAAATTTATATTGAAGAATGAGATAAAATACAAAATACAAATAATAGTGTATCATTCCCATTAGTATTTTTATCCTTCTGATGGTCAGTTGTGATATTATAAAATAAATATTTATGCTTCTTTGATAGTGTCTATTTTATAATAGTAATAAAAAATTCTTTCTTATTTCTTCAAAAAGTTACTTTATCTTTCAAATAAATAAGTTTTTCTACTTACATGGTACATTAAAATGTTATTTATTAAAACTATTTTTCCTTTAAAAGCCCTTTATTTTGCCAATTTTAAATATCAATTATTTTGGTTTATATATACTATGCTGCCCAGTAAAACTATAATTTTTTAGAATGCGGCCCTTGTACTAAAATGTTTGCCCACCCCTGTACTACGTTCACATGCAAAGCTGATTTATTTTGTTTTATGGCATATCAACACTTCAATGGGTTATTTAATGCCGACAAGATTTTTACAATAGATTCACATGAATAGAATATACATCCTTTGTAAGGAAACAGTTTGTAGATCTGGTTTCATTGATATATTTTTGTAAAGAGTGTTGTTGTCGAGAGTCTGGCTTCATTGATGTATTCTTTTCAGATATACGGTTTGTAGAGAAATTGATTTTTATATTCCCATTTGGTTTGTCATTTTTGGTAGAGTCCTACTGTTTCAAGAAATGATATTATATCATCCACTTTTACTTTCTCAAACAGCTTATACGAGGGTCATTCAATAAATAAGGTGAATTTTTCGGTATAAGGATTCTAATCCAGATAGAAGCTTACTCTTTTTTTATTTTATTTTACTTCTTTTTCACATGGATTTAATTTCTTTTGCTGGTTAAAAAAAAAACTTTGAGAGTTTTGGCGATTAACAAAGATGGCCGACCAAGAAGCATGCTCCAGGATTGAACAGCGGTCAGTTATCAAGTTTTTGGTTGCTGAAGGGTGCAAACCAGTTGAAATTCATAGGAGAATGTCAACTGTGTATGGTGCCACATGTTTCAGCTAAAAAATGTCTACAAGTGGGCTAAATTGTTTAAAGACGGACGGAGCAGTGTTGAGGATGAAGACAGGCCTGGGAGGCCTACAGAAGTGAGGTCTCCTGAGGTGATCGAATCAGTCAATGACCACATTCAGTCTGACAGGAGGGTGACAGTGGATGACATTGCAAGGACTTTGAGCTTATCTGTTGGGACAAACGCAGGGGTCATCAGCCAGAAGGAGTCATCTTGCATCATGAAAACGCAAGGCCTCACACAGCAGCCCAAACGGTGTAGACCATCAACGAGCTGGGATGGGAACTGCTCCCTCATTCCCCTTACAGCCCAGACCTTGCCCCTTCAGACTTTCACCCGTTTGGTCCTTTGAAAGCGTTCACGAGAGGCACGAAGTTTAAAAGTGACGATGAAATCAAAAGTGTTGTGAGCGACTGGCTGAGACATCAGTCCAAAGATTTTTACGCTGAGGGAATACAGAAGCTTGTGCACAAATGGGAAAAGTGTGTGACAGTGCTGGAAGACTACGTTGAAAAAAAGAAAAGAAAAAAGTAAGCTTCTATCTGTATTAGAAGTCCTTATACCGAAAAATTCGCCTTATTTATTGAATGACCTTCATATTTACATGAAAAGTAGCCTGAGGGTCTATTTTACTGAGATTGGTAAAATAAGCTTAAGAGTATGTTTGTCTATTTTACTGGCATTGGCAAAATAGACTCTTCCAAAATAAAAACCAAAAAATCTCGGACTAATTTTTAAGAGACAGAAGAAAAGAAAAAAAAAACTCAAACGAAAAAATTAGTAAAAATAACTAATGAAACATCAATGAGAAGAACGGATTTATATTTTATGACAAATAATCTGTTCCAAAACTAATCTGTCTCAAAATTTGAAAAAAAGAAAAGAAAAAAGTAAGTTTCTATCTGTATTAGAAGTCCTTATACCGAAAAATTCACCTTATTTATTGAATGATCCTCGTACATACTGTTAACATTATAATATTTTTGCCTTGAGAGAGCAAGATCTGAACACTTTGTGAATATATGTTTAATAGTATATGCTGTTTTACATGCTTGGCATGTGGGTCGATCATTTTTGTTTAGTACGTACAAGTGGGTCATTCTCATATGGCCAATGCATAGTACCATTTATTTCTTGTGAGATTTTCTGGGAGCTGACTTCCATTCTCTTAGTTGGAGCTGGATTGCGAAGAGTTTCACCCACATCTTTGTCACCATATTTATTACAACATTATAATATTTTTGTCTTGAGAGAGCAAGATTTGAACACTCAGCGAATATGTTTAATAGTATCTGCTATTTTACATGCTCGGCATACGGGTTGATCTTTGTTTAGCAAGAACGAGTGGGTTATTCTTGTATAGCCAATGTGAACACAGGTCAGTAACATTTCTTCCTTGTGAGATTTTCTGGGAGCTGACTTCCATTCTCTTAGTTGGAGCTGGATTGCGAAGAGTTTCGTCCTCATCTTTGTCGCCATATATATATATATATATATTAAAGACATTTTTGATATGTTTAACGTTCTTTTTATAGAATTATGTCCAATTCAAATATATATATATATATATATATATATATATATATATATATATATAGAGAGAGAGAGAGAGAGCAAGATTTGAGCACTCTGTGAATATGTATAATAGTATATGCCGTTTTACATGCTCGGCATGCGGGTTGATCTTTGTTTAGTATGTACGAGTGGCTTATTCTCATATGGCCAATGCATAAGTGGGCCAATACCATTTCTTCCTTGTGAGATTTTCTGGGAGCTGACTTCCATTCTCTTAGTTGGAGTTGGATTGCGAAGAGTTTATTCTCTGGCTTCTCATCACAGTACGGTTGCCATTCCTTTTGAATGTATTTATTAATAACCTCCTTAAAATATGTGGATCGGATTTTGATCTTTGTATCCACATTCATATCTAAAGCCTATTTGGCTGTTAGGTCTCCTTCGTTATTATCTTTAACTCCAATGTGGCTATGAATCCAGCATAGTTTGTTCTCTTTATGCTTGTTAATCATGCTTATTTTGCATAATATTTTCATAACTGGGTTGTTGGATTTTTTTCAATCAAAGCCAATAGGATGGATATTGAGTCCGAAAAATTAGAAAATTTCTTTGTTTGCTCTCTGAGATAATGTTGAGAGCTACCTTGATTGCGTAAGACTTAGCAGTGAATATAGAGCTTATCTTTGGAAGACACTATTTTTTGGTAATATTTTGACTCACTGCTGCACATCCTATCTTGTCCTCATATTTTGACCCGTCTGCATAAATGGGCGTATGGTTTGCGGAAGTCTGTCATTATGTCATGAAACTTAATCTGGAATGTGAGTGGGTGCATTTTTTGTTTGGGGGAGATTATATAATTCTAGCAGAGCTTCGGTTGCTTGATATTCCATGGTGGAATACTGGCTGCAGTCGTTCCTTGTATATTTGAGAGTATGGTGCCAAACTCTTCAGCAATGGATTTTATCCCCAGTCCATAGGGTTGTATAGCATTATCATTTTTCAGAATAGATCACAGTAATTCATTTCAAAGGTGCTACTGCGACCCACGCACCAGCTGGTGTGCCTCGGCAAAGGAGTTTGTCCCCCTCCCCCTTTTAGTGCAACGGGGAAGTGAACCTGTCAGGACAATCTGAGAATAATTTTCTCAACATATGTTACTAAAGTAAATGGAAAGATTTTAGATATTCAGTTGGTTGCATGAAAATATCGAGTGGTCCACAGTGTGGCCTGTAGGTGAGACGTCCTTGTCTTAAAACATGCTCGTATATATATTTGTAGAAGGTGTGATGGCTATGACTTGTTTCGTCAGCCCTAAGATAGCAATGCCTCTAAGTATAGAAATATGAATAAACACAAACATGGATTTATAGAACAAACAACAATTTAGGCAGAACACTGGTACTATGGAAAAGAAAAAGGATGCGTGTCAGAACAGTTTGTAGTCGGAACAGTAAGCGTCGGTCATAATTCACATGCAAACTTTTGGGAATGTATTTGCTTTTAATATGTGAAGCACCGAATTATCTGTCAGCAGAGCAATAATTCTCATATTAAATTCCTCCTCCGGGACTAGTGAATGGAATTTTGCAGTGCCAGTTTATGTACATGTGTCATTCCTGATATGTCGATGTGCTTCTTTTCTGTCATCACTATATTGCTATTTAAATCCTAATACTTCTCTGCTTATATCAGCAGAGATAGGCTCAACTTGAAAACATTTTTTAGATTCTCAATCTTTGAATTCTTTCAGAAAAAAAAATTTTCTTTCAATTTTGATCTGAAGCTTAGTAAAGGGGGGTGGGAATGCGTAAGTTAGTTTCAATGAAATTGTTTTCCATTTATCATATTCTTCTAACCCACTACCTGTTTGATGTGTTTATCAAGGACGTATGCTGTCATTACCTTACACAGCTTCCTTTTAATGTCTGTGATATGACAGGATTTCTTGGGAAAGATAGTGGAGCAGTTTTCTGTTACTTTTTTGAAGATTTTGAATTCAGTGATTTTTTTTTCTTAGATTACCACACAAGGCTAGAGAACACTGTCTACCCAGCTATTTAACCTATATGCATGAATTTAAGCTACTGCTAGATTCAGAACTAGGTCACACCTTTTTGCTGTTAAACAAGCTAAATGCAACCACCACTTCTTTTCTCACACCTCCCACTGGTGGAACTCCCTTCCAATTCTGTGTTTCCATGATAACTACAATCTTCAAAAATTTAAATGCAATGTCAACTGCCATATTCTGTCTTTTTGAACCCTGTTCTTTTTTGTTCTTTCCTCAATCCACACCATTTTCAGTCTTATTGTTTTTCACTACCTGTAATTCCTTGTGTTCTAGTGGATGCTTGGGGTGAAACAATAAAAAACAAAGGTATTATCGTATACAACTGTAAAACTTTCTGTTGTAACCTAGGGAAGGTTACTGAATAGAATAATCAAACGAAGGTTGGTAACGAACGATAATACTTAGGACAAGAACACCACGTATAATTTTCACCAGTGGCGCGAAGAAGCCACTAGTCAATTGGTAGAAGTGAGTCAAGTGGCCGTTCTCAACAGATTCTCCTCCAGCTCCTATTCCACGAATGCAGGTGTTCCCCAAGGCTCTACTTTGTTCCTTATCTTCATTAACGATCTTCCTGATGTTGTAGGTTCCCAAGTAGGCAATTATGCGGACGACACTACTAGTTTGTCTCGAAAAGGACCTCCAATTGATTGTGGACTGGGGCAAGAATTGGCTGATTAACTTTAACGCCTCAAAAACAAAACTGCTCTCTATTGCTCACAACAGAGAACCATACCTGTCTCCCATTAGAATGTCTGACGCTCAACTCCACGAGAACCTCTTTGCGACTGCTCAGTCTCACATTGTCTGCTGACCTGAGATGGAACAAATACATCGAGTCAATAGCTTCGTCCACCGCAAGGAAAGTTGGCTCCCTGTGCCGCACCAGGAAAATTTTCTCAATGGAGTCGATCCTTCAAATCTACAAATCAACCATTCGCCCTTGCATGGAGTATTGCTGCCATATATAGTCTGGAGCCCCTTCTATTTGTCTCAAAGTCTTTGATAAAATCCAGAGATGGATATACAATGTAATTGGCCCTGATCTGGCATCTCATCTGCAGTCGCTCTCTCACAGACATGCCATTGCCTCCCTCTGTCTTTTTTTTTTACAAATACTTTCATGGTAACTGCTCTGATGTACTGCTTTCGCTGATTCCCAGACTTCATGAATTTAAGCGTTCTACTAGGCTGGCATCTCGCTCTCACCCTTTCACTGTCGAAACTGTTAAATGTAGCCATCTCTTCTGCTTCAATTGCTTCATGTCTCGCACTTCTCGCCTGTGGAACTCTCTCCCCTTTTCCTGTTTCCCTGATAGCTATAATCTCCAACTATTCAAATGTAATATCAATCGATGTCTCCAGATGCCCCGATCTATCCCCTATCCTTCTCTATCACTCCTATTTGCTCTAGCTCCACCTCTCTGTAACCCCTTGCGTGCTAGTGACTTCCCGCCCTGGTTGGGGTGAGACACTTAAAAAAAAAAAAAAAAAAAAAAAGTGAATTCCACAATGAATCTCCAACTGCAGATCAACATACAGTGCTGTTCGATAAAAGTGACTCACCTGATTTTTTTTTTTTTACTAAATGTTCTCTTCTCCGATGAAACGAAAGCTGAGCTAAATTCAAAGGATAAGCGATCTAAAATCCGAAGAAGCTTTGAAAGCACTTTGAATTTAGCAGTAAGTATTGTCAAGCATCCGTTCAGTATAATGTTCTGGGGATGCTTTTCTTTTCATGGAACTGCTTTCTTAAAACCTATTGAAAAGACCCTCAGGAGCGAGCAGTAGAAAGAGAATTTTAGAGTCTTGTCTGCTCCCTTCTACTGAAAGGGTGCAAATCAACCCCAACAAGTTAATTTTTATGCAGGATAATGCTCCCTGTCACAAATCAAAATTGATGAAGGAATACTTTGATGAGAAGCAGGTGAGTGTTATGACATGGCCGCCCCAATCTCCTGACCTCAACCCCATAGAAAACTTATGGAGCATTATAAAGTACAGGCTCTCGAGAAAGCAGTTGAGCAACAAATAGGATTTGATTGTGAATTTCATATCCGAATGGAATTCAATGCTTGGAGATGAGATTTGCCAGAACCTAATCAAGTCAATGCCAAAAAGGGTTGAAAAGGTTATTCAAAATAAAGAAGGACCCATAGATTATTAAATATTTCGAACTATATTACCTATTATGAATAAATTATACATCTATTATTCTTTATTTAAAACTGTTTGGTTATGTTTCTATTGATTACTAGTTGCAGGAAATAAGTGAGTCACTGTTTTTGAACATTGTTTTTCCCTAAATCTCATTTGTATCCAAAATTATAATTGTCAATAGAATACCTTAGAGTGAGTGAAGTTTTTTTATTAGGTGGTCGGGAAGGGGTCTTTATATTAGTAAGATTAAAAATTAGTTTGACCCCCCAAAAACAATAGGCGAAAAAATTTTTAAGTAAAAAAAAAAAAAAAAGGTGAGTCACTTTTAGCGAACAGCACTGTAGAGTATTTACTACTGTATTTATATGAATGGGGACATACCCATTATCGTCCGTAGTATGATACAACAGTTTCATTGAAACACAGAGTTATTAAAAAAATATTGATTTACTTTTGATTGATTAAAAATGGCTTAGACAAATAAAAAGCTTACGAAGAAAGTTAATTAGCGAAGTTGAGAAGATCAATTAGAAAATATTTCTCACTTGACACAGATTATTTGTTTATGATAATGTGTCGAAGGGGAGGGAGTTAGCGGCACATCAACTCCTTATGGGTCATTTAATGCTGAAATTTAATTTTCTTGGAGTCATTAGTAATTTCTTTCACAAAATGTATTGCTGGTAATTTGTTTTAACTATGAAAATGTATTGTTGGTACTTTTACTATAAAAATGTATTTTTATACTTTCATAGTGTTTTGATACCAGTTTGGGGTTAACTATTTACCCATAGCTGGGACCCTAGCGGGTGCTACCACTACCAGATTAGTTCATAGTCATACTCAGGAGGGATAACGTGTTGAGAAACAATAAATTAGAGATTTAAAAATCAAGCAAGCATAGTGATTGCTTTGTTTGTTTTTTGTTTTTTTTTACAGCTTATTAACCTTTCACAGGTTATTTAAAGCCAGAAAATATTTTTAGATTGTAAGAACTTTTGAGAGATAATAATGATGATTTACTGATACAAATCATACTCTTTAACCTATAGCTTTGTTGAGAAGAGGTGGTATCTTGACATCAGCTACTTTCTCAATGATCTGACTTGGCTTCTTTTTTTCTTCCCTGGTGCCTTGACTACATGGATTCAAGTGTGCTACTAGATTGGCAATTAGGTCTCACCATTTTATTATTGAACTAGCTAGATGCAACTGTGTGTTCTATTCTAACAGTTTCTATTCTGGTGGATTCATGCCTTTCCCAAGGGTATGTGTGCATAAGTGAATATAATGAACCCAATTGGAACTCGGTTCTCTGATCTAAAATTCTGAGCTGTTATACACTACACCATCTGCATATACAAGCTTACAGCACCTGGTATTCCAAAGCAGTCACCCATCTAGGTAATGACCAAGCTTGACGTTGCTTAACCCAAGCAAAGACATAAGTTTAAATATTTGGGAGGTCTTTAATAGATGATGGAAAATGTGACATTGGAATCTAGAAGTGCATCGGAACAATGAAATATGTTTTCGAAAAGCTAAGCAAAGTATTAAGAAACAAGAAAATTTCATTAAAAACAAAGAAAAGAGCACTGAAATATATAATAATAATCCTTCTATATTTCAATGAATGCTGGACATTTTCTCACAGATGAAGAGGAGACTTGAGGCAAAAGAGATATATAGTTCTACAGAAGAAGGCTGAGAATGCTATGAATTTAACAAGATTTGAAATTTATGGAACACTTGAAGAAAGAAGACTTGGAAAAGTTGACACTCACAAGGCAAGAGAGAGGTAAACAGCAAGTAAGCTACTTAACAAGCTTGTGTTGATAGATGGCAGAACAGAGTGGGAGGGATAGTAAAAAGACAAGCAAGGTCTAGACCTGCAAAGAATAAGACGTTGTGGAGAGCCTTGATTGGCCACATTCTGAAGAGACACATAGAAGAAATATACAGATTTTACAAGGATTTTTTTTTAAAAAGTTTTTAAATGAGGCGGTTTTCTGATAAATTTGTCCTCTTCTAAATCTATGAAAAAGAAGGCTAGCCATAATTTGGAGTTGGACATGTGACAGTGTCTGTCTTGCATGCAGGCGTAGTCAGCTTGACAGTGGTGCACAAAAGAGTGCATTGCTTTAAATGTGGCGCGGTGATTGTCGCTCTTACCGCAAATGGCTTCCAACTTCAGGAGCTTGTGCTTTGATCTTCAGCAGTTTCGCCTCGACTGCTATCATCGATAATCAGGTTATATGCACAATTGATGCTTCTGTCACGGCAGCTATCTGTTTCATTTGTTTCTTTTTCTTCCATTACATGTAAGTGGTATTGTGTTGCATGATGGACTTGCATGGTTGACTGTAATCTGGCTGAATCACAGTTGGCACCCACAGGCAGGCAGAAAAAAAAGTTTCACAAAGCTGGGCAAAACTAAGTGAACTCAATTGCTCTTCACTTGCATTTTGTCAGTATAATTGGTTGGCCGCGTACCTATCTCTGCATTTGAATAGAATTTCACAAAATTGGGACAAACAATTAAATAAACTCGAATGATCCCATTGGGCAGGCAAACCACAAAGTCGGACAGACCAAAAAGCTGGGCAAAACTAAGTGAACTCAATTGCTCTTCACTTGCATTTTGTCAGTATAATTGGTTGGCCACGTACCTATCTCTGCATTTGAATAGAATTTCACAAAGTTGGGACAAACAATTAAATAAAAGCGAATGATCCCATTGGGCAGGCAGACCACAAGCCACAAAGTCGGACAGACCAAACGAATTTGGCTGTGTGCTTCCACACAACCACTGACCAGATGGACCAAAGTTTCACTGAGTTGAACAAAGCTAAAGTGAACTCGACGACTGCTTTGTGTGTGTTTGGTCGGCCAGGCCAGGTAATTGGTTGAGCTTGCACCACAGCCAGGCAATGTGTGGCTGAGTGCAAGACGTGCACCTGTCTCTGTGATCAAATAGAATCAAACAAGGTTGGATAAACCACTAAGTGAACTAAAGCACATAATGAGGAAAGAGGGCTTGGAAAATTTGATACTCACAAGACATGTTGACGTCAAGAGGGATAGAAGAAAAGAATGCATAGACTACCTAGCAAGCTTGTGTAAATGGATGATGGACAAAGGTTTAGGAGAGAAAACAAAATTTATTAAGAGCTATAAAAGTCAGGAAATTGTAGAGAGCTACAATTGCCAACCGACATGAAGAAACAAGACACATTGAAGATTAGATTTGATAAAACTAGAAATTGTTCACATGCTGGGTTGTGTATTAGGGTGTAAAAATCAAGTAGATGAGAAAATTTATTATGGCAGTAAAAATGGATGCAAGTAACCAGAGAAACTACAAAAACAGTAGATTGGTATGACCAAGTACTTAGAGAAGCAAGAAAGAGGAACAAAAAAAAAAAAAACTAAATGCCTCACTCATGAGAGCTTGATATAAAATTACTGTATACACCAATTAAAAAAAATAATATGAAGACAAAGAAAATAGAAACATTTCAATAATATATTGAGACAGCTATGGGTAAATAGCAGGGCAGACTGGGTTCTATAGCCTTGGATGGCAACTGGTCTAGGAGAAGAACAACTCTGAATTCAAACCCGGAGTGGAGCCCCGAAGGCGGATGGACAGTACTTTGTGCTACCTTCTGGCAACACCTGCAGCCACATTGGTACCAAACTGTATTGGTTTATCCTCTCCTTTGGACTCTGCTAGCAAGGCCGAGAGGGGGAACTAGACATCTGGGCAGTCCTAGTTCTCCATATATCCCGCTCAGGCTTGTAGCACACCACGCTACTCCATCGTCTCGAAAGACGGACGGATGCCGACGACAGGGGATATTTTTTAATATGACATTAAGTCCCCACAAACAATCCTTGTTTACACAAAGATGACTGTTTTGTTTTAATAGAAATTGTTTCAAGTACTTCCAGATGGCGGCTAGAATACGTTTTGAGTTTTTATGTTTTGTGATTGCAGGCCAAGAAGTGTTGGCACACTTATGTAAATCATCTAGTTAACCCTTTCTAACAAATGACATGTCTTCATTATTATTTCTCTTCTCTTGATATTGACGGTATATCAATGGGTAGCCCTTTCGGACCAGCAATGGCTAACAAGGTGTTTGACAAGGTTTAAGAATTCCAATGAACTAGTTAACAAAGACATAAGTTTGAATAACTCTTGAAGTTGAGTTGTCCTGCCTATATCACTCTTCAAGAAACAATAGATATATGCGCTAATGCTCTGTTCTGAAGTTATCCCCTCATATTCCCAAAGCTGACATAATTTACTTTTAACAATCAGATGTACAAATATATTGATGGGATATCAATGGGTAGTCCTTTAGGACCTGTGATGGCTAACAAAGTTACTGAATCAACTGGTCAAGCATGAAAGATACGAATTTGGATAAATGATAACATTAACTTATCTGAGAACTTAAAGCAATGTGGGTTTTATTGCTATGAATTTTAAATTAGATTTAAATTTATATTTTATCTAATTTTTAAATAAAAAAATGCAGAGAGATACAACCACACAATTTATCATTCTGAGATTGTGGTTGGGGGAACAGGAATAGAAAGAGGAGGGTTTCTTTGTTTAGCGGCATATCGACACATTATGGGTCATTTAATGCCAAAATGTATATTTTCTTGGGAGCATTAGTATTTTCATTTTAAAAAATGTATTGTTGGTAGTTTTTTTATCTTTAAGAATGTATTGCTGGTATTTTTACTATGAAAATATATATTTATACATTCATAGTGTTTTGACCTCGGTTGTCAGTTAACTATTTGCTCACAGTTAGGACAACAGAAAGAGAAGATAAGAAAGAAGAATTAGTAACTGACAGTGGAGAGAGAAGGAAAGGAAAGAGGAGAAAAATGAAAGGAAAGAGAAGATGGCAAAAGATTAAGGGGGAAATAATGACTGACAAAGATGATTGGAAGAATGGGGGAACTGCATAAAAGAAAACAGGATAAAATTCTTTTATCTAATTTTAAAGCAAGTCAAAAATGCACAGACATATGAACAAATGCATAATTCATCATCGTGAGATTGTGAGAATAGGAATATATAGGAATACATAGAGAATAGGAATATATAGAGAATAGAAATATATAGGAATACATAGAGAATAGGAATATATAGGAATACATAGAGAATAGGATTACATAGAGAATAGAAATATATAGGAATACATAGAGAATAGAAATAAATATATAGGAATACATAGAGAATAGGATTACATAGAGAATAGAAATATATAGGATTACATAGAGAATAGAAATAAATATATAGGAATACATAGAGAATAGGATTACATAGAGAATAGAAATATATAGGATTACATAGAGAATAGAAATATATAGGAATACATAGAGAATAGGAATATATAGGAATACATAGAGAATAGGAATATATAGGAATACATAGAGAATAGGAATATATAGGATTACATAGAGAATAGGAATATATAGGAATACATAGAGAATAGAAATATATAGGAATACATAGAGAATAGGATTACATAGAGAATAGAAATATATAGGATTACATAGAGAATAGAAATATATAGGAATACATAGAGAATAGGAATATATAGGAATACATAGAGAATAGGAATATATAGGAATACATAGAGAATAGGAATATATAGGATTACATAGAGAATAGGAATATATAGGATTACATAGAGAATAGGAATATATAGGATTACATAGAGAATAGAAATATATAGGATTACATAGAGAATAGAAATAAATATATAGGAATACATAGAGAATAGGAATATATAGGATTACATAGAGAATAGGAATATATAGGAATAGGAATACATAGGGAATAGGAATATATAACAATACATAGAGAATAGGAATATATAGGAATAGGAATACTTAGAGAATAGGAATATATAGGATTACATAGAGAATAGGAATATATAGGAATAGGAATACTTAGAGAATAGGAATATATAGGATTACATAGAGAATAGGAATATATAGGGAATAGGAATATATAGGATTACATAGAGAATAGGAATATATAGGGAATAGGAATATATAGGAATACATAGAGAATAGGAATATATAGGAATACATAGAGAATAGAAATATATAGGATTACATAGAGAATAGAAATATATAGGATTACATAGAGAATAGAAATATATAGGATTACATAGAGAATAGAAATATATAGGATTACATAGAGAATAGAAATATATAGGATTACATAGAGAATAGGAATATATAGGAATAGGAATACATAGGGAATAGGAATATATAAGAATACATAGAGAATAGGAATATATAGGAATAGGAATACTTAGAGAATAGGAATATATAGGATTACATAGGGAATAGGAATATATAGGATTACATAGGGAATAGGAATATATAGGAATACATAGAGAATAGGAATATATAGGATTACATAGGGAATAGGAATATATAGGATTACATAGGGAATAGGAATATATCGGAATACATAGAAAATAGGAATATATAGGAATACATAGAGAATAGGAATGTATATAAGAGAATAGGAATGTATAGAATATATAACAGAATGTAAATATATAGGACTATATAAAGGAATAGGAATGTATATAAGAGAATAGGAATATACAGAATATATAAGTGAATATAAATATATAGGAATATATAGAATATATAAGAGAGTATAAATACAGAGTGTCCATAAAGTTTGTGTGCACTTTAAAAAATTTAAAGAAAAGCAAAACTTCCTCTCTTAGATGTTCTCGTCGATTTTAGTAATAATATTTTTAAAACTTCTGTTTATAAAAAAAAAACAACTAGCAAAGACTCTTGTCATCTTAATTTCTCTAGCGAATGCCCTCTTAGATATAAAATAGGTGTTATTAAGAATCTCCTCACGCGAGCGCACGAGAACTCACCCTCTCGCACGCTTTTCTTTAATGAATTAAAAAATATAAAGCAAACGCTGATTAATAACTGATTTCCTAATCAATTGTTGGATTTCCACATTAGGCATTTCTTGTCCAAGGTAACTAATAGCAATGGCGAGAACAGAAACATAAACAATAATATTAATATTTTTTATAAAAATCAGATGAACGAAAATTATAAACAGGATGAATGCCGAATGAATAACATTATAAAAAAATGCATAACACCAGTTGACAATAGCAAAAAAATTAGATTAATTATTTATTATAAAAAATTTTAAACTTCTAACCTTATAGTTAAAAATAATAATTCACCTCCTAGAACAAAGTTAAATAGAGCAAATATTATTTACGAATTCAAATGCCCATTAAGGAATTGTATTCCTCAAGAATCAACTTTCGTAAATAATTATATAGGCCACACTACAAATTGTTTAACAAGCAGACTAACTTTACACCTTTCTGACAATAGCTCAATTAGATCTCATTTAAATATTCATGGAGACCTACCGGTTACTATTCGGAACATACTTGTTGACAACACTAATATAATAGCATCATCTACATGTAAAAAAAGGCTAAAAATAATGGAAGCCTTACTAATAAAAACAAACAAACCAACACTTAATAATATTAACTTTGAACATGGACATAATATCTTGACCGTGTTTTGAAACAAAAAAAATGAAACATTTTATAAAACATACATATGACAAACTATTTCTAATTCTAACAGTTAAAATATAATCCTTGAAAATGGCTAAATGTATAGCTGAAAGTGCTCGGATAAAAAGAACATTCGGACAGTTTTATATATATATATATATATATATATATATATATATATAAGAGAATATATAGAATATATATATATATAAGAGAATATATAGAATATATATATATATAAGAGAATATATAGAATATATATATATATAAGAGAATATATAGAATATATATATATATAAGAGAATATATAGAATATATATATATATAAGAGAATATATAGAATATATATATATATAAGAGAATATATAGAATATATATATATATAAGAGAATATATAGAATATATATATATATAAGAGAATATATATATATATAAGAGAATATATAGAATATATATATATAAGAGAATATATAGAATATATATATATAAGAGAATATATAGAATATATATATATAAGAGAATATATAGAATATATATATATATATATAAGAGAATATATAGAATATATATATATATATAAGAGAATATATAGAATATATATATATATATAAGAGAATATATAGAATATATATATATATAAGAGAATATATAGAATATATATATATATATAAGAGAATATATAGAATATATATATATATATAAGAGAATATATAGAATATATATATATATATAAGAGAATATATAGAATATATATATATATATAAGAGAATATATAGAATATATATATATATATAAGAGAATATATAGAATATATATATATATATATAAGAGAATATATAGAATATATATATATATATATATATAAGAGAATATATAGAATATATATATATATATATATATAAGAGAATATATAGAATATATATATATATATATATATAAGAGAATATATAGAATATATATATATATATAAGAGAATATATAGAATATATATATATATATATAAGAGAATATATAGAATATATATATATATATATAAGAGAATATATATATATATATATATAAGAGAATATATAGAATATATATATATATATAAGAGAATATATAGAATATATATATATATATAAGAGAATATATATATATATATATATATATATATATATATATATATATAAGAGAATATATATATATATATATATATATATATATATATATATATATATATATATAAGAGAATATATATATATATATATATATATATATATATATATAAAAGAGAATATATAGAATATATATAAGAGAATCGGAATAGAATGTGGGAAGGAGAGAAAAGGTGGGGAGAAAAAGGAAAGAAAAAAGTGGAAAAGAGGATGAAGGGAATATAAAGAGTGACAGAAGAGAAGAAAAAAAAACTGAATAAAAAATGGAGGTAAAAAGATTTTAATTGTGAGATGCAATTAGTTTTTTTGTTTTTTTATATATATTCTACAAACATTCAATGGAAGAAAAAAAGAAAAAAAAAAAAGAAAGATGATACCCTGAAGGTGGGCAAGACAGAAACTTCAAACAGAAAGAGCATTTCAAATGCATTGCTGCTGTCATTAAAGAAAACAAAATTTAAAAAAAAAAAAGAAAAATCAGTAGATTTATGCAATAGATTTTAGTAAAGCAGCAGGCTACGAATTAGAACAAGCCCTTCATATTTTCTTCTTTGCATTTATAAATCTGGAGGGAGATATAAAAAACTTGGATAAAATCAAACAAACATCATTCCTGCAAGCTAAAAAAAACAAAGAAGAGGTTTGACTCTCACCACAATTACAAATCCTGAAACGTTTCATCATTGTGTTACCTGAAAATCAAAAAGTACATAAATTTGCGCAAGGGAGGAAGAGAGAGAACATTGATGCCAGGAAAAAAGAAGAAGAAAAAAAAGAAGAAAGGAGATATTTTTAAAATAACATGCGTAACGCCTGTTGGCCCCAACAACATTCTGGATAGTCCCTCTCCAGTCAGATTATCTATCCACAATTGTTGAAAGATATCCCATCACTTTTATCCCTTCACTATGGAAGGAAACCAAATATATATATATATGAGAGTATTTCGTTTTCACAGTTAGAAAGAAACTCCAACGAAAGACGTCCCAATTGAATGTACCTATTCCATTGTCCATGATACTGCTGGGATTTAATTAACATTAAACATGACAGACAATTAAGAATCGCAAGATGTAGTTAATAAAAGTCGTCAAAACCCATCGCTTTTCAGGTCGGCCGAGCAATATATGTCAGCCACCTGAAATAAACTATTTTCATAAGAAAAAAGTGTTTTCGAATCAAAGATTCTAAAATAGAAGTACCAATTTTTTTCTAATTTATCGCCGAAATTCAAATTAACTGATAAACTTTATCAGTAATACAATTCAGTAAACCTGATAATTCAGGTGACATCACAAAAATGAAACCCTAAATCTTCTGTTTGATATCCATAAATATATTCCATCACTTCAGCACGGAAGGAAACCAAGCACATTGAGAGCATTTTGTTTTCACAGTTGGAAAGAAACTCCAACGAAAGACATCCCAATTGAATGCACCTATTCCATCGTACATGATACTGCTGGAATATCAAAAGGGACTTAAATAACATTGAACATGACAGACAATCATGGAACAGACAATGAAGAAAGAGAACATTGTAGCATAGTTCTTATGTTCACGAAGGTTTTATTTCTGCTGTTAGTTTATTAAATGATTTGTTGAAAATACTTGTTGGGCTTGGTATATTTAATCGTTTTATTTTTAAACACTTAGGGTCTGGTTGTTATTGAAAAAATAGTATTTCTCAATAAGCAGAGCAATATTTACATTATTCGGACTATTGTCCTCATCTTTGTCGCCATATTTGTCACAACGTTTCGGCCGTTGTACGCTCCGGCCTTCTTCAGGTGGTTGGAATTTCGAACCGAACCCTTTATTTCGATCACTGGGGTAGACTGTTCTAGTTCCACGAGCCATGTTTGATGGATGTCAGTTATCAGTTATCTCCTGGTAATTTTTCCCTCTGAAAGTTCTCCACTGCCTGAACCGGGTATTGAACTCACACTCTTTTGGGGTCTGTTACTGGATCTAACCAACGCTTTTATCCACCGTACCATGTGTCCTCAAGGACGTTGGTTAGATCCAGTAACAGACCCCAAAAGAGTGTGAGTTCAATACCCGGTTCAGGCAGTGGAGAACTTTCAGAGGGAAAAATTAACAGGAGATAACTGATAACTGACATCCATCAAACATGGCTCGTGGAACTAGAACAGTCTACCCCAGTGATCGAAATAAAGGGTTCGGTTCGAAATTCCAACCACCTGAAGAAGGCCGGAGCGTACAACGGCCGAAACGTTGTGACAAATATGGCGACAAAGATGAGGACAATAGTCCGAATAATGTAAATACTGTACATAATACCTCATCTCAGAAATATAGACAGACTCTGAAGCAGAGCAATATTTGTTGGTTTAAATACGAATTGAGAGGTTTCTACGATTCTATTTTGAGGAAATATTGCCTTCGGTCAATGTTATATATATACAGAAAAGAAATGAAAGAAAATCGGCTAAAAAGATGTTTGGCATCTCGACACCATTTCAAGAACTTTTTTGTTAACCAGTGTTATCTGTCCATAGTTGTTGAAATTTACTGTTTTCGTTTCACAGACAAAATTATCTGTACCCTCAACCAATTATTTTTTGTTTTCAATTCAGAGCTGTCCTTCTCTTCAACTGGTTTTCTTTACACACATGTCCAGCACATTATGTTGAAAAAAGCCGTGTTTAACCCTGCTTGTCAGGAACGTATCGTCTCCCCATGGTATTTCTCCAAAATGTTTGGGGTAATACCATGAGAATACCACCAAACAGAAGATTTTAGGGTTTCATTTTTGTGATGTCACCTGAATTATCAGGTTTACTGAATTGTATTACTGATAAACTTCATCAGTTAATTTGAATTTCGGCGATAAATTGGAAAAAGTTTGGTACTTCTATTTTAAAATCTTTGATTCGAAAACACTTTTTTCTTATGAAAATAGTTTATTTCACTGACAGGCTGTAAAGAGTCACATGCTCTGCCACGGGGTGACTGATAGCCACCTGTGCTGCTATTTAACCCATTGTTGTGGGGGGTGGAGGTTTAACCCTGCTTGTCAGGAACGTATCGTCTCCCCATGGTATTTCTCCAAAATGTTTGGGGTAATACCATGAGAACACCACCAAACAGAAGATTTTAGGGTTTCATTTTTGTGATGTCACCTGAATTATCAGGTTTACTGAATTGTATTACTGATAAAGTTTATCAGTTAATTTGAATTTCGGCGATAAATTGGAAAAAGTTTGGTACTTCTATTTTAAAATCTTTGATTCGAAAACACTTTTTTCTTATGAAAATAGTTTATTTCACTGACAGGCTGTAAAGAGTCACATGCCCTGCCATGAGGTGACTGATAGCCACCTGTGCTGCTATTTAACCCATTGTTGTGGGGGGGGGAGAGATAGGGTCATACCTTTCCTAATGGCATTAGTGCGAAAGTGAATGTAACAAACTCAAACATTTTGTGTTCTGAGCTGCTAACCACTACATTACCTTCACAACCATTTTAAAAAAATGAACTTTTAAAATAATCCCAAAATTTTAAATAAAATATTAATACAAGAGTGGGCTGGAAAGTTCATAGGCTGACTATGAAGGAGTGATGCTAGAACTGTGAAACCCTGCAGGCATTAATTTCAACTCTTCTTATTAATAAAGACATTGTTTCTTTCCATGTAAACTCAATTCCAACTGCTTAATGAAGACTTCAAAAGTAACTAGTAGCAACTTCTCTTGGATATGGACAAAATATAGCATCATGAGATTATAAGGTAACTTCATAAACAAGGACATTCCTGCTAATATGGCTGCTACATTAAGGGATGGTGCTCCAGCTTAATGAACAGTGCAAAAGTGGGCAGCTGAATTTAGGAGAGGAAAGGAAAAACTTGAAGATGGCCTAAGGTCTGGACAACCTGCAACTTGCCACAACCAAAGAAAACAGATCAAGTTTGCTACATAATGATGGATGACAGGAGATTGATGCTAAATGAAATAGTGAATGTTAGACATTCTCCTCATGGATGAAGAAGTGACTTGAAGCAAGAGAAACAAAGAAAAGAGTACTGAACTGTTATGTCCTCAGTCCTCCTATATGGCAGTGAATGCTGGACTGTTATGTCCTCAGTCCTCCTATATGGCAGTGAATGCTGGACAATCTCCTCACAGATGAAGAAGATACTTGAGGCCACAAAAATGTAGTTTTACACAAGTGTGCTAAGAATACCATGGACTGAATATCTGAGCAACAATAAAGTTTTAGAGGAAAATAGAAACAAAAAGGACACTTGTACTTCAAATCACCAAGAAGCAGTTGTAATTTCCATGGAATAATGAGGAAAGAGGACTCGAAAAATTTGATAATCACAAAACATGTTGAAGGCAAGAATGAAAAAGGGGTTAAAGAATAGAATGGTGAAAAAGCAAAATTGCTTTTATTTTTGGAAGTCTATTTTTTTTAAGCAGAGACACCTTGAAGAAAGTGATTTTGTTGTTTTGGAGAAAGATATTACTAAAGAGGCCATCTGGAAAAAGTAGGACTGACAATGAACTGATGGCACTGCCTTAAAGTGAAAGTTATGAAAACATCTCCTAATGACCAACCAGAAAAGAAGGTCAAATGAGAGATAAAATTTGGTAATTTTAAAGTGAAGGTAGATGGAGAAAAACTGATTTGCCTAAGAGAAATTAAGATAATTAAAGAAAGCAGCTCGTTACTTTCTGATTGCAAAGATAAGACCCCCAAAATTGGAAAAAAGTTTTGATGACAATTAAAGTAATAAATACAATTAATGACCAAAAAATAAGTCCAGCCCATTCATCCAAGGAATTTGAAAAATTGAATTTGTTAAGATAACAACCGAGGAGAGAGACTTAGGTGAAATACCAAGAGAGATGGAGGGACTGTCTCCGCCCATTGGCAGGTAATGGTATGAGGCACAAATAAGAGAAAGTAGGTGTTATTGGGGCAGGTCAGTGCCTGTGACCACTGCCTTTGGAAAAGGGGATTCCCAAATTTGGAAGGATAATTAATTTTTAAAAACTAGAGAACAAAGAATTCTTGTTGGAAGACAAGGGAAAAACCCAAGTCCCCAAATACGTCAGCCCCTATGTTGGACTTGGGTAGCGCTCAATATAAGCAGAACACTGGAACGAGCAAACCAGTTGCAGCCAGTTGGAGAAGCAGATGAGAAGCAGATGACAAGAGACGACCATGCTGCCGAAGCCCATGTGACTTGCAGACTTAGCTAAAATGAGCAAAGTGTCATGATAGAATTCAAAGTGGAAAGGGTTAATGTTTATATCCAAAGAACAATATAAACCATATATAAAAAACTGACCTGAAGAATTTCCTATCTACTTTTATTTGGTCTGCAAAGAACATTGTTTTTTTTGTGACATAGCTTCACCATGGTTTGAACCAATAGTATGATTGTTGACAACAACTCAGGCTTTGCGAGCTCCGAGATCAAAAAGCGCAACATGGCAGAACAGAACACAGACTGGCACGGCCACTTCAGTGGCAGTATTGACCAGCGTAGAAACTGATCAAGGATTGACCGGCAAGAAGTGTCGTATTTGTACAAAAGTTTCCTACTTTTTTGAAGCCTACATTGTCGTGTTCATGTAATCTTTTTAAGATTAATATTTTTGTGAATATACTAAGTTTGCAGTGGCAGATCATCATTTCCTTTGTATTCCATTTGAAAGGAGGAAGTTCCACTCAGACAGCTTCCCTCGCTAGGACAGTTACTTTGTGGAATAGACTGCTGCAAGGATGCTTCCCTGACTACTAGAATCTTAACCTCTTCAAGTTCTGTATCATCCGATATCTGTCCTCCATTTCCTCATGAGACGCACTTCATCAGAAAGATTCAGCTCATATGCTAGGCTATGAGGATCCCCTTAGTCGACCTAGCATAGAAATCAGTATGATATGAGAGCCGTCAATAAAGAAAGAAAGAAAGACAAATGACAGCAAGTCAGCAAGCTGTAATAAAAGAAAAAAGCGGCAGTGAGTGCAGTCAGACAAGCAGAAGCACTCATCAGCAGGCAGCTTGGGTTTAAGGCTCCAAGTTTGGCACAGAGAATTGTCCTATAATAACCTAGTGGATTAAAGTGTTAATTTGTGAATATGGTGACAGTAATTATGAGTTCAATCCCTGGGGCAGGCAGTGTGTACATGGATTTGGTGGAAACAACGCAAGAAATAATTGAGCAGTACTAAAAATAAGAACTAGACAATATATCCTGAGACATGGAAAGTGGAACAAGAACATTCTATGCCCACTAGATTAAATAAAGTATCAAATTCGGAATTACCTGTAGGTTACCTGGATTGATATAAACCTGATGAAGGCTGGAGAGTATAACAGCAGAAACGTGTACATAATCTGCTTCCTTCTTCCTTACAACGATCTCACTCAGTAACTCTCTACCTTGAGTGGCTCTTGGACCTTGTACAGGGTGAACCGAAGTACAAGGTAACCAAAAAAGTTGTGTTCGTTTTTTGATTAGTCATTGAATGAAGTTGAAATATATACGAAATGCGTGTAGCGATTGTTTTCAAATTCGGACAGCCGGAAGTAGGAACATCAGATGCTATAAAAAAACACGTGCACCGTGCCGAGTCATCAGTTATAAGCCAGACAGCTGTGAGAAGGATGGAAGTGTCTAGAGATCTCGTTCGGGGCTGTTTGCTTTATGAC
The DNA here is from genome assembly GCA_964036315.1 of Acanthosepion esculentum. NCBI lineage: Eukaryota > Metazoa > Mollusca > Cephalopoda > Sepiida > Sepiidae > Acanthosepion > Acanthosepion esculentum. The sequence continues at coordinate 58,926,730 of OZ038519.1, read as the reverse complement.
TTCAAAGTGGGCTTATCAGCAGCTGCATCAAGTCGCTGCATATGTCAAGCGTTTGGGGATAGTGCTGTGGATGAACGTACTGCAAGGCGTTGGTTTTGAAAATTCAAGTCGTTAGATTTGTCTCTCCATGATGAGCCTTGCAGTGGACGACCACAGGTCTTGAATGACGGAGTCCTGAAGGCGTCCATTGAAGAGGACAGTAGTCTAATGTGTGGTGAACTTGCAAGACAGTTCAACGTTTCCGATGAAACAGACTTCACCTGCATCGCCTAGGTAAGACATACAAACTGAGCAAGTGGGTTCCGCAAACGCTGTTGGAGGCCCACAAGAGACAACGAGTGGCAGCCTGCGTATCGCTGCTTTCTCGCCACCGTACTGCATCCTTATTCAATCGAGTGCTTACCAGTGATGAAAAGTGGGTTCTGTACGAAACTCCCAAGCATTCCAGACATTGGTTGTCTCCTCAGGATGCTGTCCCTCACACCGCAAGACCGCCTATGCACCCACGCAATATTATGCTTTGTGTCTGGTGGACAGGTCGTCAAATGGTTCATTATGAACTGCTACCAACGGGCCAAACGGTCACTGGAGACCTATACTCGCAGCCATTGAAACGTGTGCAACAGGCATTGCGCCAGAAGGAGCCAGCACTGGTGAATCACAAAGGTGTGCTTTTCCTCGATGACAACGCCAGGCCGCATGTCGGGCTAGTGGTCAGGGATACCATACAGCAACTTGGGTGGGAGACTGTGTCATCCACCTTATTCACCTGACCTTGCACCATCCAATTACCACCTCTTCCACTCCCTGGATAATCATCTTCGTGGGAAATCCTTCACCAATGAAGCAGACTTGTGCAAAACCCCCCGAGTTCTACCGCAAGGGCATTGAACAGCTGGAGACACGTTGGCAGAAGGTGCTGGATGCCGATGGCGATTACTTCAAAGACTAAATATAAGTTACACATACTGTGAAGCATTTTCTTTTTTTCCTTTAAAAACGGACAGAACTTTTTTGGTTACCTTGTATATAAAAACACATTTACACAAAAGTGAACGTTTTTGAAAAATGATGTGTCTCTTTTGGCGTGGTTACTGGTGAGATTCTGTTACCGTGTTAAAAACTAAAACTGCATTGCACCCTTTAAAACTGTTGTCCGCAGGGCAGGGGGCATTGAATTACAAGACATGATACCCTCATCCAGAAACAGCCTCACAATAAAACTGAGCATAAAAATATATGCTCATTATTTTATCATTATTTAAGATTTACCTATTCAAACTTAAAAAAAAAAGAAATCCAATACCAAATCTTTATTTAAAAAAACAAAACAAAACATTGTTTCATTCAATTTCAATTTTTCACAATTTGAGACTTTAAAAATACAACAAGGGTAGCTACCTCTTGTCCATGGCATGTCACAAGCAACAAGAAGTGCCTTAATTCTACCCACTTTAGGGTGGACATGCAGTGTGATTTAAGAGATTTTATAGAATAGATAATATATATTTTGAAGGTTGGGACTGGTTGAAAACCATTTGTCTTAATTGGGAAATGCATGTAAGGCAGATTTATGCTAAATGTGTCCTGTTTGAAGTGAAAGGAACATCATGCAAATGGTTTAGTTGTTTTTTTTTTGCACCTGCTGTTATATTGGAAGTAAATTTTCCTCTTGAAATGGAATCCCACATTGTAATTTCCTATACAGTTTTAATTAAAAAAAAAAAAAAAAATGGAAATATTCTATGAAATTATATATATTATATAATTATTAAATTTTTCAGAAAAAAATTTTGTGTGTGTGGGGAGGAGAAAGCCTCAGGATTCTTTTATAACTAATATAAAAAGAAAAAATGAAAAAACACAAAAATACACAAAAAAACAAAAAAAGATAGAAAGAAACAAAAAAGCAGAAAGAAACAAAAAAGGGGGGAAAGAAACAAAAAAGCAGAAAGAAACAAAAAAGGGGGGAAGAAACAAAAAACCGGGGAAACAAACAAAAAAGGCGGGAGCAAAAAAGCGGAAAGAAACAAAAAAGGGGGGAACAAAAAAGTGGAAAGAAACAAAAAAGCAGAAAGAAAACAAAAAAGGGGCAAAAAACATTTTTTGTTTTTTCCCCCTTTTTTGTTTTCTTTCTGCAGAAAGAAAACAAAAAAGGGGGAAAGAAACAAAAAAGCAGAAAGAAAACAAAAAAGGGGGAAAGAAAGCAAAAAAGGGGGAAAGAAACAAAAAAGGGGGAAAGAAAGCAAAAAAGGGGGAAAGAAAGCAAAAAAGGGGGAAAGAAACAAAAAAGCAGAAAGAAAACAAAAAAGGGGGAAAGAAACAAAAAAGGGGGAAAGAAAGCAAAAAAGGGGGAAAGAAACAAAAAAGCAGAAAGAAAACAAAAAAGGGGGAAAGAAAGCAAAAAAGGGGGAAAGAAACAAAAAAGGGGGAAAGAAAGCAAAAAAGGGGGAAAGAAAGCAAAAAAGGGGGAAAGAAACAAAAAAGCAGAAAGAAAACAAAAAAGGGGGAAAGAAAGCAAAAAAGGGGGAAAGAAACAAAAAAGCAGAAAGAAAACAAAAAAGGGGGAAAGAAAGCAAAAAAGGGGGAAAGAAACAAAAAAGGGGGAAAGAAAGCAAAAAAGGGGGAAAGAAAGCAAAAAAGGGGGAAAGAAACAAAAAAGCAGAAAGAAAAAAGGGGGGAAAAACAGAAAAATTAAAAAAAAAAAGGAAACCAAAAAGAAGAAAAAAAAAAACAAAGCAGAAAAAACAAAAAGCTGAAGGAAAACACACAGAAAAGGGTAAAAAGACAAAAAGGTGAAGGAAAAAACATAAAAAGCAGAAAAAGTAAAAGACGAAAACGCAACAAATGAGCTATATGGAAAATGTACTATCAGTAAAGTATGAAGCCATTTTATATATCTCAAGAATCAGTTGTACAGCCTTGATGTAACTTGATTTACTCAGTTGGCAATGTGACACTACAGCTTGTCTCCTGTGTCAGCCAAATGTATATGTAGCATCCCCAACCCCTGCAAAATGTCAGAGGACCCACCTCTAATCCAGATTAGTCTCTCCGTGACTTTTGGCTTTCCCAAAAGCTAAAATAAAAAACCCTCACTATTTAGAGTGGAGAAATTTACTACGATGGAACAACGTGAGACATTAACCACTCACGGGGTGAGATTCTGAAAGAAAACTTTCCAAACTGAAGAATGACTCATTTGGAAGGGGATGCCGGTGTCATTTTCCCTAGGTAGGCTATGTTATAATATTCACAGAGATTGTAGAAGACAGGAAAGGACCCTTCTAACTGAGCAACTTTAAATAATATGCCGCATATACATATATATGTTATGCATAAATTTCTTAGAGAGTGTTTGTTTAGGAGCTGGTCAGAAAGTTTTGTAATTAAAGTCATTTGATTCTAAATTAACCAGCAATAAAAAAGAAATACTTTTTTATTAAAACCTTATTTCTGTACCAAACTTTGGAGACTTTGTTTTGATTTTTACTTTGCTACTTTCACGCTTGTAGACTTCAAGCAAAAGGACGATGGCGAAATGCAAATTACAAAATGGAGATACCAAAATCAAACACGTACAACAATTTAAATATCTGGGAAGTGGTTTAAGAGAGTAAAGAAAGTGCAACACTGAAATACGAAGGTGCACGGAGGTGTATTATGAAAGAGAAAAACTTTATTAGAAACCAAAAGCATACTGAGTTGTTATGTAATATCAGTCCTCCTATATGGCAGTGAATGCTGGACAATCTCCTCACAGATGAAGAAGAGACTTGAAGCAAGAGAAACAAAGAAAAGAGTACTGAACTGTTATGTAATATCAGTCCTCCTATATGGCAGTGAATGCTGGACAATCTCCTCAGAGATGAAGAAGAGACTTGAAGCAAGAGAAACAAAGAAAAGAGTACTGAACTGTTATGTAATATCAGTCCTCCTATATGGCAGTGAATGCTGGACAATCTCCTCAGAGATGAAGAAGAGACTTGAAGCAAGAGAAACAAAGAAAAGAGTACTGAACTGTTATGTAATATCAGTCCTCCTATATGGCAGTGAATGCTGGACAATCTCCTCACAGATGAAGAAGAGACTTGAAGCAAGAGAAACAAAGAAAAGAGTACTGAACTGTTATGTAATATCAGTCCTCCTATATGGCAGTGAATGCTGGACAATCTCCTCACAGATGAAGAAGAGACTTGAAGCAAGAGAAACAAAGAAAAGAGTACTGAACTGTTATGTAATATCAGTCCTCCTATATGGCAGTGAATGCTGGACAATCTCCTCAGAGATGAAGAAGAGACTTGAAGCAAGAGAAACAAAGAAAAGAGTACTGAACTGTTATGTAATATCAGTCCTCCTATATGGCAGTGAATGCTGGACAATCTCCTCAGAGATGAAGAAGAGACTTGAAGCAAGAGAAACAAAGAAAAGAGTACTGAACTGTTATGTAATATCAGTCCTCCTATATGGCAGTGAATGCTGGACAATCTCCTCAGAGATGAAGAAGAGACTTGAAGCAAGAGAAACAAAGAAAAGAGTACTGAACTGTTATGTAATATCAGTCCTCCTATATGGCAGTGAATGCTGGACAATCTCCTCACAGATGAAGAAGAGACTTGAAGCAAGAGAAACAAAGAAAAGAGTACTGAACTGTTATGTAATATCAGTCCTCCTATATGGCAGTGAATGCTGGACAATCTCCTCACAGATGAAGAAGAGACTTGAAGCAAGAGAAACAAAGAAAAGAGTACTGAACTGTTATGTAATATCAGTCCTCCTATATGGCAGTGAATGCTGGACAATCTCCTCACAGATGAAGAAGAGACTTGAAGCAAGAGAAACAAAGAAAAGAGTACTGAACTGTTATGTAATATCAGTCCTTCTATATGGCAGTGAATGCTGGACAATCTCCTCAGAGATGAAGAAGAGACTTGAAGCAAGAGAAACAAAGAAAAGAGTACTGAACTGTTATGTAATATCAGTCCTCCTATATGGCAGTGAATGCTGGACAATCTCCTCACAGATGAAGAAGAGACTTGAAGCAAGAGAAACAAAGAAAAGAGTACTGAACTGTTATGTAATATCAGTCCTCCTATATGGCAGTGAATGCTGGACAATCTCCTCACAGATGAAGAAGAGACTTGAAGCAAGAGAAACAAAGAAAAGAGTACTGAACTGTTATGTAATATCAGTCCTCCTATATGGCAGTGAATGCTGGACAATCTCCTCAGAGATGAAGAAGAGACTTGAAGCAAGAGAAACAAAGAAAAGAGTACTGAACTGTTATGTAATATCAGTCCTCCTATATGGCAGTGAATGCTGGACAATCTCCTCACAGATGAAGAAGAGACTTGAAGCAAGAGAAACAAAGAAAAGAGTACTGAACTGTTATGTAATATCAGTCCTCCTATATGGCAGTGAATGCTGGACAATCTCCTCACAGATGAAGAAGAGACTTGAAGCAAGAGAAACAAAGAAAAGAGTACTGAACTGTTATGTAATATCAGTCCTCCTATATGGCAGTGAATGCTGGACAATCTCCTCACAGATGAAGAAGAGACTTGAAGCAAGAGAAACAAAGAAAAGAGTACTGAACTGTTATGTAATATCAGTCCTCCTATATGGCAGTGAATGCTGGACAATCTCCTCAGAGATGAAGAAGAGACTTGAAGCAAGAGAAACAAAGAAAAGAGTACTGTAGTGTTATGTAATACCAGTCCTCCTATATGGCAGTGAATGCTGAACAATCTCCAGACATATGAAGAAGAGACTTGAAGCAACAGAAATGTTGTTCTACAGAAAGATGCTGAGGATATCATGGACAGAGCATATGAGCAATGACAAAGTTTCAGATGAAATGGAAATGAAAATGAAACTTCTACTTAGCATCAATAAGAGAAAATTGAATTTCCAAGGGTACATAAGAAAGCAAAAGGTCCTGGAAAATGTGATAGTCACAGGGCAGATTTAAGACAAGAAGGACAGAGAAAAACAGTGCATGACAATTAGGAAACTTGAGTAAATGAATGGCGGAACAGGGTTTAGGAGATATAATGAAATGACAAAATGTATTAAGAGCTGCAAAGGACAGGAAACTGTGGAGAGTCATGATCACTTTTGTCCTGAAGGGACATGGCAGGTAAACAAAAGAACTTGAGGCACTTAAAATAACATCTGATGCTTGACTAGGTCAAGAACTTTTCAGCACCCACTTTTCTGTGCATGCCCCTCTCTCTGTAGTGTGTGTGTGTGTGTGTGTGTGTTGGCAGGTAGGGGTTGGGGTATGTCGTCAAACAAAACTGACAAGGTAGTTTAGTATTTTTTTATATTATGTTTTTCTTGTCTATGTACAAGTGTCTCCTTTCTGGAGTTAGTGAAGTTAAAAATGTTCAAAGACGGGCGAAGAGGAGCCACGAGACGGGCGCAGAGGAGCCGACAGACGAGACGGGCGAAGAGGAGCCGACAGACGAGACGGACGCAGAAGAGCCGACAGACGAGACGGGCGCAGAGGAGCCGACAGACGAGACGGGCGAAGAGGAGCCGACAGACGAGACGGGCGAAGAGGAGCCGACAGACGAGACGGGCGAAGAGGAGCCGACAGACGAGACGGACGCAGAAGAGCCGACAGACGAGACGGGCGAAGAGGAGCCGACAGACAAGACGGACGCAGAAAAGGTCACATGCAAAATTAAACTCACAAATACATAATTCTATCATTAATGGATATATGAACATATACAAGATGGCGGTGAAAAGTTCTCAGCCCAACCGGCTTTCTGACAGAGTGACCAAACATCTGATTTTGTTTTGAATCCCTTCTTTGTCAGCCTAAGTACTTTTCAGCACCCTCTTGTATCCATGCAAATATATGTGCATAACTAAATGCATTATGATATATAAAACAATATATTTAGACTTATGAGAAAATATCCGTACCTTCCTTTCGTGCCTGCAGGAGATATTTTAGAATTGGGTAGTGGCCTTCGTCCTGATTGGACCAAGAAATATTCACGCCTCGCGTTGTCATCTCGCATTGGGGTCTGTTGGGAGAATCAGGGGAACCTGAAAAATAAAAGAAATGAAAAAGAAATTCTTCAGTTTTGTAAATACTTTTTTATTTTATTTTAGTCATTTCACCCCAAGCAAGGTGATAATGCCACTAAGACGCAGGTGAAAAATGAGAAAAAAGAAACTATAGAAAACAGAGAGAAGCAATGGTAAACTACTTGTGACCGTAAGATGTTGAAACACCGGCTCTCATAGATTCACTGAAGTTAAGCAACGCCGTGTCTAGTCAGTACCTAGATGGGTAACTGCTTGGGAATACCATGTGCTGTAAGTTCTCATACATACAAAAGGGGATGCTGAAAAATTCTCAGCATGATCCGCATTGAGAAGAAAATGAAGGGAGATACAATATTTAACATTTAGTTTGGTTTATTTGGTTTTACGGCATATCAACTTCAATGGGTTATTATCAATAGATTTTTATTGTTGCTAATTTTTTCAAAAATGTATTGCTGGTAATATATATATTTTTTAAAATGTGCTGCTGGTAATAATGTTTTCCTGGTAAGAATTTTTTTTCAAATATGTATTGCTGTTATTAAAACCTATTTGTACAATTTCATAGTTATTTCACCCCAGGCTAGGGGTTAACTATTTGCCCATAGCTGGGACCCTAACAGGTGCTACCACCCCAGTTCAAGGTGCACCTGGGAACACCAGCCATTAAGAGTTGGTTCCACGCTCCTCAAAACCTCCTGATCAGAGGCCTTGCTGCTGGATGTAGTTTATCGTCTTACCCAGGACGATTTAACATTTAAATAGTTTAAAAGAAGTACAAAATAAAATAGCAATTAATAGAAGGTTAATAGAAAAGATTAACAAGAAGTAACAGAAAGTGTCACAAAAACATTAAAAGTTTCCGTTACTCATTTTTTTTAGTTTTTCTTTCTTGTTGTTTTTATATTAATGGGGGGTGCTATGCAAAAAATGAACATCCCCAGTTTCCATTTCCCCCATTACAGGCATTATTATATCCATGATATAGTAACACTATATAATATATAGACACAACAAAATGTCATTATATATGATGCAAAAGCATCATAGTAAGCGGTGGGGAAGTCACGTGCTGAAGGTGACTGGAAGCAATGCTTCTATAATCACCAGATGAGTTTGATAAACAGAAAGTACAAGGGCAGTAGTACTTTTTCTGATTTTTACTGGGATGAAATAATAGAAAAAAAGGCACCAAGAATCCACTAATCTGATCTGACGTGCTTTCACTGCTCGGCTATGAAGAGCTTCACAGTCAAGCAAGATTCTGTTTGCCTTAAATGTGATTCCTCCTTTAAAGTGGATGGAGATTCGAATTCAGATAAAATTTCTTGTATATGCAGTCTGCTAGAAGAAAAATAAATATATTGTTTAAATTAAATGGAGTGTCTACTCAATTATAGGTATCCACTAGAAATCAACTGCTAAATCATACACAAAATTATATACAAATATTTATACGTGTCTCCACAAAGGAAAACTATAACACATGTATACAACAACAAGCGATGTGAAAATGTTGAAGAGACATAAAGTCTTATTTGCATTAATCCCCAATGGGAATATGAACTGCTGAAGGAGTCTTCTATACTTCTGGGGAAGCTATATTTTTCCAACAGGAAAACAGTGAAGCCATATGGCATGGCTATGTTTATATTTCTCAATGGAAATTTGATCGGGATGGATTTATCTTCTCTGCCTCTGGTGAGGACATCTTTCCCAATGGGGAAACAGCAAGTCATGTGTATTTTCTAATGGGAAGGCTGTGAGCTGGAGATAGGTTTTATATTTTCTGAAGGGAAAATGGTGCTATAGGCTTGTGTGCTATCCACATGACAATCCAGTTTAGCCTTCAGTATCTGTCTATATTTCTGAGATGAGGTATTATGTACACTATTTACATTATTTGGACTATTGTCCTCATCTCTGTTGCCATATTTATTACAACATTTCGGCCCTTGTACACTCTGGCCTACTTCAGGTGGTTGGAATGTCGAACTGAACCCTTTATTTCGCTCAATAATAAGGAATGCCAGAGAAAAGCGATAATAACAATAAAATTTGCAATATGAGCTCAGGTAAAAACATATTAGCAAAAATTGCAATATGAGCACTGGAAAAAATGTTTGCTGAAGACATTAATTTTATAATACCCAAAAATTCATACACAGATGTCCTCAAGGACACATGGCACAGTGGATAAAGGCGTTGGTTAGATCCAGTGACAGGACCCAAACAGTGTGAGTTCAAGTGAGAACTTGGAGAGTGGAATTAACAGGAGATAACTGATAACTGACATCCATTAAACATGGCATGTGGAACTAGAACAGTCTACTCCAGTGAGCGAAATAAAGGGTTCAGTTCGACATTCCAACCACCTGAAGAAGGCCGGAGTGTACAACAGCCGAAACGTTTTAATAAATATGGCGACAAAGATGAGGACAATAGTCCGAATAATGTAAATAGTGTACATAATACCTTATCTCAGAAATATTGACAGATACTGAAGGCTCGAAACGTTGTGATAAATATGGTGACAAAGATGAGGACAATAGTCCGAATAATGTAAATAGTATGCATAATGCTTCATCTCAGAAATATAGACAGATAGTGAAGAAGGCTGGAGCGTACAACGGCCGAAACGTTTTAATAAATATGGCGACAAAGATGAGGACAATAGTCCGAATAATGTAAATAGTGTGCATAATACCTCATCTCAGAAATATTGACTGATAATGAAAGGCCAAAACGTTTTAATAAATATGGCGACAAAGATGAGGATAATAGTCCGAATAATGTAAATAGCGGTTTAGCCTGAGATAAAAAAAGCAACTGCTTGGCTTGACACCTTTTGAATCCCTACTAGTAGATTTGTTTTAATCACTATCATTATGGTATCCTCAGCATCCTTCTGTAGAACTACATTTCTGTTGTTTCATGTCTCCTCTTCATCTTCAAGGTTGACAGTAGGCTTAAATTTGTGAAGATATAAAAAACGAACAGCTTACCAGAAAAAATACCGTAAAAATATTTACAGAAAGGGTGCAGAGAAGCTATGTTATGGCGACATAGAAAGTGATTGAAGCCTCCTTGCAAGTATGCTTGTTTCAATCCCTGTCAACAGTTGCCATTATTTATTTTAGGTTATGTTGTGCAGAAGTAAAAATGCAAAGTATCTTACCTTTTTGAGGACCAGTTGTAATAGAACCTGATATTTTTTTCCCCAGGTGAATCGTTTTGGCTCGTACAGTAAAAATGTAGGTTTTGTTCTCTTCTAGTTCTTTCGCATGGTAAAACAACTGGTTTCCGGGAACATTAAGTTGAACCATCTTCCGACCTTCTGTTGAGAGAGAAGAAATAAAAAAGAAGAAAACCTTGCTTATTCAAAAATATTCAACTTTTATCTAGCATTGCCACTTGAAATAAGAGCTTTTTATGTGGTACCCCAAGAATATAGGAAAAACAAAAGAATAAAAGAAAATGCAATATATTCTTATTTACACCAAGTGGTTAGAACATTTGCATTCTGACAATGAGACCCGGGTTTAAAACTCACTATAGTCGATTTGGTCGGGGAGGAGACTTCTTGAAGTTATCGGACTGCAGGGTTCAATCCCAGCATGTGGCACCTTTGGAAAGTGACTGACAACCATACCACGGGTTGACCAAAGCCTGGTGAGTGAAATTTGGTAATCGGAATCCTTGGATGCCGTCGATAGCTGTGCTAGCACGAAGTCACATGTCATAGTGACCGAGGGCTTGAGCATGCTGGACTTGTTCACACACTAGATAACACGCTCTTTCCCAGAAACTGTAACTAAGGTCTGCTCATCAGAACTGCAGTATAAATCACAGGTTGGCTTTGTGGACGTTGAATAAACACTAATGCGCCTGAGCTAGCGCCTGCAATAGGGATTGGCTAATTACCCTAGTAGGCAGATATCCTCAAATACGAGTGGCCAGCTATACTATACATATACTATATTCAGACTATTGTCCTGATCTTGGGACACCTGGAGTGGTGTAACAGTTACGACTGAGTAGTGAGTTTGATTCTCACTGGGTGCCTCACACTTTCGGCTTTGTACCACATCCATGCTATGCTTAGAAAATCATTGGTTAGCAAGCTTTTCTCGCTAGAACATTTATGACTGAGAAGTGAGTTTAATCCTCACTGGGTGCCCCATACTTTGGGCTTTATGCCACATCCAAGCTACACTTAGAAAAATCACTATTGTCCTCATCTTTGTTGTTGTCATCTTAACATTATGACTGTTGTGCTCTCCAAACTCCTCAAGTGTATATAGATCGGAGTATCGCCGTGTCGGGGAATTTGTACTTGGAAACAGTTTAAGAAATAACTGAACAGTACTAAATAAACAATCAGTTGAGGTATCCCGAGATATGGACAGTGGAAGAAGAACAATCTACCCCCCATAGATTAAATAAAGGGCTCAGTTCAAAATTCCCTGAAGTTTACCCGGATTAATATACACCTGAGAAAGGCTAGCAGTCACAATGGCTGAAACATCGTAATAACAAAGATGAAGATAATAGTCCAGATATAAATAATGTAAATAATGATAACTCCCCATCCCACAAATTCAGACTTAAGGCAATCAGGTGATAATAACAACAAAGATGAGGACAATAGTCCAAATATAAATAATGTAAATAATGATAACTCCTCATCCCAGAAATTCAGACAGAAGGCAATCAGGTGATAATAATAACAAAGATGAGGACAATAGTCCAAATATAAATAATGTAAATAATGATAACTCCTCATCCCAGAAATTCAGACAGAAGGCAATCAGGTGATAATAACAACAAAGATGAGGACAATAGTCCAAATATAAATAATGTAAATAATGATAACTCCTCATCCCAGAAATTCAGGCAGAAGGTGATCAGGTGATAATAACGACAAAGATGAGGACAATAGTCCAAATATAAATATTGTAAATAATGATAACTCCTCATTCCAGAAACTCAAACATACAATATATTCTTGTTTGCCAATTATATATTTCTAGGGCACAATGTGGAAAGAGGGCTTGGAAATTTTGATACTCACAGGACATTTTGTAAAGTAAGAACGAGAGAAGAAAACAATAGTGAGCTTGTGTAAATGGCTGGTGGAACAGGGTTTTGGAGACAGGATAATAACACTTAACTACACGCATTATGCACAACTGGCAAAAATCACAGAGTGTAAAGAAATAGATACAGATACATTGTGTGTCATTGGTGATTACTAAGATAAAAATCAGTAACATTATCTTTGTTATTCGGTTACTGAAGTATTAAAATAATCATTTTGCATATCATTGGCACTGGTTATATACTATGTATGGTTAAAAGCATAATAAACAAAAATAACAATGTATTGCTGGCGAGGTGAATAGATAATGAGCCAAGATATGTTACGATAAAATCATCTGTATTGCTAGTATAATGGATCAGAGTAGATTGTCTCTTTGTGGGCAAGGGAGGTGACCTGGGAGTTGTTTGTGAACAAGCCTGGCGTTTATGGTTATGTTGGGTTGTTTGACTGGGAGGATTATATTCAGTGAATAATTTGGACTCTACTCATGTTCATTTTCTGTCCCCCCAAGATTTTGAGAGTGTTGTTTTGAACTATTCTTCTATTCTTTCTTTTTATTTGTCAGACACTTGAGACAAGTTGCTAATATTCAATGACTGTTTTGGATTGTCCTTATACATAACCTCAAGAATAGACAATTGGAATTTCTAGGTCACAATTAGAAAAGAGGGCTTAGAAAATATGATACTCACAGGACTGGCAAGAGGAACAGAAGAAAACAAAGCATAATCTACTTAGTAAGCTTGAGTGACTGGATGTTGGAACAGGAGAAATGAGAAAAACACAAAATTTATTAAGAGCTACAAAGGACCGGAAATCGTGGAGAGCCATGATCACCAAAGTCCTAAAGCGACATGTCACATAAACAAGAAGGATGCAAAGGAAGATTATCCACCTTTGGTTAAGACAAAGTTATGACAGGCATGTGATGGGTGGTATGTGACATGAGTTTGTAGGAGTTGCTATAGAAAAAATTCAGGCAAGAAATGTTTGTCTGTGCTAATGATGGTTCACTGCTAAGATGCTAGATGTCATTTCAAGCTCCCGCAGTAGGTAGAGCAGAACAACATGGTATTTCGAAGTTCATAGAACATACTACCAGCTTGATCGTTTTCCATTTAGAAAATATTACAAGTAAGACCCTCTTACTTCTTACCTTTTTACTTTGCTTGTTTTATTTATGTTACAATTTCTCTGTGTGGGACAATTTAGTGACATGTATTTACCATATCTACTCGTGTATCATGTGACATTTGAAGACTTCATTTGAATGCTAATTTTAAGGGGGTCACATCATACAGGAGATATAAAATTAGTGTATGTACTGCTGGCTCTGGCTACGCTGTTGACCAAACTATATATCCATTAACTGTAATCAAAGTAGCTTCAAAATTAGGTCTTCAGAGGTTGCGTGATACACGAGGTTGTATGGTATATAATTCTAGATAATTTCTTGTATGACATAGTGGTATACAAAATCTCTGAGAATAATGACTGTTTTTAATTCCTTTCTTTCAGCTATTCTGTTCCATCCCGGATTAAGGTGTTACTATATCACGGATATAATAATGCTCAGAATGGGGGAAATTAAACTTGAAATATTTTATCTTGACTTGCACTCCCTTTTAGCAAGATGACTCTAGTGGACAAGATAGATAGCCTGGAAGATGGGACAATTGGTTGTATATTGGGGGGTGGTGTTAAAGCTTGTGTCAGGTTAGTTGATAGGTAGACTGCTTTGTTTGTTTGTAAGAAATTTGTTTTTTGTTTTTTTCAAATAATAATTTAGTGATACAAGCCTAATTAATCTATTACCAATTAGTAATTAACATTAATATTACTAATTAATCTATAGCTGGGGAGGGAGAAAAGGTGGATTCATGCCTAATGAGAATTTGATAAGAAATTATAATGCGGATATAAAGTGGGGGACCAATTCTATATTACATAGTCCTCCTTTTCAGATGGGCAATATGGTTTCCGTGTTGTCAAGTCTACCACTAATGTGATAACAGCGTCGGCTTTGGTATGCTAGCCCTCTCCAAAAGCTCAAGGTCTATGAGATCACAGGAAGAATTTGGCTTACTCCAATCATACTGAATAAATAGTGGTATGAAGGTTGTCTTGAATGGGCATGCTTCTAGAACAGGAGATACCCAGGGACCTTAATAAGAGTAGATAGGTTTGCCTATCGTCTGGTTCACATTCTTCCTCAGTCATTTGAACAGAAGTAGAGGTTTATCCCTTTTTCCTGTTTAGTATTGGGTTTCCAGTTACTTCTAAACTCTTTTCATTGTCTCTCAGTCCCAGTAACCCCTTGCATCTTACTGGCATTATTGCCGTTTTTTTTTTTAAACAGGGGTGGAAGTTTATCCCTTATTTCCTGTTTAGGACTGGGTTTCCAGTTCCTTCTAAAGTCTGCTTCATCTCTATACCCCTAACACTTGTCCTTTCCAATGCTAATACATCTCCACACAGTAACCCTCTACATTGAGTGGCTCTTGGGCTTTGTATTGAGTGAACACGAGTTAAAGAATTAAAAAGAAAATGTTTCTGATCTTCAACAACCTTCCTGATGTGATCATTTTCCAACTGGGTATTTATGAAGATGATGTAATTATTACTCCTGTCTTCGTAACAAGTCTGTCAGATCCGACTGGTAAATGCTGGTAACTGCTTTCAAATAGGACCTCTAAAATCTGTCGGATTAGTAAATAAAAATCCATTACTTCTTCAGAAATTGCTTTGTTTACGTTTCGATACGAAACTGAGCAGATAAGAAGATTTGAGACTCTAGGAAGGTCTTGCATTTAAAAAGCACTATTCAGCCTTGTTTGATCAGTGACACACACATTGGCCAAGACAGTTGAAATTATGCTGGATCTGATGACGGTTTCTCCTGCAAAGGTGGGTGAATGTTTGAAACCTCTCAGAGAGTACATATTTTTCTTTAACAGCGTTTCTTGAATATTCAGGTCGGTAGATGGAAATAAATCTATTGTTTAGTAAATAAACGGAACGTCTACACAAATGTTAATGTTAAAATGAATCGTATTACTTTTCCCCTAAGCTGGTGTTTCTTGCGATTAAAGAAAGAATGAAAAGTGACTTTTCAAAAAGCCATTAATATTTATCCTGCATCTTTTCTTAATACATGTCGAAAGTTGTTTCACCAGTTTTTTTTTTGTTGCATCGAATAAAAGGTAAATCCTTATCACATTTTCAGAATGGTTCGAAAGCAAGAAATTCATATCGGCTTTTCTGAAATGAATCCAAGGCAAAACCTCAACCAATCCTTCAGAATTAGTCAAAAAAAAAAAAAAAGATTTCTATTTCTAAAGAAACAAAATAAATATTAATGGCTTTTTTTCATTTTCGAAAAACGACTAAGATTCATTATTTAAGCATATACACACACACACACACATTTCTTTCTTTCGTTTTGGGATCTGATGAAGCCTTGAAACCGTCTTATCAAATCTAGCTTCAATAAAACATTATATATAGATGAGCTGTGAAACAGTGAAACAGTCTGTCTGTGGATGACAAAAATATTGGCTTCTGAAAAATTAATTTCGGTTGAGCTCTCTGGTTTGAGGTGTGAGTTTGTAAACAGTGACTATTTAAGCTAATATTGCACGACTCTTCGGCAGAATTGAGTCACTGTCAGTCACTGTGTGTTTATCTAAATCTAAAAATAAACACGCTAAAATTCACCTTCACCCCTGCCGTGTGCCGACGGCTTACTGGTAGAAGTTCCGACTGACGCAAATTCAGTCGGGTTTCGATCCTAGCTAGAGGCAACCGGACGTCTAGCCACGTCTAGCCACACTGATGATTAATTGATTTTAAATATGGGTTTTTCGCCAAAAACCCATATTTTAAATCAATTAATTTATAATATTAATGCTCTGTAAATTTACATTGAGCACTATTGTGTACAAATAAAAATATCTATAAGAACACCGGATTTTATATCTTACTGTTCTTTCTTTATATATATATATATATATATATATATATTATAATTAAGTAATTTATCGAGACTAGAAGAAACCTCAACAGAATGCAGAAAGCACTGGACGGCCGTTTCATCCTATATTTGGGACTCATCAGCAGTGCGCATCCACTACCGAAAATTGAAACCCGGACTTATCAGAATCACACTCTAAATAGCGGCGCTATATCGAGTCTGATTCACTACCTCTTCGTCACCGAGGCCCGTTGGAACAGTTGGTATGACGTTTGCCTGATAACGTAACTGTCTGATAAGTCCTAAATATAGGATGAAACGGCCATCCGGTGCTTTCTGCATTCTGCTGAGATTGATTCTAGACTCGATGAATTAATTATAATTATCTCAAATCCTCCTAATTTCTACCACACACATTATATATATATATATATATATATATATATATATATATATATATATTGGCAAGTGGCTAGAACATTCGCATTCTGACCTTGAGACTTGTGTTCGAATCTCACCATGATCGATTTGTCAGGAAGGAGACTTCTTGATGTTATTGGAGTGGAAGGGTTGAGGAGTGGAGTGGAGTGGAGGGGTTGATCCCAGCGTGTGACAACTTTGGAAAGTGCCTGAAAACCATACCACGGGTTGACCCAGGCCTTGTGAAATTGGGTAGACGGAAACCTTAGGGGTTGTTGATAGCTGTGCTAGCCATCGTGACAGAGAGTTTGAGTGTGCTGGCGTTGTTCAGATTGTTGATCATGCTAGATAACACGTTCTCTTTCAGAAACTGTAACTAAAGTCTGCTCAGCATAGTTGCATTATAAACCACAGATGGGCTCTATGGCCGTTGAACAAAAACATGTGCCTGAGTGAGTGTCTGCAATTGGGATTGGCTACTCTCCCTAGTAGACGGATATCCTTGAATACGAGTGGCCAGTTATTATATATATATATATATATATATATATGAAGGAATGAATGATTAGTCTATTAAATCAAAGGAATGAACTAACTGTTAACTGCAGACATTGCACATCATTTAAAGTTATAATATATCTCATGACATATCATACGGAAGCATTAGTTAGTTTATATTTACAAACAAGCACAGCCATAGAAGCATAATTATCAATGTTTATTTTGTATGGCGATTTTTCTAAGCGTAGCTTAAATGTGGCACAAGACTGAAAGCGTGGAGCACCCAATGAGGATTGAACTCCCTTAGACTTAATTGATCTGGTGAGACAAGCTTGTAAACCATTACACCATATCAAAGTGATCCAATTGTATGGTTTGATTCAATGATTGTTGCCTGGCTATACTGGACCATTTGGTGAAAGGAGGAATAGCTATAAAGACATTAAAAGTAAAAATAAATATCCATTACTTCTTTACAAATTGCTTTGTTTATGTTTGGATAAAACTGAGCAGATATGAACTTTAGAAAATCTGAGAAGGATGAGTGTTTATAAGGCAATAATCGTATATGTGTGTGTGTATAATCAAATGAATAAATATAAATAACTGTATGTGTAAGTGTTCACACACAAATACATATATATATCCTTTGCTGTGAGAAAAACAGTGCTCAATGATAAATTTTGTTTGTTTGTTTGGGGTTTTATGGCATATCAACCACTATGGGTTATTTAATGCCAGATCCAGTATTTACTAGATATATCAAAAACGTATAGCTGGCAACATCATTGTTTCAAAAACGTGTAGTTGGCAACATCATTGTTTCAAAAACGTGTAGCTGGCAACATCATTGTTTCAAAAACGTATAGTTGTCAACATCATTGTTTCAAAAACGTATAGCTGGCAACATCATTGTTTCAAAAACGTATAGCTGGCAACATCATTGTTTCAAAAAAGTGTAGTTGGCAACATCATTGTTTCAAAAACGTATAGCTGGCAACATCATTGTTTAAATTTTTTTTTCTACTGATTGACCCTAAGCCACCGCTTTCCATCACATTTTAGGGGTAAGGTGTTAGTATATTTAATGTAGGGTTTGGGTGGGAAAGTTAATTGTAAGTTGTAGTTGTTTTGGGATGGGTTAGATGTGATGGGGCATGACATGACCAGCCGTTTGATCGGATCAACGGCCTTTTGGTTGGACGTAGTTTATCGTCATACCCAGGACGCGGATGTAGTTTATCGTCATACCCAGGACGCGGATGTAGTTTATCGTCATACCCAGGACGCTCAATGATAAATAACAGAGCTATTAAGTAGATATTAATAAAAATGCATAATAACCCAGGTTGACTGTACAACTTGGAATTTCATGGCCAATGAAATCTTCAGGTACTGCTGGTTGTTTACAGTTTGGTTAATATTTTAAATAATAAACATGTTAAATACATATGAATTTTTATATATATATATATATATATATATTTATATATATATAACTGTTGTGACCAAGTAAATGGTTAAAGAAATAACAAAACAAGTGTTGCAGATTTATCATGTATTAACAGAAGAGTATTACACAACTAGTGAGTGTGTATCGGTTGACCCAGTGTTCAATCTATTTGACTGTTCCTCCAAGGCCTTCTCTCCTACTAATCTTATAGTAAGCGGAAGAGTCCAATATAGACTCTTTAGAGGGAGGACACCACAACATTAACACACACACACACATAATTTATTTTAGGATATATTTAGAGTATTAGAATAATCTTTTAGCTCTAATATGTAATGAGCCCTCTTTTAAATTAAATGTTAGGTACAGTGTAATTATACTCCATTTGTTCTCATTTTACCTGGATGTGTGTCTGTATATATATATTTTTTTCTTAATATATGTGTGTGTGTGTATTTTTCTAATATATATATATATATATATATTTATTTTCTTAATATATATATATATATATGTGTGTGTGTGTGTGTGTTTTTCTTATATATATATATATTTTTTCTTAATATATATGTGTGTGTGTGTGTGTGTGTGTGTATGTATGTATTTTTCTTTATATATATATTTTTTTCTTAATATGTGTGTGTGTGTGTGTATTTTTCTTACATACACACACACATATATATATATATATATATATATATATATATATATATATATATATATATATATTATTTAAGTATTTCTCATCACAACACAAAAATTTCAATGTTTCAGAACTTAAAATTATTGTTCCAACTTTAAGCGATATTCAATAACTTCAGAAAAACATTATTTACTTTTGAAAGCGAACTAGTAGTATATTGAAGAGTTTAAGTAGTAGAGGGAATAAGATTTAAAAATTCTTTTATGGATGTTGTCTTATTTGACGAATCCAAAGACAGATCTAAGTTAAAGTAGAAAAGTGATATAAATGAAGTTAGGGGTTAGGTGTGGGTATGTAATTCATGCTTGTCTAGATGAGCCGTCGTGTATTAGACATGTCACCAAACATGCTTTAGTCTTTCTCAGATGAGAAAGTTTTCTGCCAGGATAAGATTGCGAACACACAGAGCAATCATTGGCTTCTTGTGTCCCCAAAAGATGTATTGAAAGTGAAGCAAACCAAATATTCAGTCAACATCATAATGTTTGGAGTGATCACTAGTGATGTCGACATTTATGTCTCCATTCATCTTCCATAGGTCTTCAGACTCAACATGGGGGCCTATATCAAGTGCCTTGAGAAGGTAGTGCTGCTCTGGGTCAAGAGAGTGGCTGCTAGAAGACCCTATGTCTGGCAACAGGACTCTACATGGTGCCACACAAGCAGGAGAACATAGTCATGGCTGTCAGACAATTTCTGCGACCACATCAGCTCTTACATCTGGCCACCTAAGTCCCAAGACTGTAACTCCCTTGATTATTATGTGTGTGGCACAGATTGAGAGAGACCAACAAAACTCCTTGTAACACCAAAGATAAACTGAAGGCAAGGATTATGGCAGCATTCACCAACTTAAACAAAGAGACTATCCAGAAAAATTGCAGGTGATTTCAAAGTCGTCTAGAAGTCATGGTTAAAGCCAAAAGCTATTTTATTGAAGACATTTACTCTTTAGTACTTCAAGACATTTTTGTGTAATTTTGGTAAATATATCTGTTAAAATGAGATGTCAGTGTTATTTTCATTTTCGAACAATTTTTACAGCAATTTATCCATCGCACCTTGTATGTGTGCGTATCTCTCTCTATAAAAGGCAGGATGTGTGTGTGTGTGTGTGTGTGTGTGTAACGAATGCACGGCCGCAATCTTCGACGAATTTGCACCAAAATTTACATGCACATGCTCCAAGGTAGCGGGAAGGCCAAGACTGACTTTGCATTTCCCAACTCCCATCGATAGTGGAAATAATCGATTTTTCCATGGTTCTACGGCAGTTTTCATGTAGCTTGCGGCCATTTTCTACTGGCCAGAGTGAGAGCCTATATCTGGCTGCCATGAATAGGCAGGAAGTTTCTATTGGCCAGCGTGAGAGCCAACAGCTGACTGACACGAATGTTAACTAGCATGCAAAAAAAAAAATCGATAGCTGCATTCGTCACAAGTGGGAAAAATTTAAATCTGCATGGCGCTTTACTGCAATTGGCTCATTCGCTTGCTTAAACTCAACGTTGATTCTGATTCCGCAGAACTGGGTTGGTGTGTGAAAAAGTATTTGTTGTTAACATTCTTTTTTCATTCGGTTTTTCTAGTTACGAGTCCTTTTTTGAAGCTGATCGTTTTGTATTCATTTTGTTTAGTTCTTTTTTCGTAACAGATTTAATGTTTAGTATAGAGCTTAGAAAAAATTCGCAGTGTGAGATAGGCAAGAAGTAAGGCATGTAGCAACATCAACAAGGCAAAGGGCACTCCTTTAAAGGCAAGGAAGGGCAAAAATGTTTTAAGTCAAGTGATAGCGATTGCTGTATATCGTATGATTTTTTAATCAAGCACGGGCAACGCCAGGCCATGCTGCTAGTGTGTGTATGTATGTTTGTGCATATCTATATTTATGGGTGTGCAATATTAGGGATAGTGTGCATATAAATATAAAATTAGACAATTTCAAAAATGTCCACTATTATGTGTGTGTGTGTGTGTGTGTGTGTGTGTGTGTGTGTGTATTAAAATTCTCAGAATAAATCTGTAGAGAAGACAAATTGAATAAAATAGACAATTGTAAAACAGTACGTAGTCCTTGCCAACGCATTTCATCATTTGACTTTATCAATGCAAGAGATGATAAACAAAAGTGAAATGTTGTGATTATGGGTTCTCCTTGAAAAAGCAGCTATCCAGGCACGAAAATTTGAATGTATTAATATCCCAAACCCCCATTGACCTTATGTTCAGGCCCATAGTAGCAGGACCAGCCTGGAATATTTTTTTTTTAATTTTAAAATCTTTCAACACTCCATTTCCATTATTAAATAATGTAATTCCTGTCATGCTTGGAATGAACGCTCCTTTTTCAAAAAACAGCACAAACATAATTGACAATGTAACAGTCAAAACATGAAATAAAAATAGCAACACCAGAGGTAAAACATGCTTGAAAATGGCTATAAAATTGGCCAAAATTTCCCCTCTCGCTGTGTGTGTGTGTGTGTGTGTGTGTGTGTGTGTAAATCTGTAGAGAAAACAAACTGAATAAAATAGACAATTGGAAAATAGTCCTTGCCGACGCTTTTTGTCATTGACTAATTTCCAATTGTTTATTTTATTCAATTTGTCTTCTCTACAGATTTATTCTGAGAACTTTAACCCATATCTATCTATCTGATAATAAAATATTGCACACTGCGATATTTTATAATCAGATAAATTTATATTTATATAAATATATAGATATATTTATATTCTTACTATACCTCTCCCACTCTCTGTTCTGTCATTCAGTTCGCTAGGTCCCTAGCTGTTTCCTCTTGCTTCTTTAGCCTTCAGTATGCCTTGTGAGTGTTAGACTCTCCAAACATTCAAGGAGATGATTTTATTAGCTGAAATCTTTTCTTAATTCTAATTTTTAAAAAAAATTTAATCTTCATCCAATTCAGCGTTCAAGTGTTACTCAAGGTAAGGGGAATAGCGAGCATGATGGGGGGAGCAAGTATGACAAGTGGGGGGGGGGCGACAAGTGGGCGAAAGAGATAGATAGATAGATAGATAGATAGATAGATAGATAGATATGTGTCTAAAGTTCTCAGAATAAATCTGTAGAGAAGACAAATTGAATAAAATAGACAATTG
>OZ038519.1:58894388-58899388 GCA_964036315.1 Acanthosepion esculentum | reverse complement strand
GTCTGTCCAAAAGCCAAGTAACAAACTCTAAATTCTATTATCCTTTTGTACAAGCTTTTTCATACTTGAACTCAGTTATCATTTATCACTGAACTCTGAACATTTAAACAAGAAAGTTCTTTAATACATATTTTCAATCTTACAAGGGAAACTACTTCCTTTTTCTTAATTTTATTTCATCAGGAACGATTGTTGTACTCGTCTATTTTCAATACATTTTATTGTTGATTACTATATAATCACTTGTTATTTCTTCCTTGTGTTTTTTTGCAAATTTAAATGTGATGTGCTAACCAAAAACGCTACCTTCAATAAAGCTTTCTTAACAATTCTAAACCAAATCTGATTAGCACGCTACACATGTATTTGCACGCATGTGTTTCTAAGTATTAGTTTTTCTGTATGTATATTTATATGTGGGTGTTTATGTAATTGTAATTCTTTTTTTACATACGTATGTATGTGGCTGTCTATATATGCGCGTTTATGTATACATATCCTTTCTTTTATTTATTTAGTTTGTTTATAACCTGATATCTGTCTTTCAACAACTTTTATGTCATTTTGTTTTTTGTTACCTTTATTTCATACCCACCCTTTTTATCTCTGTTTATTCTTGTATGGAATTTTTTTTATGGGTAGTTCATATCATTTTATGTTTTTACGTGTGCATAAAACCTTGGTGACTTTGCTTATTTGTATATGGATACGGATTTAGGAATGAATTTTGTTTTTACTTGTACACACTTGTTTTAATTCCCATTTTACGTTTTTAGCCTTTTGTTCTCTTTTTTTATCTTTAAGTTTTGAATTTTCTCTTTTTTTTATTTTACTCTTTTTGTTTTTCTTTCTTCTTTTTATCATTTTCTTCTATCACCTGTGTCATTCTTATATTTGCATGCATATACGTTCAGTTTTATAACCATGTCTGTGTATTAGGATGCGAATGTGTTTGTTGCACCATCAGCTGACGTCCTGCTGCTTGAGATCTGTAGCGTTCATGTATATTTTTCACATTAGCATTGATTTTACTGGACATATTGGTCTTAAAATAAGAATAATGATTATATATATTTAAGTTACGAAAAATTTGGTAATCCGTATGGTAGTCCCAAGGAGGATGAAATCCTGAGAGCTCAATGTAAATTCAGAGCTAATAATTTAAAGAAAAAACAGACCACTTTAAGGCTCCATGTAATAATTTATTTCACCATTGCCCTTTTAAAGGACGCTGGATCATCAGACTTCACTTCCAAAAGGTGAAAAGAAAAATGAAATTAACATTTACACATTTGCCAGGTAGTATTAAGTTTATGTAATTTAACAGGGAGGGAAGTGAGGTGTGGTGTGATAGACATGATCGAGTTTAGAGAGGGTTTATTTTAATATTTCTATCTATCATACTTAGTATTAAGGAGGGACCAGACATTGACCTATATAATCGGCTATACTTAAAGTGGTCTGTTTTTCTTTAAATTATATATATATATATATATATATTTCTTTTCCTCCGTTCTATTTTTGAATAACTTTATATTTTAAACCTAATGCTCGATTTAATTGGAAATTTTTGATTTTTAATTTCATCGTAAATTAAAGGTTAATTATTTCATATTGATTTTTGGTTTGATCTAGCATTAAATTTAATCAAAATGGCTATTTTTGTAGTGATTTTATAACATGCTCATGTTATAATTTTTGAATAAATATTTTTGCTCTACGCTGAACTGAGGACTCTTTTAAGAATAGTCTTTTTGGTTATCGGTATTTTATTCCATCTGTTCCATCCATATATATATATATATATATATATATATACAATTCGTGTTGCTTCACGTTAATATGTGTGCATAAATCCTTATATTTTATTTTTACTTGCAGATGCTTGTTTCGGTTTTAATTTTCTTTTTACGTTTTTAACCTTTTGTTCTCTCTTTTTCATTTTATCTTTAAATTTCGAATATTTTTTTCTTTTTCACATTTTTTGTTTTTTTTATTCCTTTTTCTTTGCTTCATTTTCTTCTATTCCGTGTGGCATTCTTATATTTGCGTGCATATACAGGGGTTGGACAAAATAATTGGAACAGCTGCGAATTCCACTCCTATATTTCAAAGACCTACTACATTCAGAACTTTAACTAAACCTTCGTAATTGCAGGTTATATCTACGTCTGTCTATCTAATTTACTGTCTTTGTCTTATTTATTTTTAGAATTTAGTAAAATTTAACCTAAATGCGTGACCTCTCCGAGTTCGAAAAAAGGCAAATTGTTTGAGCTCGCATGGCAGGAGCCTCGATCACTAAGTTTGCTGAACTGTTTTTCAAGAGCTGCCATATCAAGAACTATGACGCAATTCGAGAAACAGGGCAAAACCTCTAGCAACCATAGCAATTCGGGTCGGACTGACAGGGACCAACGTGCATTAAAACACAATGTGGCAAAAAATCATCGGACTATTGCAGCCAAAGTGAGTGCTGAGTTGAATAATCATCTGAATAGTCCAGTTTCTACTAAAACTGTTCGTCGTGAGCTCCATAAGACTGCATATCATGGAAGAGCAGCCGTAGGGAAACCTCTTCTCCCCACTCGCAACATTCAGAAGAGGTTGAAGTGGTGCAGAGATCACAATGCCTGCTCTGCAGACCAATGGAAGCAAGTCATATTCTCAGACAAGTTCAGATTTTCTCTTTTCTCAACTTCAGGGCGAGTTTATGTGTGGAGGCAGCCCAAAGAAGCTTACAGCCCTGACTGCCTTCTTCCAACAGTGGAGCATGGAGGTGCATTAGTGATAGTTTGGGCCGCCATATCATAGAAATGCCTCGGTCCAATAGTTGCCCTGCACGGTAGAATCAACAGCAAAGATTACCTGAACATTTTGGGAGATCATGTTCATCCAATGGCCCAGACTGTATTCCCTGATGGTGACTGCATCTTCCAAGACGATAATGCTCCAATACATACCGCTCGAGTATTGGTATGAAGAGCATGAAAGTGAGCTAGAACACATGGAGTGGCCTCCCCAATCTCCAGATATCAATATTACTGAACATTTGTGGTGCATTTTGGAGCGACAAGTGAGGAGCCGCTATCCTCCACCGTCGTGTCTTAAAGAGCTGGAGCAGGTGGTAATGGAAGAATGGCTGAAAATTCCTCAGGATGAAGTCAGGAAGCTGTAGGATTCCATTCCTAGACGTATTAAAGCTGTATGGGGGGCTAAAGGAGGACGAACTCCATATTAAATGAATTTTCTTTGAATTTAACAAGTGTTTCCATTATTTTGTCAATAACCTCTGTATGTATGTATGTATCTATCTATATATATATATATATATGTGTGTGTGTGTGTGTGTGTGTGCGTGTGTGTGTTGAATAATAAAAAAAATTAAAATTTTTAAACACATTGGGTTGTCATTCTCTAAAACTTTGAATTCTGAGTTATCTTCCTCTAAGGCTTTAAATCTGAGGTATCTTCCTATAATGCTTTGAATTCAGAGTTATCTTTCACTAAGGCTTTGAATTCAGAGTTGTCTTTCTCTAAGGCTTTGAATTGTGAGTTGTCTTTCTATAAGGCTTTGAATTCAGAGTGGTCTTCCTCCTAGGCTTTGAATTAAGAGTTGTTTCTATAAGGCTTTGAATTCAGAGTTGTCTTTTCTAAGGCTTTAACTTCTGAGTTGCCGTCCTCCAAGGCTTTGTATTTAGAGTTGTTTTTCTCTAAGGCTTTGAATTGTGAGTTGTCTTACTCTAAGACTTTGTATTTAGAGTTGTCTTACTCTAAAGCTTTGAATTCTGAGTTGTCTTTATCTAAGGCTTTAAATTCTGAGTTGTCTTCCTTTAAGGCTTTCAATTCAGAGTTGTCGTTCTCCAAAGTTTTGATTTCAGAGTGCACTTTCTCTAACGCTTTGAATTCAGAGTTGTCTTTTCTAAGGCTTTAACTTCTGAGTTGCCGTCCTCCAAGGCTTTGAATTTAGAGTTGTTTTTCTCTAAGGCTTTGAATTGTGAGTTGTCTTACTCTAAGACTTTGTATTTAGAGTTGTCTTACTCTAAAGCTTTGAATTCTGAGTTGTCTTTATCTAAGGCTTTAAATTCTGAGTTGTCTTCCTTTAAGGCTTTCAATTCAGAGTTGTCGTTCTCCAAAGTTTTGATTTCAGAGTGCACTTTCTCTAACGCTTTGAATTCAGAGTTGTCTTTATCTAACGCTTTGAATTCAGAGTTGTCTTTATCTATGGCTATTGAATCTTGAGTTATCTTTCTCCAAGGCTTTGAATTAAAAGTTGTCTTTCTCTAAGGTTGTGAATTCAGAGTTGAATTTTCTTTGAATTTAACAAGGGTTTCAATTATTTTGCCTAACCCTTGTATGTTTAATTTTATTCACGTATTTGTAGTTTTAGGATCTGAATGTGTTTGTCGTGCCAGCAGCCGACATCCTGTTGTTTGAGAACTGTAGCGTTCATGTATACTTGTCGCATCGGTGTTGATTTTATCGGATATATTGGCCTTTAAATAAGAATAATGATAATACATATGTACAGTGGAACCCGGATATAAGAGAGTTGTCGGGACCGGATAAGAAGTCTCTTATATCCGGGTTTGGTCTATTACATATAGATTAACACAGGCTCTAATTTGGGACCAGAGAAAATCTCTCTTATATCCGGGTTTGGTCTATTATATATACATTAACACAGGCTCTAATTGGGGATCAGAGAAAATCTATCTTATATCAGGGTTTCTCTTATATCCGGGTTACACTGTATATATTTTTTTTCTTTTCCTCCGTTCCATTTTTGAATAACTTTATAATATTTTAAGCCTAATGCTCGATTTAATTTGAAATTTGAATATATATATATATATATATAATATATGGATATATATATATATATAATATATGGATATATATATATATATAATATATGGATATATATATATATATATAATATATGGATATATATATATATATATATATATATATATAATATATGGATATGGATATATATA
>OZ038519.1:58814956-58884956 GCA_964036315.1 Acanthosepion esculentum | reverse complement strand
TGATGGATGTCAGTTATCAGTTATCTCCTGTTAATTCCCCTCTCCAAGTTCTCCACTGCCTTAACCGGGTATTGAACTCACACTCTTTGGGTCCTGTCACTGGATCTAACCAACGCCTTTATCAGCTGTGCATCCTTGAGGACATCTGTGTATGAATTTCTGGGTATTATAAATTTTTGCTGTTATTATTGCTTTTCTCTGGCACTCCTTATTACTGGTTCCCATATTGTATTCATTTCTATGCTTGGTCGGCTCAGGGGATTTTTGTGGCCTACCACATGTGCTGATTCCTTAAGTTTACAAATTTTCCAATGGTGTTCTTTGTCTATGATCTCATCCTGATCTCGCAGAGGGCGGTGATCTCCATCTTCTCCCGATATGTGGCCAGCCACGCCTGATTTTCCCACTTCACCTCGTGTTACAGCTTTCTGGTGTTCTTGAAGCCTTACCTTAAAGGGGGCGGCATGTCCCCTCTTTATATTTCTTTAAACATGGCACATGGAAGTAGAACAGTCTACCCCAGTGAGCGAAATAAAGGGTTCAGTTCGACATTCCAACCACCTGAAGTAGGCTGGAGCGTACAACGGCCGAAATATTGTGATAAATATGGCGACAAAGATGAGGACAATAGTCTGAATAATGTAAATAGTGTACATAATACCTCATCTCAGAAATATAGACAGATACTGAAAGGCCGAAACGTTGTAATAAATATGGTGACGAAGATGAGGACAATAGTCCGAATAATGTAAATAGTGTACATAATACCTCATCTCAGAAATATAGACAGATACTGAAAGGCCGAAACGTTGTAATAAATATGGAGACAAAGATGAGGACAATAGTCCGAATAATGTAAATAGTGTACATAATACCTCATCTCAGAAATATAGACAGATACTGAAAAGCCGAAACGTTGTAATAAATATGGCGACAAAGATGAGGACAATAGTCCGAATAATGTAAATAGTGTACATAATACCTTATCACAGAAATATAAAAAGATACTGAAGGGCCGAAACGTTGTAATAAATATGGCGACAAAGATGAGGACAATAGTCCGAATAATGTAAATAGTGTCTATGAATTAATGTTTATTAATCTGAGTTTTTATGGAAAACTTATTCAGAGTGGTTTGTCGCATGGTATTCTTGTGTTCTTCATATAATTGGCGGTCCTGAGAAATTGCCTCTTCAAATTTTCCAAACATATAATCATTGGTATTTTAACTAGAAAATTTTATTCATAATTTTTCCATAGTAAATGTATATACCTTTTTTATATTTTGATATTTTTTAATCAATGTAAATTTCTGTATCTAATTAAATCTTCCATTTTGTAACAAAATCAGAAGTTTTCTTTTAAGACCTTAAAAATAAACATGAAAAAAAATTTAAATATTAAAATTATTTTAATAAACACAAATATTCAAATATGTATTTTTATTATCGGCTTATATTACAAAATTTATCACTTTTATAACCGTCCATTTTTAAACCCTACTGTAATTACTTAGGTAACGTAATATTTGACAAACAAATTAGTTACCCAATTTCCATTTTTAAATTTTAGGAAATTTTTAATTAATCGGTTACTATAAAAACACAAAACAATTTTCAATTATTATGGTTACACTGAAGAACGTTTTAACATGCTAATCGAGTATTCACTAATTGAATTTTGGTATATAAACATTTTGAACACTAATCGAAAACAGATGAATCAAATGCACATTAATCGAGGGATTCCTGTACATTAATAAATAATACATATGATCTCTCACTAGTAGCACAACTGAGTTTTATCTTTCTTATATTAGATTGAGCCCTATTTTAAGTGCATGAAACTCTGAGTCATGCTACCAATAAGGAATAATAAGTGTGTGTGTGTGTGTGTGTGTGTGTGTATATATATATATATATATATATATATATTAGTTTGTGCAGCAAATTCTCTTTTAGGCATGTCTGATTGAATAAATTTTAGACATTATGTCTGCTAATTTTTAGCAAAATCAGTACATACTCACGAATAAACTTCCGTGTATTGATGTTAAAGGGATTATCTATTAATTGTATTAATGAATATAGTTTTGTATTATTTGCACCCCTGAAGATGATAGCGGAAAAAGATCGAAAGTACTTGGGAAATGAAAATAAAAGAAATTTAAACAGCTTTAGCACATTTCTCTCATCCTTTAACATCAATATATGAATACATTGACATTGATTTTTACGCATTAATGCAAAGAAAAAAAAATTGTTGTAGGCTTATCGGTATGCAAAGACAACTTTCTTGTGAGTTCATTTAATAAAACACGTCTCTCTGTTCCAACAGCTGGTGTTCAGACGGAGAGGGAGAGAGACGGCGAGAGCGAGAGGGAGGGAGAGAGAGTGGGAAGGAAAGAGAGAGAGCGAGAGAGAGGGAAAGAGACGGAGAGTGGGAGAGAGAGGGAAAGAGGAAGAGAGGGAAAGAGAGGGAGAGAGAGGGAAAGAGAGGGCGAGAGAGAGGGAAAGAGAGGGCGAGAGAGAGGGAAAGAGAGGGCGAGAGAGAGGGAAAGAGAGGGCGAGAGAGAGGGAAAGAGAGAGGGAAAGAGAGAGGGAGAGAGAGAGGGAAAGAGAGAGGGAAAGAGAGAGGGAAAGAGAGAGGGAAAGAGAGAGGGAAAGAGAGAGGGAAAGAGAGAGGGAAAGAGAGAGGGAAAGAGAGAGGGAAAGAGAGAGGGAAAGAGAGGAAGATGAAGAGAGAGAGGAAGATGAAGAGAGAGAGGAAGATGGAGAGAGAGAGGAAGATGGAGAGAGAGGAAGATGGAGAGAGAGGAAGAAAGAGAGAGAGGAAAAGAGAGAAGGAGGGAGGGAGGCAGGGAAACTGTGTATTGTCATGCCAAAATGGGAATTCTACTTCTCTTCTTTTTACGATACGGTGGAGTAATGAAAATCAGCTCGGATTGAGGAATCGGAGAGCCGAGTTCGAATTCCAATCGAATCCATTACATTCACTTCCGTGCTAATACCCTTGGAAAAGGTATGAATCCTTTTCTTCTCCCCACAGCTATGGATAAATTGCAGGACGAACCGTGTTCTATGGCCATGGATGGCAACTGGTCTATCGCAGAAAGAAATGGCAACCTACTGCAGGAAAACCAAAAATCTGCATCGTCAGTCATGTATCGAAAGATACATGATCGCCTAATCGTGTATCATGCATGGCACATAACTGACTGAAACAAGTTGGGGGACACGACTCCTGCTTTTTATAACAACACGTGTGTATAAAGGAGAGGAATTGCTGAAATGTGAAACTTTTTTTTCTTTTATCTGTTTCGATAAATAGTCTCGCTACCTTTGTTAATTTTTTAAAAAGTTTCAGATTCCAGCATCACCCTCCCCTTGATACGTATGGGTAGTTATATCAACGAAAATATCACTTTAGTCTGAAAGTCCTAAAGGACGAAATGTATCACACAAAATCTTTTTCTACGTTGTCATTAATTTTCCTAACATTGTTCTGTTATATAAACATTTATATATCATCTCCCACGTGTGTCTAGCAGTAATTTCAACAAATATTTTTTTATCTAGAATTTTCACTTCACTTACTGTCCTTGAAGACTCATGGCCCAGTGAATAAACGCATTGACTTGACCCAAAGGATTGTGAGTTCAATACCAGGCTACAGCAGTGGTGAACAAAAACTTTGAGAGTTGTCTTAAAGGGAGATAACTGATACATCCGGAAGAGTCATGAGACATGGAACTAAAACAATCTACCCCGGTGGATTAAATAAAGGGTTCAATTTGAAATTCCAGTCACCCGAAGAAGGCCGGGTCGGACAACGACCAAAACGTCATGAATTATAGGAATAAATAAGACAACAGTCCGAACAATGTAAATAATTACAATACCTCTTCTCAGAAATTGTTATGGGTCCTTACCTATAACTACAGAATGAACTCTTCCTAACACTATGTATACTACGCCTCTCAAGAGAGAGAGAAAGATGAATCGAGTCGAGCCGCAGTCTCTGACTGTGCGCGACTCCTGTCGAACTCTCTGCTTTACCAGAGAGGAACCCGGACGAGGCTTTGCCGAAGGGTAATGTTTCGCCCGGGGTAGTAGAGGGTAGTATTGAACGAGGGTAGTAGACAAGCCCTGAACCCGTTTATACGGGTTCTTAGGGGAGTATTTTTGGCCGAGCTTACAGGCTCGGAGAAACCCACGTTAAACTCGGCCTTGTGCCACATACTTGTGGGGGGGGACTGTTAAATATCGAATCGAGTCGAGCCGATAGTAGTTCACTCCAAACCAGACTGACAGTCATACTAACACCTTCCACATCTTGTATTATTATTCCGTGTAATATATCTTCGTTATTTCTACTCTTGTGTTCATGTTGTTCTTCCTTGGTCCTAACATAACAGAAATATAGACAGAATTTTCACTGTATAACATTTGATTGAGTAAATATTTCCTCAATGCATTGACATGGAAGATTACGTTTAAGGACGTGAATGACTCACCTTGTAACCAGATATTTTGCCATTTTGAGAGACCTGGGGAGGAGGATCCCATGTGACTTTGACCCGTGTACCATTCAATGCTTCTGCTGTGACATTCACAGGTGCGGCCGAGGGAGCTGTCAAAAAAAAAAAAAAAAAAAAAAAAAAAAAAAAAAAAAAAAAACGATAAAATATTTGAGGAGTCAAATGATCCCGTGGATTCTTGGGCAGATTAACAGATATCGGTGAAATGAAAATGCTTGGCATAGTCCATATTCCTTTGTACAAATACCATTAGGAAAAGCAGAAATCTGCAACCCCCGGGGTTATTTAAAGCCTGAAAATAATTTTTAGATCCTATCAATTTTTTTTCTTTTTTAGATAATAGTTTAGGGATGCAAAACTTACTTATTAACCCATAGCTGGAGGAGAGGAGGTGGATTAATACCTAATCAGAATTTGACAAACAAGAAATTATAATGTGGGTATGAAGTGGGGGATCAGTTCTATATTACAATCAATATATAAACATGGCACGTGGAACTAGAACAGTCTACCCCAGTGAGCGGAATAAAGAGTTCAGTTCGACATTCCAACCACTTGAAGAAGGCCGGAGCGTACAACGGCCGAAACGTTGTAATAAATATGGCAACAACGATGAGGACAATAGTCCGAATAATGTAAATAGTGGAATGATTGATTCGTTTTCTACGGTTTATCAACCCTTTGCAGGTTATTTAAAGCCAGATATTTTAGTTTGTAAGAAAATTCTTTTGAGAACTATTTAGTGACACCAGTCTTATCCCTGATAACCAAGAAATTATAATGTGGGTATGAAATGGGGGATCAGTTCTATATGACAATATATAGACTGATCCCTCACTTGATAGCTGGGGTGGGGAGAACAGGTAGATTAATACCTAATCAGAAATTGATAAACAAGAAATTATAATGTGGGTATGAAGTGGGGGATCAGTTCTATATTACAGTTAAAACTTGTTTATCTGTACAAGAAATGAAATTAATCATAGCAAATTACTTATTTTTTGACAATGTATGCCAGTGAGATCTGTAGAGGTTGATCAAACAAGGAAGGAAGGAATAGGAGAGAGTCTACTAACTGGATGATAATTGCTGAAATTGCATGAATATGGATTGAAAAACCGAGAAGAAAATTTAAAAAAATACGTTGAAAAATCATGTTTTGAGATAATCAAGGAGAATCAAACCCATATTTAACTAGACAAAGTTCAGTAAGACTGAACAAGCCAAGAGTGCCTGTCCTTCCACACATCTTAAGAAAGAGAACATTAAGATAACCACGAAGATGTCAGAAAAAACATGTTTCGAATCAACCACCCAGAAGAAAAGATCATTTTCGGCAACATTCTGACATTCTCGTCCAGAGAAAATTTTATATCCAAACATTAATTCTGATCCCTTTGGATACAATTGGCAAGGAAAAATTAATGACTATTTTGAAATGGCCATGAGCAGGAAGATAAATGCATAAAGACAGAGATATAAGATAAACTTTCATTTTAAGGAGAGTGGAAATAGATTTTTCTTTCTCCAATTCTTGAGTAGCTTTGGTCATCCAAAGGATCCCAGCTGCACCATCTGAAGTTGCATTTATCATTCCAGCCCCAGGAAGCCGACCTGAGGCTCAACCCCCAACACACATCCAAGCTTACAGCACCTGGTATTTCCAAGTGGTCACCCATCTAGTTACTGAAAGGCTCGATGTTGCTTAACTTTGGTATCTGTTCAGGAAAGCCTACCATAGAGGAGAGTTCATCAGAAAAATTATCAAGAAACTATTTATAGAAAAGACACAGATCTAACAAAGATCTCCAGAGGCTGATCAAACAAAGATCTCCAGAGGCTGATCAAACAAAGATCTGCAGAGGCTGATCAAACAAAGATCTCCAGAGGCTGATCAAACAAAAAGAGAAAGAAAGAATGGATGATAATTGCTGAAATTGCAGGTAGATGGATTGAAAAGAAAATACATAAAGACAGAGATAAGATAAACTTTCGTTTTAAGGAGAGTGGAAATAGATTTTTCTTTCTCCAATTCTTGAGTAGTTTGGTCATCTAAATGATCCCAGCATGGGGCAAGCTGATAGATAAGGACTAATGACTGAAAATCCCTTTTGTCTTCAACATAGTTTTGTTATTAAAACTATTTTTATTATAGCAAGTGCAGGCAGAATAGAAATATTCTCAAGTAGCATCTGTTATCTGTGTGACACTGAGATCTCCAGATGCTGATCAAACAAAACGAGAAAGAAAGGAATAAGAGAGAGTCTACTAACTGGATGGTAATTGATGAAATTGCAGGAAGTGTAACCCGGATATAAGAGAGTTGTCGGGACCGGAGAAGTCTCTTATATCCGGATTTCTCTTATATTCGGGTTTGGTCTATTTTGTTTAGGTAAGTAGGGCTCTCTATTTGGGACCAGAGAAAATCTCTCTTATATCCGGGTTACACTGTAATTCCAAGGAGAATCAAACCCAGATTTAAGTAGACGAAATTCAGTTAGCAATCCCAAAACTACCCGCCCTTCCCCACTTCCCACTGATAAAAAAGAGACAATTAAGGTATCCACGAAGATTTTAGATAAAATAAAAAACATATGTTGTCAATAGAGAAATCCGGGTGGTCACCGAAATAACATTTACGGTTCCTCTGGACAAGAAGAAAAAAAATCTATTTCGAATCAGCCACACAGAAGAAAAGTATTCCGACATTATAATTTCGGTGACGTTCGTCCAGTGAAAATTTTATATCCAAACATTAAATCCGGTTTCCCTTGGATACAAGTGGTAAGGGGAAAAAATGCAATTTTGAAGTGACCACGGACAAGAAAGCTATGTGGTTTATTCGATCATTAAAAAAATGCATAAGACAAAGAAAAGATAAACTTTCGTTTTGAGTGGAAATAGATTTTTCTTTCTTTTTCCAATTCTTGAGTGGTCTGGTCGATGGGGCAATCTGGTAGATAAAGAATAATGAGTGAAAATCCCTTTAATCTTCGCTGCGCCATCTGGAAGTTGGATTTATCACTCCAGGCTAGGAAGCGGACTGAAGTTGGCTGCTGAGAAAGGGGGAAAAGGAAGAAGACAGGGAAGGGAGAAAGGAAGAAGACAGGGAAGGGAGAAAGGAAGAAGACAGGGAAGGGAGAAAGGAAGAAGACAGGGAAGGGAGAAAGGAAGAAGACAGGGAAGGGAGAAAGGAAGAAGACAGGGAAGGGAGAAAGGAAGAAGACAGGGAAGGGAGAAGGAGGCAGAGAAGGGAGAAAGGAAGAAGACAGGGAAGGGAGAAAGGAAGAAGACAGGGAAGGGAGAAAGGAAGAAGACAGGGAAGGGAGAAAGGAAGAAGACAGGGAAGGGAGAAGGAGGCAGAGAAGGGAGAAAGGAAGAAGACAGGGAAGGGAGAAAGGAAGAAGACAGGGAAGGGAGAAAGGAAGAAGACAGGGAAGGGAGAAAGGAAGAAGACAGGGAAGGGAGAAAGGAAGAAGACAGGGAAGGGAGAAAGGAAGAAGACAGGGAAGGGAGAAAGGAAGAAGACAGGGAAGGGAGAAAGGAAGAAGACAGGGAAGGGAGAAAGGAAGAAGACAGGGAAGGAGAAGGAGGGCAGAGAAGGGAGAAAGGAAGAAGACAGGGAAGGGAGAAAGGAAGAAGACAGGGAAGGGAGAAAGGAAGAAGACAGGGAAGGGAGAAAGGAAGAAGACAGGGAAGGGAGAAAGGAAGAAGACAGGGAAGGGAGAAAGGAAGAAGACAGGGAAGGGAGAAAGGAAGAAGACAGGGAAGGGAGAAAGGAAGAAGACAGGGAAGGGAGAAAGGAAGAAGACAGGGAAGGGAGAAAGGAAGAAGACAGGGAAGGGAGAAAGGAAGAAGACAGGGAAGGGAGAAAGGAAGAAGACAGGGAAGGGAGAAAGGAAGAAGACAGGGAAGGGAGAAAGGAAGAAGACAGGGAAGGGAGAAAGGAAGAAGACAGGGAAGGGAGAAAGGAAGAAGACAGGGAAGGGAGAAAGGAAGAAGACAGGGAAGGGAGAAAGGAAGAAGACAGGGAAGGGAGAAGGAAGGCAGAGAAGGGAGAAAGGAAGAAGACAGGGAAGGGAGAAAGGAAGAAGACAGGGAAGGGAGAAAGGAAGAAGACAGGGAAGGGAGAAAGGAAGAAGACAGGGAAGGGAGAAGGAAGGCAGAGAAGGGAGAAAGGAAGAAGACAGGGAAGGGAGAAAGGAAGAAGACAGGGAAGGGAGAAAGGAAGAAGACAGGGAAGGGAGAAAGGAAGAAGAGAGAAGCAGAGAAGGGAGAAAGGAAGAAGACAGGGAAGGGAGAAAGGAAGAAGACAGGGAAGGGAGAAAGGAAGAAGACAGGAAGGGAGAAAGGAAGAAGACAGGGAAGGGAGAAAGGAAGAAGACAGGGAAGGGAGAAAGGAAGAAGACAGGGAAGGGAGAAAGGAAGAAGACAGGGAAGGGAGAAAGGAAGAAGACAGGGAAGGGAGAAAGGAAGAAGACAGGGAAGGGAGAAAGGAAGAAGACAGGGAAGGGAGAAAGGAAGAAGACAGGGAAGGGAGAAAGGAAGAAGACAGGGAAGGGAGAAAGGAAGAAGACAGGGAAGGGAGAAAGGAAGAAGACAGGGAAGGGAGAAAGGAAGAAGACAGGGAAGGGAGAAAGGAAGAAGACAGGGAAGGGAGAAGGAGGAAGACAGGGAAGGGAGAAAGGAAGAAGACAGGGAAGGGAGAAAGGAAGAAGACAGGGAAGGGAGAAGGAGCAGAGAAGGGAGAAAGGAAGAAGACAGGAAGGGAGAAAGGAAGAAGACAGGGAAGGGAGAAAGGAAGAAGACAGGGAAGGGAGAAAGGAAGAAGACCAGGAAGGGAGAAAGGAAGAAGACAGGGAAGGGAGAAAGGAAGAAGACAGGGAAGGGAGAAAGGAAGAAGACAGGGAAGGGAGAAAGGAAGAAGACAGGGAAGGGAGAAAGGAAGAAGACAGGGAAGGGAGAAAGGAAGAAGACAGGGAAGGGAGAAAGGAAGAAGACAGGGAAGGGAGAAAGGAAGAAGACAGGGAAGGGAGAAAGGAAGAAGACAGGGAAGGGAGAAAGGAAGAAGACAGGGAAGGGAGAAAGGAAGAAGACAGGGAAGGGAGAAAGGAAGAAGGGAAGGGAGAAAGGAAGAAGACAGGGAAGGGAGAAAGGAAGAAGACAGGGAAGGGAGAAAGGAAGAAGACAGGGAAGGGAGAAAGGAAGAAGACAGGGAAGGGAGAAGGAAGAAGACAGGGAAGGGAGAAAGGAAGAAGACAGGGAAGGGAGAAAGGAAGAAGACAGGGAAGGGAGAAAGGAAGAAGACAGGGAAGGGGGAAAGGAAGAAGACAGGGAAGGGAGAAAGGAAGAAGACAGGGAAGGGGAGAAAGGAAGAAGACAGGGAAGGAGAAAGGAAGAAGACAGGGAAGGGAGAAAGGAAGGAAGACAGGGAAGGGAGGAAAGGAAGAAGACAGGGAAGGGAGAAAGGAAAGAAGACAGGGAAGGGAGAAAGGAAGAAGACAGGGAAGGGAGAAAGGAGAAAGACAGGGAAGGGAGAAAGGAAGAAGACAGGGAAGGGAGAAAGGAAGAAGACAGGGAAGGGAGAAAGGAAGAAGACAGGGAAGGAGAAAGGAAGAGACAGGAAGGAGAAGGAGGACAGAGAAGGGAGAAAGGAGAAAAGACAGGGAAGGGAGAAAGGAAGAAGACAGGGAAGGGAGAAAGGAAGAAGACAGGGAAGGGAGAAAGGAAGAAGACAGGGAAGGGAGAAAGGAAGAAGACAGGGAAGGGAGAAAGGAAGAAGACAGGGAAGGGAGAAAGGAAGAAGACAGGGAAGGGAGAAAGGAAGAAGACAGGGAAGGGAGAAAGGAAGAAGACAGGGAAGGGAGAAAGGAAGAAGACAGGGAAGGGAGAAAGGAAGAAGACAGGGAAGGGAGAAAGGAAGAAGACAGGGAAGGGAGAAAGGAAGAAGACAGGGAAGGGAGAAAGGAAGAAGACAGGGAAGGGAGAAAGGAAGAAGACAGGGAAGGGAGAAAGGAAGAAGACAGGGAAGGGAGAAAGGAAGAAGACAGGGAAGGGAGAAAGGAAGAAGACAGGGAAGGGAGAAAGGAAGAAGACAGGGAAGGGAGAAAGGAAGAAGACAGGGAAGGGAGAAAGGAAGAAGACAGGGAAGGGAGAAAGGAAGAAGACAGGGAAGGGAGAAAGGAAGAAGACAGGGAAGGGAGAAAGGAAGAAGACAGGGAAGGGAGAAAGGAAGAAGACAGGGAAGGGAGAAAGGAAGAAGACAGGGAAGGGAGAAAGGAAGAAGACAGGGAAGGGAGAAAGGAAGAAGACAGGGAAGGGAGAAAGGAAGAAGACAGGGAAGGGAGAAAGGAAGAAGACAGGGAAGGGAGAAAGGAAGAAGACAGGGAAGGGAGAAAGGAAGAAGACAGGGAAGGGAGAAAGGAAGAAGACAGGGAAGGGAGAAAGGAAGAAGACAGGGAAGGGAGAAAGGAAGAAGACAGGGAAGGGAGAAAGGAAGAAGACAGGGAAGGGAGAAAGGAAGAAGACAGGGAAGGGAGAAAGGAAGAAGACAGGGAAGGGAGAAAGGAAGAAGACAGGGAAGGGAGAAAGGAAGAAGACAGGGAAGGGAGAAAGGAAGAAGACAGGGAAGGGAGAAAGGAGGCAGGGAAGGGAGAAAGGAAGAAGACAGGGAAGGGAGAAAGGAAGAAGACAGGGAAGGGAGAAAGGAAGAAGACAGGGAAGGGAGAAAGGAAGAAGACAGGGAAGGGAGAAAGGAAGAAGACAGGGAAGGGAGAAAGGAAGAAGACAGGGAAGGGAGAAAGGAAGAAGACAGGGAAGGGAGAAAGGAAGAAGACAGGGAAGGGAGAAAGGAAGAAGACAGGGAAGGGAGAAAGGAAGAAGACAGGGAAGGGAGAAAGGAAGAAGACAGGGAAGGGAGAAAGGAAGAAGACAGGGAAGGGAGAAGGAGGCAGAGAAGGGAGAAAGGAAGAAGACAGGGAAGGGAGAAAGGAAGAAGACAGGGAAGGGAGAAAGGAAGAAGACAGGGAAGGGAGAAAGGAAGAAGACAGGGAAGGGAGAAAGGAAGAAGACAGGGAAGGGAGAAAGGAAGAAGACAGGGAAGGGAGAAAGGAAGAAGACAGGGAAGGGAGAAGGAGGCAGAGAAGGGAGAAAGGAAGAAGACAGGGAAGGGAGAAAGGAAGAAGACAGGGAAGGGAGAAAGGAAGAAGACAGGGAAGGGAGAAAGGAAGAAGACAGGGAAGGGAGAAAGGGAGAAGGAGGCAGAGAAGGGAGAAAGGAAGAAGACAGGGAAGGGAGAAAGGAAGAAGACAGGGAAGGGAGAAAGGAAGAAGACAGGGAAGGGAGAAAGGAAGAAGACAGGGAAGGGAGAAAGGAAGAAGACAGGGAAGGGAGAAGGAGGCAGAGAAGGGAGAAAGGAAGAAGACAGGGAAGGGAGAAAGGAAGAAGACAGGGAAGGGAGAAAGGAAGAAGACAGGGAAGGGAGAAAGGAAGAAGACAGGGAAGGGAGAAAGGAAGAAGACAGGGAAGGGAGAAGGAGGCAGAGAAGGGAGAAAGGAAGAAGACAGGGAAGGGAGAAAGGAAGAAGACAGGGAAGGGAGAAAGGAAGAAGACAGGGAAGGGAGAAAGGAAGAAGACAGGGAAGGGAGAAAGGAAGAAGACAGGGAAGGGAGAAAGGAAGAAGACAGGGAAGGGAGAAAGGAAGAAGACAGGGAAGGGAGAAAGGAAGAAGACAGGGAAGGGAGAAAGGAAGAAGACAGGGAAGGGAGAAAGGAAGAAGACAGGGAAGGGAGAAAGGAAGAAGACAGGGAAGGGAGAAAGGAAGAAGACAGGGAAGGGAGAAAGGAAGAAG
Organism: Acanthosepion esculentum; assembly: GCA_964036315.1. Taxonomy (NCBI): domain Eukaryota; kingdom Metazoa; phylum Mollusca; class Cephalopoda; order Sepiida; family Sepiidae; genus Acanthosepion; species Acanthosepion esculentum. Next base: position 58,872,567 of record OZ038519.1, on the reverse strand, counting down.
ACAGGGAAGGGAGAAAGGAAGAAGACAGGGAAGGGAGAAAGGAAGAAGACAGGGAAGGGAGAAGGAGGCAGAGAAGGGAGAAAGGAAGAAGACAGGGAAGGGAGAAAGGAAGAAGACAGGGAAGGGAGAAAGGAAGAAGACAGGGAAGGGAGAAAGGAAGAAGACAGGGAAGGGAGAAAGGAAGAAGACAGGGAAGGGAGAAAGGAAGAAGACAGGGAAGGGAGAAAGGAAGAAGACAGGGAAGGGAGAAGGAGGCAGAGAAGGGAGAAAGGAAGAAGACAGGGAAGGGAGAAAGGAAGAAGACAGGGAAGGGAGAAAGGAAGAAGACAGGGAAGGGAGAAAGGAAGAAGACAGGGAAGGGAGAAGGAGGCAGAGAAGGGAGAAAGGAAGAAGACAGGGAAGGGAGAAAGGAAGAAGACAGGGAAGGGAGAAAGGAAGAAGACAGGGAAGGGAGAAAGGAAGAAGACAGGGAAGGGAGAAAGGAAGAAGACAGGGAAGGGAGAAAGGAAGAAGACAGGGAAGGGAGAAAGGAAGAAGACAGGGAAGGGAGAAAGGAAGAAGACAGGGAAGGGAGAAGGAGGCAGAGAAGGGAGAAAGGAAGAAGACAGGGAAGGGAGAAAGGAAGAAGACAGGGAAGGGAGAAAGGAAGAAGACAGGGAAGGGAGAAAGGAAGAAGACAGGGAAGGGAGAAAGGAAGAAGACAGGGAAGGGAGAAAGGAAGAAGACAGGGAAGGGAGAAAGGAAGAAGACAGGGAAGGGAGAAGGAGGCAGAGAAGGGAGAAAGGAAGAAGACAGGGAAGGGAGAAAGGAAGAAGACAGGGAAGGGAGAAAGGAAGAAGACAGGGAAGGGAGAAAGGAAGAAGACAGGGAAGGGAGAAAGGAAGAAGACAGGGAAGGGAGAAAGGAAGAAGACAGGGAAGGGAGAAAGGAAGAAGACAGGGAAGGGAGAAAGGAAGAAGACAGGGAAGGGAGAAAGGAAGAAGACAGGGAAGGGAGAAAGGAAGAAGACAGGGAAGGGAGAAGGAGGCAGAGAAGGGAGAAAGGAAGAAGACAGGGAAGGGAGAAAGGAAGAAGACAGGGAAGGGAGAAAGGAAGAAGACAGGGAAGGGAGAAAGGAAGAAGACAGGGAAGGGAGAAAGGAAGAAGACAGGGAAGGGAGAAAGGAAGAAGACAGGGAAGGGAGAAAGGAAGAAGACAGGGAAGGGAGAAGGAGGCAGAGAAGGGAGAAAGGAAGAAGACAGGGAAGGGAGAAAGGAAGAAGACAGGGAAGGGAGAAAGGAAGAAGACAGGGAAGGGAGAAAGGAAGAAGACAGGGAAGGGAGAAAGGAAGAAGACAGGGAAGGGAGAAAGGAAGAAGACAGGGAAGGGAGAAGGAGGCAGAGAAGGGAGAAAGGAAGAAGACAGGGAAGGGAGAAAGGAAGAAGACAGGGAAGGGAGAAAGGAAGAAGACAGGGAAGGGAGAAAGGAAGAAGACAGGGAAGGGAGAAAGGAAGAAGACAGGGAAGGGAGAAAGGAAGAAGACAGGGAAGGGAGAAAGGAAGAAGACAGGGAAGGGAGAAGGAGGCAGAGAAGGGAGAAAGGAAGAAGACAGGGAAGGGAGAAAGGAAGAAGACAGGGAAGGGAGAAAGGAAGAAGACAGGGAAGGGAGAAAGGAAGAAGACAGGGAAGGGAGAAAGGAAGAAGACAGGGAAGGGAGAAAGGAAGAAGACAGGGAAGGGAGAAAGGAAGAAGACAGGGAAGGGAGAAGGAGGCAGAGAAGGGAGAAAGGAAGAAGACAGGGAAGGGAGAAAGGAAGAAGACAGGGAAGGGAGAAAGGAAGAAGACAGGGAAGGGAGAAAGGAAGAAGACAGGGAAGGGAGAAAGGAAGAAGACAGGGAAGGGAGAAAGGAAGAAGACAGGGAAGGGAGAAGGAGGCAGAGAAGGGAGAAAGGAAGAAGACAGGGAAGGGAGAAAGGAAGAAGACAGGGAAGGGAGAAAGGAAGAAGACAGGGAAGGGAGAAGGAGGCAGAGAAGGGAGAAAGGAAGAAGACAGGGAAGGGAGAAAGGAAGAAGACAGGGAAGGGAGAAAGGAAGAAGACAGGGAAGGGAGAAAGGAAGAAGACAGGGAAGGGAGAAAGGAAGAAGACAGGGAAGGGAGAAGGAGGCAGAGAAGGGAGAAAGGAAGAAGACAGGGAAGGGAGAAAGGAAGAAGACAGGGAAGGGAGAAAGGAAGAAGACAGGGAAGGGAGAAAGGAAGAAGACAGGGAAGGGAGAAAGGAAGAAGACAGGGAAGGGAGAAAGGAAGAAGACAGGGAAGGGAGAAAGGAAGAAGACAGGGAAGGGAGAAGGAGGCAGAGAAGGGAGAAAGGAAGAAGACAGGGAAGGGAGAAAGGAAGAAGACAGGGAAGGGAGAAAGGAAGAAGACAGGGAAGGGAGAAAGGAAGAAGACAGGGAAGGGAGAAAGGAAGAAGACAGGGAAGGGAGAAAGGAAGAAGACAGGGAAGGGAGAAAGGAAGAAGACAGGGAAGGGAGAAAGGAAGAAGACAGGGAAGGGAGAAAGGAAGAAGACAGGGAAGGGAGAAAGGAAGAAGACAGGGAAGGGAGAAGGAGGCAGAGAAGGGAGAAAGGAAGAAGACAGGGAAGGGAGAAAGGAAGAAGACAGGGAAGGGAGAAAGGAAGAAGACAGGGAAGGGAGAAAGGAAGAAGACAGGGAAGGGAGAAAGGAAGAAGACAGGGAAGGGAGAAAGGAAGAAGACAGGGAAGGGAGAAAGGAAGAAGACAGGGAAGGGAGAAAGGAAGAAGACAGGGAAGGGAGAAGGAGGCAGAGAAGGGAGAAAGGAAGAAGACAGGGAAGGGAGAAAGGAAGAAGACAGGGAAGGGAGAAAGGAAGAAGACAGGGAAGGGAGAAAGGAAGAAGACAGGGAAGGGAGAAAGGAAGAAGACAGGGAAGGGAGAAAGGAAGAAGACAGGGAAGGGAGAAAGGAAGAAGACAGGGAAGGGAGAAAGGAAGAAGACAGGGAAGGGAGAAAGGAAGAAGACAGGGAAGGGAGAAGGAGGCAGAGAAGGGAGAAAGGAAGAAGACAGGGAAGGGAGAAAGGAAGAAGACAGGGAAGGGAGAAAGGAAGAAGACAGGGAAGGGAGAAAGGAAGAAGACAGGGAAGGGAGAAAGGAAGAAGACAGGGAAGGGAGAAAGGAAGAAGACAGGGAAGGGAGAAAGGAAGAAGACAGGGAAGTGAGAAAGGAAGAAGACAGGGAAGGGAGAAAGGAAGAAGACAGGGAAGGGAGAAGGAGGCAGAGAAGGGAGAAAGGAAGAAGACAGGGAAGGGAGAAAGGAAGAAGACAGGGAAGGGAGAAAGGAAGAAGACAGGGAAGGGAGAAAGGAAGAAGACAGGGAAGGGAGAAAGGAAGAAGACAGGGAAGGGAGAAAGGAAGAAGACAGGGAAGGGAGAAAGGAAGAAGACAGGGAAGGGAGAAGGAGGCAGAGAAGGGAGAAAGGAAGAAGACAGGGAAGGGAGAAAGGAAGAAGACAGGGAAGGGAGAAAGGAAGAAGACAGGGAAGGGAGAAAGGAAGAAGACAGGGAAGGGAGAAAGGAAGAAGACAGGGAAGGGAGAAAGGAAGAAGACAGGGAAGGGAGAAGGAGGCAGAGAAGGGAGAAAGGAAGAAGACAGGGAAGGGAGAAAGGAAGAAGACAGGGAAGGGAGAAAGGAAGAAGACAGGGAAGGGAGAAAGGAAGAAGACAGGGAAGGGAGAAAGGAAGAAGACAGGGAAGGGAGAAAGGAAGAAGACAGGGAAGGGAGAAAGGAAGAAGACAGGGAAGGGAGAAAGGAAGAAGACAGGGAAGGGAGAAAGGAAGAAGACAGGGAAGGGAGAAAGGAAGAAGACAGGGAAGGGAGAAGGAGGCAGAGAAGGGAGAAAGGAAGAAGACAGGGAAGGGAGAAAGGAAGAAGACAGGGAAGGGAGAAAGGAAGAAGACAGGGAAGGGAGAAAGGAAGAAGACAGGGAAGGGAGAAAGGAAGAAGACAGGGAAGGGAGAAAGGAAGAAGACAGGGAAGGGAGAAAGGAAGAAGACAGGGAAGGGAGAAAGGAAGAAGACAGGGAAGGGAGAAAGGAAGAAGACAGGGAAGGGAGAAAGGAAGAAGACAGGGAAGGGAGAAGGAGGCAGAGAAGGGAGAAAGGAAGAAGACAGGGAAGGGAGAAAGGAAGAAGACAGGGAAGGGAGAAAGGAAGAAGACAGGGAAGGGAGAAAGGAAGAAGACAGGGAAGGGAGAAGGAGGCAGAGAAGGGAGAAAGGAAGAAGACAGGGAAGGGAGAAAGGAAGAAGACAGGGAAGGGAGAAAGGAAGAAGACAGGGAAGGGAGAAAGGAAGAAGACAGGGAAGGGAGAAAGGAAGAAGACAGGGAAGGGAGAAAGGAAGAAGACAGGGAAGGGAGAAAGGAAGAAGACAGGGAAGGGAGAAAGGAAGAAGACAGGGAAGGGAGAAAGGAAGAAGACAGGGAAGGGAGAAGGAGGCAGAGAAGGGAGAAAGGAAGAAGACAGGGAAGGGAGAAAGGAAGAAGACAGGGAAGGGAGAAAGGAAGAAGACAGGGAAGGGAGAAAGGAAGAAGACAGGGAAGGGAGAAGGAGGCAGAGAAGGGAGAAAGGAAGAAGACAGGGAAGGGAGAAAGGAAGAAGACAGGGAAGGGAGAAAGGAAGAAGACAGGGAAGGGAGAAAGGAAGAAGACAGGGAAGGGAGAAAGGAAGAAGACAGGGAAGGGAGAAAGGAAGAAGACAGGGAAGGGAGAAAGGAAGAAGACAGGGAAGGGAGAAAGGAAGAAGACAGGGAAGGGAGAAAGGAAGAAGACAGGGAAGGGAGAAAGGAAGAAGACAGGGAAGGGAGAAGGAGGCAGAGAAGGGAGAAAGGAAGAAGACAGGGAAGGGAGAAAGGAAGAAGACAGGGAAGGGAGAAAGGAAGAAGACAGGGAAGGGAGAAAGGAAGAAGACAGGGAAGGGAGAAAGGAAGAAGACAGGGAAGGGAGAAAGGAAGAAGACAGGGAAGGGAGAAAGGAAGAAGACAGGGAAGGGAGAAAGGAAGAAGACAGGGAAGGGAGAAAGGAAGAAGACAGGGAAGGGAGAAAGGAAGAAGACAGGGAAGGGAGAAGGAGGCAGAGAAGGGAGAAAGGAAGAAGACAGGGAAGGGAGAAAGGAAGAAGACAGGGAAGGGAGAAAGGAAGAAGACAGGGAAGGGAGAAAGGAAGAAGACAGGGAAGGGAGAAAGGAAGAAGACAGGGAAGGGAGAAAGGAAGAAGACAGGGAAGGGAGAAAGGAAGAAGACAGGGAAGGGAGAAAGGAAGAAGACAGGGAAGGGAGAAAGGAAGAAGACAGGGAAGGGAGAAAGGAAGAAGACAGGGAAGGGAGAAAGGAAGAAGACAGGGAAGGGAGAAAGGAAGAAGACAGGGAAGGGAGAAGGAGGCAGAGAAGGGAGAAGAAAGAGAAGAAAAAGAAGAAAGAGAAGGGACAAGAGAGAGAAGAGAGAGAGAAGGGAGAGAGAGAAGGGAGAAGAGAGAGAGAGAAGGGAGAAGAGAAGAGAGAAGAGAAGAGAGAAGGGAGGTACTTTTATATATGTAAATTTAGAATAAAAACTTAGGGTAGAAGACAACCTAACCTACACTCTAGTCGAATCTACCCCTGCCGGACTCTATGTAAGCTGGAGATTTGGGACTCAGATTAGGAAAACAGGAGACAAGACAAGAACAATAGAGAAGAGAGGCACATACGGGAATCCGCATTGTTCGCCGAGACCTCATGATCAAAGACCTTGTGCCTGACATAAAGACGATAACAGAGAAATTTAAGTTACTACTAAAACAAGCTGTAGATTCCTAAGGCGATCTCAGTGTCATTTAATATAACCTTAAGTGGGAAGGGTTAAAACCGCTGTATGCAACAAATCATATATAAACCAATTCGTTATAACATTTTTAACCAGTGTTCTAAAGGATTTTTGTGTAGTTCTCAGCCGTCAACCCGTCTTCACCCCAGGTGGCTTCATCTGCGATTCTTCGCACCCTCTGAGATAAAAAAAACAACAACGTAGCAGCGGAGTAAATGGTAGTGAACAGACAAACGTCAGCTAAGTCGAGTGGAACCGAGCCCATCTTCATGATACCAGCGGCAAATGAGCCACTCTTTAAAGAGTGAGGAGTCAGATAAATGGTAACCACGGTGGTCTGAAGGAACCGATTTCTGCTTGAAAGTTCCTTTGACATTGAGGACCAGTTGTTCCGGGTGGTGGATTATGCTTTGTTTGTTGATGCCTTCCTTCTTTTCAACATCTTTTTTTCCCTCTAGTTCGGCTGATGATTTGGATTCGAAGATCAGTTGTTCCGTCTCTGACATTGGATCTCCACAGATTCCTGTTCAGTTCACGGGATTCCCAGAATTTTATGTCGATATTTGTATTCCCCTATGTTTTATTTTAGAACTTTACCGAATCTCTTCTTTTGAGAACGTTAAATTTACTCTGACTCCACATAAGCTGAAAGTTTGGACAACTTGAAGAGCCTCCACACTACTGCTAGTGGAATCAACATCGTTCGCCGAGACATCTTAACGAAGACCTTGTTCCGGCCCTGAAGACCAGCATCAAGAAATTTAAGTTACTACTGATACAATCTGCAGATTTCAAGGGGGGTCCCAGGGTCATTTGATTATAACAATAAGTGGGAATGCGACAAATAAAACAAAATCGTTGCTACATTTTTAACCAGAGTTAATTCTTTATTCCAAAGGATTCTTGTTCTTTTTTTGGTGTAGCTCCCAAATTGTCGAACTATCTTTACTTCAAGTTTGCTTCATTAACGGTCTTCTCACTCTCTGAGATCAAAAACACAATATGGCAGAGGAGTGAATATTTATGAACAAACATCAGTCAAGTGGAACTGTGCCACCAACATGATATCAGCAACAAAATGTGCCATATGCTAACAAGTGAAGAGTCAGTTAAATGGTAACCATGGCGGTCTGAAGAAACTTGAGGACTAACGACTGGGTGACATAAACGGTTAACATATTTGGTTACCACTAATAAGGATCGACAGTGGCATTGCAGAAGTTAAATGCGGTGTTTGTGTGAATACTGACAGCTTTTCATTTCACAAATATATTATTATTTAAATTCTATACATTACAGAATAACAAATGCAAATAAGTCAATTAAGATTCAAAGAGTGAGAATATTTAAGGGTGAGGAGTTCTGGTGGGATGGATAAACTCTGTAAACATTGATCAGTTCAAATGATTGAAGTGTATCCAGAGACAGTGATAAAATCGGCATTCTGTTGTGATGGTTACAATACGTTTGCCTTTGTAATTTACCCCAGAGGATGATCTGGGAGATCGAAAGTACTTAGGGAAGAAGTCTACCAAACTCAGACCCAAGTTGACTCCACCCCTGCTGGACGCAGGACTCTAGGTAAGCTGGAGATGTTGTACTCAGATTAGGAGAAGAACAGAAGACAAGAAGAGAACAACAGAGAAGAGATACACATACTGGAATCCACATTGTTTTGGAGATTTTGGGTACCCGTTTGTACTAGTGAGCCAGCCAAAATGAGCTGCCTCATTCTATAGTTCACCAATAGAAGTGTTACCCAACCAGAAGGCTCAACATATTCAATGCGACGTGTATGAAGGCGTCCATGTTTTTCCCGGAATATTCACTGCCAGCCTTTGATATTGAAGACTGAAGAATTACGGAACAGCTGCTGGTGGTATTGACAATATAGTCAGATTCAGTAGAGTGTCTGGCTCGTGAGTGTTAATCTTTAACGTTGTTTCATTGAACAGATTACGTACTGCGCTCTATTCTATATTCATAGACTATGGTAAACATGGTCAACTCTTAGGTTATTACTAAAAAGAAGCTGCGGACTCTGAAAGGGATTCCAGTGTCATTTGATTACAACAAGAAGTGAGAAGGTTTAAAACTGCTGTACAACAACAAATCATATATAAAGCAAATCGTTGTTACATTTTTAACCAGAGTTAATTCTTTATTCCAAAGGATTCTTGTTTTTTGTGTGTGTGTGTGTGTAGCTCCCAAATTAATGGTCTTTTCACCCTCTGAGATCAAAAACACAATATAGCAGAGGAGTGAATACTTATGAAATAACACCAGCTAAGTGGAACCGTGCCACCAACAGGATACCAGCGACAAAAAGTGTCACGCGCTAACGTGTGAAGAGTTAGATAAATGGTAACCACGCCGGTCTGAAGAAACTTGAGGACCGACAACTGAGTGACATAATTGGTTATCGCTGTCTATGGCCGACGCCAGAAGTACTTATTTAGTTACCAGTGATAAGTATTGACAGTGGCGTTACATACCAAGTCTTCAATTTTAAATAAAATGTACTGATGGTCATTTTTCCGGTACTTCTATAAAAATGTATTTTTATATGCCCCTAGTTTTTATTTATTTATTTTATTTCTGTTCTGGGGTTCACTATATAACTATAGATTGCCCCCCGCCTCCACAACATGTGCTCACACCCCAAAATCAGGATCGACTAGGGAACAAGAGAAATTAAGACGTGGTCCACACTCTCCAAAGCTTCCAATCACCGATAAGAGACCTTGCTGCCAGATGGTGTTTATCGTTATACGCAAAATAATGACTAAAAAGGAGTCTGTAATAAATGACGATGCATCTACAGTGATATAGTGGAGGCGTTCATATTTAAGTATCTCCGTCCGCTCATATTTATCTACCTCCGCACATATCTATCTATCTCCGTCCCCTCATATCTATCTACCTCTGTCCGCTCATATCTATCTATTTCCGACCGCTCATATCTATCTATGTCCGCTCATATCTATCTACCCCCGTCTGCTCATATCTATCCCGCTCTGCTCATATCTATCACCGACCGCTCATACCTATCTCCGACCGCTCATATCTATCTACCACCGTCCGCACATATCTATGTCCGCTCATATCTATCTATCTCCGTCCTCTAATATCTATCTCCGTCCGCTCATATCTATCTCCGACCGATCATATTTATCAATCTATTTATCTATCTATCTCCGTCCGCTCATATCTATCCCCGTGCGCTCATATCTATCTATCTCGCTCCGCTCATATCTATCTATCTCGCTCCGCTCATATCTATCTCCGACCGCTCATATCTATCTCTACATCTCCGTCCGCTCATATCTATCTCTCTACCTCCCTCCGTCCTCACATATCTATTTCGCTCCGCTCATATCTATCTCCGACCGCCTGTATCTATCTCCGTCCGCTCGTATCTATCTACCTCCGTCCGTTCATATCTATCTATCTAGCTACCTCCGTCCTCACATATCTATCTCGCTCCGCTCATATCTATCTCCGACCGCTCATATGTATCTGCCTCCGCTCATATCTATGTCCGCTCATAACTCTCTCCTTCCGCTCATATCTATTTATCTCCGACCGCTCATATCTATCTATGTCCGCTCATATCTATCTATGTCCGCTCATATCTATCTATCGATCTATCTCCGTCGGCTCATATCTATCTACCTCCGCCCATTCATATCTATCTACCTCCGTCCGGTCATATCTATCTATCTCCGTCCGCTCATATCTATCTCTCTATCTCCGTCCGCTCATATCTATCTCTCTATCTCCGTTCGCTCATATCTATCTCTCTATCTCCGTTCGCTCATATCTATCTCTCTATCTCCGTTCGCTCATATCTATCTCTCTATCTCCGTTCGCTCATATCTATCTCTCTATCTCCGTTCGCTCATATCTATCTCTCTATCTCCGTTCGCTCATATCTATCTCTCTATCTCCGTTCGCTTATATCTATCTATCTATCTCCGACCGCTCATATCTATGTCCGCTCATATCTATCTCCGACCGCTCATATCTATCTCCGACCGCTCATATCTATCTACCTCCGTCCGCTCATATCTATCTCCGACCACTCATATCTATCTACCTCCGTCCGCTCATATCTATCTCCGACCACTCATATCTATCTACCTCCGTCCGCTCATATCTATCTATACATCTCCGTCCGCTTATATCTATCTCCGTCCGCTCATATCTATCTCTGTCCGCTCATATCTATCTCCTTCCGTACGCTCATATCTATCTATTTCCGTATGCTCATATCTATCTATCTCCGTCCGTTCTCATCTCTATCTCGGTTCAAATTTTAAAAAAATAGTCATCTCTTACTTACGTGCATAGCCAACAAAATAAATAAAAGGTTTGCTGGCTGGACTCTTCCCAATTTCATTAAAAGCGATAACACGAAATTCGTAGTTGACAAATTTGTTCAAACTTGACAGCTGACACCAAATCGAGTTTCGTTTGGATTTGTAGGCAATCTCTTCTTGTTGAAATTCCTCCAAGTCATCTTGCCGGTACTGGACAATAAAACCCAAAAGAGGCCCATTCCAGGTGCTAGAACTGGGGACCTGAAGAGGAAGAAATGATAGAGTGAATATTAATATTGGCAGAGGTAAAAAAAAAAATGAATCTGGTGAGTGAGGGAAGAAAGAGCGTTGCTGAAGGAAGACGGCGAGGGGAGGATAAAAGGGGCGACATCCGTCCAAAAAGAGAGAGTTGGAGAAAGAAAGAGGATCGTTAAAGGAGAAAACAAAGAAAAATTGAAAAAAAAACCCAGCGAAGGGAACAGGACGCAGAAAAATCAACGGCGAAGGAGACGGGAATGAAAATTCATTAGGGAGAGGAGACAAGAACAGAAACAGTCGTTGTCGGAATAGGAGGCGGGAACAGAGACAAATGACGGAGGAGGAGGAGGAGACGGGAACAGAGACAAGTGACGGAGGAGGAGACGGGAACAGAGACAAGTGACGGAGGAGGAGGAGGAGACGGGAACAGAGACAAGTGACGGAGGAGGAGGAGACGGGAACAGAGACAAGTGACGGAGGAGGAGGAGGAGACGGGAACAGAGACAAGTGACGGAGGAGGAGGAGGAGACGGGAACAGAGACAAGTGACGGAGGAGGAGGAGGAGACGGGAACAGAGACAAGTGACGGAGGAGGAGGAGGAGACGGGAACAGAGACAAGTGACGGAGGAGGAGGAGGAGACGGGAACAGAGACAAGTGACGGAGGAGGAGGAGGAGACGGGAACAGAGACAAGTGACGGAGGAGGAGGAGGAGACGGGAACAGAGACAAGTGACGGAGGAGGAGGAGGAGACGGGAACAGAGACAAGTGACGGAGGAGGAGGAGGAGACGGGAACAGAGACAAGTGACGGAGGAGGAGACGCGAACAGAGACAAGTGACGGAGGAGGAGGAGACGGGAACAGAGACAAGTGACGGAGGAGGAGGAGACGGGAACAGAGACAAGTGACGGAGGAGGAGGAGACGGGAACAGAGACAAGTGACGGAGGAGGAGACATGAATTAGAGACAAGTGGAGGAGGAGGAGACAGGAAGAGATACAGGTGATGGAGGAGGAGGCAGGAACAGAGACAGGTGACGGAGGAGTAGGCAGGAACAGAGACAGGTGACGGAGGCGGAGACAACAACAAAGACAGGTGACGGAGGCGGAGGCAACAACAAAGTAGGTGACGGAGGCGGAGACAGGAACAACATCCTCGAATTGGATGGGGTTGAATGGGTGGAGTAATATCGATGCTGAGATGAAAATACATTGTTGCTAATTAGAGAAAGAACGATGAATCAATAAAATGAAAAATATTGTCTCCTCCAAATTTGATGGAAATAATCTGAGATCTTTTGAGTTATACTTTTTGTTCCATGTGTTTGTGTTGTCTGCAAAACTTCCACATTTAATGAGCATTCAATAATTTTCATTGACAGTAATTTCTCCTCTTAGTTTGCGAATGAAGTAGAATTCTCACCAAGAATCAAGCCAAGGCCTTAAGTTGACATATGACTTCTTTTCAGATATAAGACACAGGAAAGAAGTAAAAAAAATCCTCACCTCCCAAGTTACATTAACGGAATCGGTTGTTATAGAGACGACTTTCACATTTGTCGGGGCCTTTTCGGGCGCTAAAAGGAAAAAAGAAAAGAAAAATAAAGAAATTAAGGCACTTAAATCAAACAAGTGCACAAATTTAAATATCTGCAGAGTGCATTAGAATCAGATTGATTCAAAGCGTATAACCGTCTATGACCAACTGGCATTATTAAATACGTTTGTAAACATGTGTCTATATTTCTGAGATTTGGTATTGTAACTATTTACACTATTTACATCGTTCGGACTGTTCTCCTCATCTTTATTTCCATATTAACAACGTTTCGGCCTTTATACGCTCTAGCCTTCTTCAGGATCTGTCTATATTTCAGAGATGAGGTATTGTAACTATTTACACTATTTACATCGTTCGAACTGTCATACACATCTGTATTGCCATATTAACAACGTTTCTGCCTTCATACGCCCTAGCCTGCTTCAGGATCTGTCTATATTTCTGAAATATGATATTTTAACGATTTATATTATTCGGACTTTTGTCTTCAACCTTACTGCCATATTAATGACGTTTCGGTTGTTTTACACACAGCCTTTTTCAAAATCTGTCTATATTTCTGAGATGTCGTATTGTAACTATTTACACTATTTACATTGTTCCACATCTTTATTGTCATATTTACGATGTTTCGGCCATTGTACGTTCCGACCTTGTTCAGGATCTGTCTAAATTTCTGAGATGACGTATTGTAACTATTTACATCGTTCGGACTGCTGTCCTCATCTTTATTGCCATATTAACAACGTTGCGGCCTCCTATTTATAGCTGGGAGAGTGGGTAAATTACCATAATAATTATTGCCATATTCACAACGTTTCTGCCGCTGTCCACTCCGGCCTTCTTTAGGTGATATACGATGGAACCCTTTAGATTGTTCTAATTCCACCTGTCATGACTTTTTTGGATATTTCAGTTTTAGCGGAGAGAACAAACTCTTACAGAATTGGGTTACTAAGGTAAAATTACTGAAACAGATATCCAAAGGCATGGCACGTAGAATTAAAACAATCTTCCTCCATGGACTAAATAAAGGGTTCGGTTCAAAATTCCAACGTATACCACCTGAAGATGGCTGGAGCGTACAACGGCCGAAACATTATGAATATGACAATAATGATGAGGACAAAAGTCCGAACGATGTAAATAGTGTAAATAATTAAAATACCTCATCTCAGAAATATAGACAGATCTTGAACAAGGCCGGAACGTACAATGGCCGAAGCGTCGTGAATATGACAATAAAGATGTGTAACAATGTAGATAGTGTAAATACTTACAATACTTCATCTCAGAAATAGAGACACATCCTGAAGAAGGCTAAAGTGTACAACAGCCAAAACGTCGTGAATATAGCAATAGAGATGATGACGTAGTGGAAAGATTGGTGGTTACCATTTGTTTAATGGTGTTCATGGCCCAAATCAATCCATACATTTTTTTTACTCCACAAATATGTTAAGCAAAATACAAAAACAAGAGAAAACAACAAGAAACATTTGTGATTGAAGACAAAAGACAAATATTTGAATAACAAGTAATTTTCATTGTATTTTTGTAATGAAAATATTTTACAAAAGTATAGTCGATTGTTTTTAGGTGAAAACTTGTTAGTTTAATTTATGTTGAACTCAAGTTTGGTGAAGGATTAAATTTTGTTAATGAGTTCTGATTTGAAAGGATGTTTGTTAGAATCTGTTATTGAAGATTCTGTAAATTAATTGCAAGAAAAAATTTACTGTTCACATAAGTAGTAAATGTTTGTAAAGTTGAATGCAATTTGTGATCAAAGAAGTTATCTATCTTTGATTGTTTGTGTAATACAATGTTCTCAAATGTAGAGAAATAAAGTTGATTTGTTAGCAGGAATTTGTTTAACTTCTACGTAAAGCAATTTGGTGAGTGAATAAAGTTCACCGATAAGTTTTGATGAGTGAGTGTCAAGTTGTATTATGTTCGTATGAACGAAGAAACTTAAAATTGTACGACGTGAAGTTTAGTTGCAATTCGATTGATGTCACAATTCTCACTGACGAGTGTGAATGACTTTCCGTTTTTATTTGCTTCGGTTGGCTCACAGAGACTTAGCGCGAACTTGGATTTCAGTCACGAGCTGTAAAAATTAGTTAAGCTTGGGTGGATAGTCACGCCTACTTATATATTTATTAACCAATGAGGGCTCGAAATTTTTTTTTTGAAGGTGTATGAAGTTGAAAGTGTCCTGCGATCCACTTTTTGCACAGATTTGACCAAACTATTTTGGGTATTAGAATAATGTAGAATTTGGATTCTATAAGGACAAAAGTCTTAACAAAAATATAACATCATAAAGGAAAATTAAACATTCAACCACTTACCATCTTGTAATGTGCTGACATCACCAGAACTGTTACTGAAAGGACTTGTTCCAATGTCATTTGTAGCAGCTACCCGGAATCTGTATGTTGTGTTCGGCTTGAGGCTGTAACAAAGGGAGATAATTCTTGTTAGTTATAACAGTTTATAAGTTGACCAAATATGTTGGGCTATGGAAGATGCAAGAATGATCCACAGCAAGAACCCCATTTTGCATTGCAACACATTATACCTACGTGTAATAAATCAAAGACAAACTCTGTTCACTAGATTCTGTTTAGCATCGACAATTTCTATGTATATTTTTTTTATTATCCGCTCATATTGGAATTGCATGTATCTATTTGGATAAAAATAAAATTACTTTAAAAAATTTTTTTTTTTAAAGATAATGTCATTTTCTTATTAGGTGTTTCAAAATACGTCAACTTTTTCTTGCTAAGGTTAACATTGTAGTGACGCCTATACACACCACGCCCACAATTTACTCAAAAGCAGTACTATTCGTAAAGACAAATTACGCATCGCACGAGCCACATATAAATTCCTCATGTTTTGTTTCAACCAAACTAGCTATAGAAAAAAATCAACAATTGGTCGATTTTAGGCCAATCATAGAAATTTACACTTTCTTCAATATTCTTCCCGCGCTCGTTCTGGGAGCCTACTTTACTGTATAAAAGCAGAAGTTTAAGGAAGAAACTTCAGTAGAATATTACATTCCACAACCAAAACCTCGTACGTGTATTCTCGCAATTTTCTATACACTCACAGACATAACTACATTCACACACACAGTGAACTGTCTGTTATCAACGCCAAGCGAACTATTCAGAACTTTAACATTCTTCTGCACAAACAAAGAACTTTCAAATTCAAACATTCTTAAACACTAAACAAATATCAACAAAGAAACTCCTTACAACATACACTTGTATTTCCCACACGGTAGAAGGGAAATCACTTTTTACGACTTAATCTTTATTGTCATTGTATAGGCTTTGTTTCAATATACATTTTACTTGTTGATCTTTCAATCATCTCTTGTTCTTTTCTGTGTTTTCTTTGCAAATTTAATGTGGAGTGTTAATGATAAAAACGCAACCTTTGACAAAAAACCTGATAATTTCTGACCAACCATTAGCGCCTCACAACATCTTTAACAACGTTTATGGAAGTTGCATTTTCAAATGTATCTGTTTATGTTAATGGTCCTCCCGTTTCTTCCTCATTCTTTTTTTGAATGATATAATGACCATCATTAGGGTTGTTCCTGAAATCTTCAAATAGTTACAAGTATAGCAGGTACAAGTTAAAAAACTAACCTGTTCTTAAATTTCGCCGAAACAATAGACAACACACTGAAAATTCTGAGACTTCAAATGGAAGTTGATCTTACAACCACAGAAAGAGTGTACTGATACTCGACTTCGACATTGAGTCGGGAAATTCACTTTTAGCTCTGACTTCAGATGCAACTGAATTATTTATCTCAACGGCTTTCACCGGCTACAAAGACGAACGCACTGTACACCTTCGTAGATAAGTTTTGGCGCAAGATTTCTTTATGAGAGAGAACCGACGTCACTCAGTCTGCGAGAATTTGGTTTGGTTTGTTTTGTTTTACGGTATATCAACCTCAATGGGTTATTTAAGGCCGACAACATTTCTAGGATAGATTTGTATGAATAGAATATGTATTCTTTGGTTTAGATTGGTTTGGTTTATTTTATTTTACTGCATATCAACCTCAATGGGTTAAGGCCGACAAAATTTTCATTGTTGGTAATATTTTTTTTCCAAAAATCTATTTCTGGTAATATTTTTTCCTTTCTTTATGTCTGGTAAGAATTTCCCATCGCTGGTAATATTTTTTTTCAAATAATGTATTGCTGGTAATATTTGATTTATACAAAGTATTTCTGGTATTAAAACCTATTTTTAAATTTTCATGGTGTTTTGATGCAAGTTTAGGGGTTAACTATTTGCCGATAGTTGGGACCCTAACAGGTGTTACAACCCAGGATCAGGGTGGACCTGGGAACACAAGCAATTAAGAGGTGGTTCCACGCTACTAAAAACCACCAGATCAGAGGCATTGCTGTCGGACGTAATTTATCGTCTTACCCAGGACGCGGATGTAGTTTATCGTCTTATCTATAAAAAGAACGTTAAACATAAAAATGTCTTATATATATATATATATATATATATATATATATATATATATATATATATATATATATATGTGTGCGTGTGCGTATTTAAAAATATAATACGATTTTACCTCGGTAAAAACTCGCGATGATTTATGAGTGCTTTGAAACATTTAGAATTGTTTATATTCTGTATATGGCTCTCCGTTGCGTGTTCTTTTCTTTTTCGCTACGTCTCAAAATGGGCAAAATTACTACAGATATCGTCAATGACAGAACCACATTTCTACAGAGGAACCTAAAATAATGGAGCTACATATGTTGTCAGCTTGGGATATGCATTCATATCTGTAGCAATGTGGATCAAAGAGGCATCCACATTATGAAGGATACACATTGCTACAGATATCATTAATGTCTGTCTATATTTCTGAGATGAGGTATTATGTACACTATTTACATTATTCGGACTACTGTCCTCATCTTTGTCGCCATGTTTAACACAACGTTTCGGCCGTTGTACGCTCTGGCCTTCTTCAGGTGGTTGGAATGTCGAACTGAACCCTTTATTTCGCTCACTGGGGTAGACTGTTTTAGTTCCACGTGTCATATCTAATGGATGTCAGTTATCTCCTGTTAATTCCCCTCTGAAAGTTCTCCACTGCCTTAACCAGGTATTGAACTCACACTCTTTGGGTCCTGTCACTGGATCTAACTAACGCCTTTATCCTTTATGGAAATTTCATGATTTTTGGGTCTCCTCGCTTAAATGGGATATACATCCTGTAATCCCCTTGTCTCGTAGGGTCTTGGATAAAGGAATGATTTCGAAAACTCAGAAAAACGTTAACTTACCCAGTTACTGTGAACGTTGTAACATCAGGTGGCACAACATCAGGAACTGTGTCCCAGTTATCTTCTTCTTGCTCTGTAGTTTGGAACTGGATAGTGAAATTACGTAAGGGGCCATAGCCATCATTGCCATTTTGCCAGCTGATTGAGACAGACCGGGCTTGAACCTGGGACAAAATGATTGGTTTTGATGGACTCTCAGGTGCAGCTGAAATAGGAGAGAGATTTCTGAAACATGTATAAAGATTAAATGCACACACACATATATATATATATATATATATATATATATATATATATATATATATATATATATATATTTGAATTGGACAAAGTCCGACAATTTATTTAAAGGCATTTATGATATGTTTAACGTTCTTTTTATAGATACAAGTATTTAAGCAAATGCTCTGTTTTATGTTTTCTGTCGGAGAACGAAAATTTTCTATGAAAGTTTCTCGGACATTCAGGCCGGTAAATGTTATTTAATACTGTTTATTATAAAACAGAGCATTTGCTTAAATATTTGTATCTATAAAAAGAATGTATAAACATAATATAAAATGTCTTTAAATAAATTGTCGGACTATGTCCAATTCTAAAATATATGACGTCATTTGTTTACATTTGATACGCTAGAGCAGATATGAATAGAAGAGATTCATGGAAGATTTAAGTTTAAAGATAGTAAAATCGACCTTGCTAACCAGACGCTGCTCTGTGGCCGAAAGGTTAAGGCACATCACGCGAAATGATGGTTCCGTATAGGATACAGGTTCGATTCCTGTCGGAGAGCGAAAATTTTCTATGAAAATTTCTCGGACATTCAGGCCGGTAAATGTTATTTAATACTGTTTATTATAAAACAGAGCATTTGCTTAAATACTTGTATCTATAAAAAGAACGTTAAACATATCATAAATGTCTATATATATATATATATTTCTTATGCAGTGTTACATTAGAACATACACATGTCCACTACAAAATTGTACATTTTTGTTTCAACGTCAAAAAAGGAAAACCTTTTTAAACATCTCATCAGGTGGGGAATCACAATGTTACAAAAACATTTTATTCAGAAATACAGTTATCGAAGCAAATATCACCTACCTCCGTCCTTTGGAAATTTTCATAAAAGGTATTCTAGAATTTACATGTGGAGATGGAAAGGAATCTAAGTCATTACTAATTCCGGGCGAAAAAAAGGGAGGGTGCTCTTTTTTCTTTTCCATTCTTTTTTTCGCCTGCAATTACTAATGACTTAGATACACTTCCATCTATAAAAATTTCCAAAGGACAGGATAAGAAATCAATAAAAAATATTTGCAGCTCTACTTTTTGTATTGAGCACTGTTTTTAAATTAATGTTTTACACTTCTACACTTTGATATATATATATATATATATATATATATATATATATTGAAGGGATAACCTGGGTATGCTGCCTAAGAAGGTTGCAGAGATAACCTGGACATGCTGCCTAGGAAAGTTGCAGAGATAACCTGGACATGCTGCCTAGGAAAGTTGCAGAGATAACCTGGACATGCTGCCTAGGAAGGGTGACCGGATAACCTGGACATGCTGCCTAGGAAGGGTGACCGGATAACCTGGACATGCTGCCTAGGAAGGGTGACCGGATAACCTGGACATGCTGCCTAGGAAGGGTGACCGGATAACCTGGACATGCTGCCTAGGAAGGGTGACCGGATAACCTGGACATGCTGCCTAGGAAGGGTGACCGGATAACCTGGACATGCTGCCTAGGAAGGGTGACCGGATAACCTGGACATGCTGCCTAGGAAGGGTGACCGGATAACCTGGACATGCTGCCTAGGAAGGGTGACCGGATAACCTGGACATGCTGCCAAGGAAGGGTGACCGGATAACCTGGACATGCTGCCAAGGAAGGGTGACCGGATAACCTGGACATGCTGCCAAGGAAGGGTGACCGGATAACCTGGACATGCTGCCTAGGAAGGGTGACCGGATAACCTGGACATGCTGCCTAGGAAGGGTGACTGGATAACCTGGACATGCTGCCTAGGAAGGGTGACCGGATAACCTGGACATGCTGCCTAGGAATGGTGACCGGATAACCTGGCCATGCTGCCTAGGAAGGGTGACCGGATAACCTGGATATGCTGCCTAGGAAGGGTGACCGGATAACCTGGACATGCTGCCTAGGAAGGGTGACCGGATAACCTGGACATGCTGCCTAGGAAGGGTGACCGGATAACCTGGACATGCTGCCTAGGAAGGGTGACCGGATAACCTGGACATGCTGCCTAGGAAGGGTGACCGGATAACCTGGACATGCTGCCTAGGAATGGTGACCGGATAACCTGGCCATGCTGCCTAGGAAGGGTGACCGGATAACCTGGATATGCTGCCTAGGAAGGGTGACCGGATAACCTGGACATGCTGCCTAGGAAGGGTGACCGGATAACCTGGACATGATGCCTAGGAAGGGTGACCGGATAACCTGGACATGCTGCCTAGGAAGGGTGACCGGATAACCTGGATATGCTGTCTACATGGTCGATGGA
Source organism: Acanthosepion esculentum (assembly GCA_964036315.1). Lineage (NCBI taxonomy): Eukaryota > Metazoa > Mollusca > Cephalopoda > Sepiida > Sepiidae > Acanthosepion > Acanthosepion esculentum. The sequence continues at coordinate 58,852,666 of OZ038519.1, read as the reverse complement.
ATACCCCAGACATTCTGCCTTTGGATACATATAAAATCAATGGCTGGAGAAGAGACTTAAACCGACTATTTGAATTCTTGAGAGTTTCTCTCTGTAAGCTATTAATATAAAGTAACTAAAATAGCCTTCAATATGTGGGCAATAGCGGCTCTCCACAACTTCTTTTTTTCTTGTTGCTCTTAATATTTCATTCTTTATGATCCCTCTGTCTCCACTCCGCCATCTATCCAACCAAATTTATTATGTAGTTTATTTAATATTTTACTCCCTGCCCTTCCGCCACCACGTCCTGTGAGTGTTAAATTTTCTCAGCCTGCCTTCCTTCCTCATTACTCGTCTTCTGATTCTATTTTCCATGCCAGTGACATAGGTTAAATTTACTTACATCTATCCTTCATTGTGAAGACTTGAACGATGGCCGGATTTCCCCATCCAATATTAGTTTTGGCTGCCACACTAAAGTTGTAATAAGTTTCTCTCAAGAGGCCAGACGCTGTAAATTCATGCACAGTTGCATTCACTTCTGTGTAGCTTTCTTGCTTGTTGCTAAGCTTATTTTGAAGGACATAGGATACTCGGTATGCGATGATAATGCCATTGGGTTTGGTTGGAGGTGCCCATACCACACGAGCCATCTTGTAAGTTACCACAGGAAAGTAGATGATAATTGGAGGATCAGGTACTGAAAGAGAAAAGGAAGAACATTCAGTTCGTACAGAGTTGCTGGACTCCAGACCATTTCTGCTAAGTTTACTGTCCCCCAGGCCCATTCTTCCGACAGAGGTGACTGGCACTTTCTGCCAGGTGAGCTAGCTGACACAAAGCTCGCTGGACCCCTGGCCCTTTTATTCTACCAATCTCATTGGCCCTTTCTGTCAAGTGAACTTGCTGACACGAAGGCCTTTTTCTGTCTGCCGAGCTCGTTGAACTCCAGGCCCTTTTTTTCTGCCAATTTCACTGGAAATTTCTGCCAAGTGAGCTTGCAGACACAAAGGCCCTTTCTGTCTGCCGAGCTCGCTGGACCCCAGGCCCTTTTATTCTGCCAATCTCACTGGCCCTTTCTGTCAAGTGAGCTAGCTGGCACAAAGGCCCTGTCTGCTGAGCTCGCTGGACCCCAGGCCTTTCTTTTTGCTGCCAATCTCACTGGCCCTTTCTGCCAAGTAAGCTTGCTGACTCCCAGTAGTATTAGTATACAGTTATGTTTTTAAAGACATTTTTTCGAGGGCGCAGAAAAAATGTCCATGAATAATAATAATGAAGGAATTTTTTTTCTTCACTCTTGAAAAAAAAATATCTTTAACACTTTCACTGCTACTCATTTGCCCAGTGCAATTAGATACGAAACTACCATGGCGTTGAGAAAAATCGAGTCTGACTAATAATTTGCATGATAGAACAGTTAGAATTCCCCGTATTTTACGATAGATGGCACAACGAGACACTCATACCAGCGGTATGCAAAAAACGTAGGTTTCCGTACTTAGCCAGCTGGAGAAAGATAAGAAAAACAAAGATCTCCGTAGTTAGCAGCGGAAGTGTTAATAATCCATACCTTTTATTACATAATAATAAAAGTTATGGATTATTAATATTTTTATCAGGACTTTGCTTATAAATGACTATACGGCAACCATTTTTGTTATGAAAGACAAGTTAACATTTTTTGTTACTTCCAAAATGTAGAACAAAAAAAAAAAAAGAAAAAAGCAAATCTCAAACAATTATGGAAAAATAAATAACTCACCATCCTCAAGAGTTCGAATCAAAAGTTTTGGCTTGCTTGGTACACCATCACCCATCTTTGTAAAGGCTAGAACTTGTATATCATAGATGACATACTTCAGTAGCTTTTTCAGAGTGACGCTTTTAGTGTTGTTACTGACTAGCCGGAAGTTTGAGGCTTCTTTTGGATCCTTGGATTGGTAGATTATCTTTGAAAGAAAATTTAAAAAAAACATGTGAAAATGGGGTTTTATATATATATATATATATATATATATATATATATATATATATATATATATATAGAGAGAGAGAGAGAGAGAGATAACAATATATATTTTTAGATATCAAGAACAATATTGGGGAAATGTATGACAAAGTAAAAAGTTTACTTGTGATGTTCACTTGGCCTTCATTGGATGAAATTTGTTATTGACACGACCGAACATTCGTAGAAAAAATGGGTGCTGGGATTTTAGAATTTTTTTAAATTTTAAAAATTTATAAAATTCTCAGCAACCCTGAGTTCAATGAAGTCCTGGAGGATGAAACATGTCCAAAGTAAACTTTTTTCCACTTTGTCATACATTCTGCAATATATATATATATATATATATATATATATATATATATATATAAATAAAATGTTAATGTCTATACTTGACTGGTGTTAAAAAAAAATGGATATAAAATGTGTGTGTGTGTATATATATATATATATATATATATATATATATATATGAAAATATAAAAGTGAACATTGAAGTTAACACTCTGAGGCAACAGGCTGTTTCATGCTAGGCACAATTGTCAGGCTGCATGACGATTGCAACCAGCATGAAACAGCCTGTCGCCTCTGAGCGATATATATATATATATATATATATATATATATATATATATATATATCTCAAGTATGTGGTGCAGTTCAATTTACATTGCATGAATCATTCATACAAAAAGCAGATAGTGAAGTCAATGATATAAATGGCAAGAATCACTCTCACAAACAATTTTTAATAAAATACATTAACCTCGAACCCGTTGATGAATGTTATGATCCCTGTTTATAAATTCCAGTTGTATAAGGTCTTTTTTTACTACAAGCTTTCGATTGTTCATACAATCATCCTCAGGTATAGAAATAGATATGTCTTTTTTACATCCAGGTAATAACAAGACAACGAAAGTTAAGATGTAATCTGAAATAGTTTTTTTTGGAAATGTGTTATTGTTAACTGTGAAAAAGTTTTTTGGAGCGTGCGGTTGCAACGCTGAGGTTGAATTTCTTTTTTTAAATTTTGAATTGTGCGTTTTTGTACTAATATAATAATATGAGAATTCTTTTGTAGAGGTAGGTTTTTTTTCCAGTCAATATGCCATGAACTAAATTGTTCAATAAATAGAGGAATGATTCTTATTATGTGAAATTTGCACATCGGATCAGTTATTTTAATATCAAGTATATGGTGCAGTTCAATTTACATTACATGAATCATTCATGCAAAAAGCATATATATATATATATATATGGTGAGTAGTAGTGTTATGGATAACAGCTCAGATAGAAAAATGAGAAGCTGAGTTGAAAGCTTCTATATGTTGCAAAATTTAATCGCATTAAAACAAAGCAATCCACACTCAACAAAATTACATTTCAATCTAGTCACAGCACATTACATCTAAACATACGGTTCTGCTGTTAATATTTCGTTCTAATGGTATGACGTCATAGAAATTTAGAACAGCTCATGATCAAACATAGTAGACATTCGTTATCTGTTATATTTAACAATATATGTTTGAATATGAATATATATATATATATATATATATATATATATATATATGATAGAAATTGTAAGGAGGATTTGATAATTATAATTAAGTAATCCATTGAGCCTGAAAGAAACCTCAACAGAATGCAGAAAGCGCTGGACGGCCGTTTTGTCCTATATTTGGGACTCATCAGCAGTGCGCATCCACTACCGAGAATTGAAACCCTGACAGTTAGGTTGTCAAGCAAACACCATATCAACTGTTCCAATGGGCCTCGGTGACGAAGAGGTAGCAAATCAGACTCAATATAGCGCTGCTTGCTCACATATTCCGTGGTGGAACTCAACTGAAGTTCTCTGTAACCATAGGACTGTGCCCCACCACCCCCGGAGCCACGACTTTCAGACTCAATGAATTACTTAATTATATATATATATATATATATATATATATATATATATATATATATATATATATATATATATATATGAGGTTTCATTTCAAATAAATATATATGTATAAAGTTTTATAAATCCGAAGTGGTTTGATATCAAGCTTAAACGATGTGGTGTCCTTTAAAGAAGTTTCAAAAGTTTGAGTTTGGAACAAAAGCATACTGAAATATGCAATGTTCAGATGAGATATATTCAATTGGTTCAGACAGCTAAGACCTGCCATGCCACATAGATGGGATTGAACCATTACCTATCCCTTTATATTCCATTGGTAAGTAGGAAGTTCAAGTGAAACAGTTTCTTCCCAAGAACCACTACTTTGTGGACTTCTAAGTGAATACTTGCCTGATCATTACAATTTTAATTTTCATGGCAGCCATTATATACTTTCAACAACCTCATTCAGCAACACTCTACCTTGAGTGGCTCTTGGGACTTTTATTGGGTGAATAAATGTAAAAAAAACAAAACAAAAAAAAACAACAACATTAATGAATCTGTGGGTAGTACAAGGTTGAATCAGTGCAGGGGGGAAATAAATTTTTTTTTCTCACCTTGTAGCCAACTATAAAGCCATTTTGTTCAAAGAGAGGGACATCTCCCCACTTGACCTTTATGGTGGTTGATGAGAGAGCTTTCCCAGTTACATTACTTGGACCAGAAGAAGGAACTAAGGTAAAATAAAGGAGAAAAAAAACGAAAAGGCACTGTCAATAATTTATCATTCCAAAATTTGTTCATAGTACGGACACATTATCCCGAGGATGAACGCGCAAGTCAGGTAGGGCTTTCTTTACTCAACAAGAAGAGAACTGGTCTGAACACAAACACATACATTGCACATATGGAGGTATACACATGAACACACACATATACACAACTTCTGAAGATTTCTCATTTTCTTTCACCCCCCCCCCTGTTAACACCTTGTGTCTTAGTGGCATTATCACCTTGTTTGCGGTGAAAGGTTAAAAAAAAAGTTACAGACATGCGATCACACACACATATACACACACACACACGCACACATATACACACACACATATACACACATATATACACACACACACACACACACATATATATATATACATGCACACATATATACACACGCACACATATATATGTTAATAAATACACACATACATATATTTGTAGTGCAACTTAAATGTTTTATGGTTTCCGAGGTCATCAGGCACAAATGGCAAATGAACCACTTAATCAGAAATGAAGCATGGAGAGAAAAGTTTTATCATCGGAATTTATCATCAAAACTTTCATCATTATTTACATTATTCGGACTATTGTCCTCATCTTTGTCGCCATATTTATTACAACGTTTCGGCCTTTCAGTATCTGTCTATATTTCTGAGATGAGGTATTATGTACACTATTTACATTATTCGGACTATTGTCCTCATCTTTGTCGCCATATTTATTACAACGTTTCGACCCTTCAGTATCTGTCTATATTTCTGAGATGAGGTATTATGTACACTATTTACATTATTCGGACTATTGTCCTCATCTTTGTCGCCATATTTATTACAACGTTTCGACCCTTCAGTATCTGTCTATATTTCTGAGATGAGGTATTATGTACACTATTTACATTATTCGGACTATTGTCCTCATCTTTGTCGCCATATTTATTACAACGTTTCGGCCTTTCAGTATCTGTCTATATTTCTGAGATGAGGTATTATGTACACTATTTACATTATTCGGACTATTGTCCTCATCTTTGTCGCCATATTTATTACAACGTTTCGACCCTTCAGTATCTGTCTATATTTCTGAGATGAGGTATTATGTACACTATTTACATTATTCGGACTATTGTCCTCATCTTTGTCGCCATATTTATTACAACGTTTCGGCCTTTCAGTATCTGTCTATATTTCTGAGATGAGGTATTATGTACACTATTTACATTATTCTGACTATTGTCCTCATCTTTGTCGCCATATTTATTACAACGTTTCGGCCTTTCAGTATCTGTCTATATTTCTGAGATGAGGTATTATGTACACTATTTACATTATTCTGACTATTGTCCTCATCTTTGTCGCCATATTTATTACAACGTTTCGGCCTTTCAGTATCTGTCTATATTTCTGAGATGAGGTATTATGTACACTATTTACATTATTCTGACTATTGTCCTCATCTTTGTCGCCATATTTATTACAACGTTTCGGCCTTTCAGTATCTGTCTATATTTCTGAGATGAGGTATTATGTACACTATTTACATTATTCGGACTATTGTCCTCATCTTTGTCGCAATATTTATTACAACATTTCGGCCTTTCTGTATCTTGTCTATATTTCTGAGATGAGGTATTATGTACACTATTTACATTATTCGGACTATTGTCCTCATCTTTGTCACTGTATTTATTACAACGTTTCGGCCGTTCAGTATCTGTCTATATTTCTGAGATGAGGTATTATGTACACTATTTACATTATTCTGACTATTGTCCTCATCTTTGTCGCCATATTTATTACAACGTTTCGGCCTTTCAGTATCTGTCTATATTTCTGAGATGAGGTATTATATACACTATTTACATTATTCGGACTATTGTCCTCATCTTTGTCGCAATATTTATTACAACATTTCGGCCTTTCTGTATCTTGTCTATATTTCTGAGATGAGGTATTATGTACACTATTTACATTATTCTGACTATTGTCCTCATCTTTGTCGCCATATTTATTACAACGTTTCGACCCTTCAGTATCTGTCTATATTTCTGAGATGAGGTATTATATACACTATTTACATTATTCGGACTATTGTCCTCATCTTTGTCGCAATATTTATTACAACATTTCGGCCTTTCTGTATCTTGTCTATATTTCTGAGATGAGGTATTATGTACACTATTTACATTATTCGGACTATTGTCCTCATCTTTGTCACTGTATTTATTACAACGTTTCGGCCGTTCAGTATCTGTCTATATTTCTGAGATGAGGTATTATGTACACTATTTACATTATTCGGACTATTGTCCTCTTCTTTGTCGCCATATTTATTACAACGTTTCAACCGTTGTACGCTCAGGCCTTCTTCAGGTGGTTGAAATGTCGAACTGAACCCTATATTTTGCACACTGGTGTAGACTGTTCTAGTTCCATGTGCCATGTTTAATGGATGTCAGTTATCTCCTATAAAGAGTGAGTTCAATACCCGGTTAAGGCAGTGCAGAACTTTCAGAGAGAAATTAACAAGAGATTGATTATATATATATATATATATATATATATATATATATATATATATATATATATTATGAATGTACGTGAAAGATTCATGGAAGATTGAAGTTTATAAGCAGTAAATTCGACCTCGCCAACCGAACGATCCTCTGTGGCCAAATCGGTTAAAAAGTCACGTCAAGCTATATGACGGTTTCGTATAGGATACAGGTTCGAATCCTGTTGGAGGACGAATATTTTCTATGAAAATTTCTCGGACATTCAGGCCGGTAAATGTTATTTAATACTGTTTATTATAAAACAGAGCATTTACTTAAATACTTGTATCTATAAAAAGAATGTATAAACATAAAAAAATGTCTTTAAATAATTGTCGGACTTTGTCTATTTCATAATGTGTGATGTCATTTGTTTACATTTGGATACGCCATGAGCAGTTATGAATGTATGTGAGAGATTCATGGAAGATTGAAGTTTATAAGCAGTAAATTCGACCTTGCCAACCGAACGATCATCAATGGACGAATTAGTTAAAAGGCACGTCATGCTATACGACAGTTCCGTATAGGATACAGGTTCGAATCCTGTCGGAGGACGAATATTTTCTATGACAATTTCTCAGACATTCAGGCCGGTAAATATTGTTTAATACTGTTTATTATAAAACAGAGCATTTACTTAAATATTTGCATCTATAAAAAGAATGTTAAACATAAAAATGTCTTTATATATATATATATATATATATATATATATATATATATAAAGACATTTCTATGTTTAACATTCTTTTTATAGATACAAGTATTTAAGTAAATGCTCTGTTTATAATAAAAAGTATTAAATAACATTTACCGGCCTGAATGTCAGTGACATTTTCATAGAAGATATTCGTCTTCTGACAGGAATCGAACCTATACCCTATACGGAACTGTCATATAGCCAGTCGTGCTATAACCGATTAGGCCACTGAGGATCGTTTCTATGAAAATTTCTCGGACATTCAGGCAGGTAAATGTTGTTTAATACTGTTTATTATAAAACAGAGCATTTACTTAAATATTTGTATCTATAAAAACAATGTATAAACATAAAAATCGTCTTAAATAATTAACATATTTATATTTTTTTCCGATGAAATCTTTTTTGAAACAATTGCAAAAATCAACAAAAAGCATATTTTTACTGACCAGATTCCATTGTTTTCTGAACAACTGTCGGACTGAATAAACTTTTGCCGACAGAGTTAAAAGACCTCATTTTCACTTCGTACTCGACCCATTCATTGAGGCCAGTCAAAATGTAACTATAGTTATTGACGGCATTTTCCAGGGGAATAATTTTCCATTCACTAGCGGAGTCTTTCATCCTGTAGAAAATATTGTAGCCACGGGGTTCCCCATTCCATTCACGTTTGGTCAGTAACTAAAGGAAAGACAAACAACAACAAATACAAAAACAATGGAAAAAAACAAAAAAAAAAACAATAAAAAATATCTTTACATTTTTAATAGTAATATCAGGAGGTATGTGGAGTAATAATTAACAGCTCAGATTGAGGAATCGGAGAGCTGAGTTCAAATTCTTATTGGTTTCATTAGATTTGGTTATGTGCTAATATCCTTGGGAAAAGTATGAATCCATCTCTTCTCCCCCCAACTATGGGTTAAATAGTAGGACAGATGAGTTTTTTAGTTTTGGGTGGCAACCAAACCAGGAGAAACATTACAGTGAATTAAAATTGAGGAAAGAGGGCTTTGTCAGTCCATCAGATCCGGGTGCTCGTATTACAACTGGATTAGCGGCAGCTTACATGCCGTACACCTTTGAATCTATATTTCAATGTCTTTGAATTTTTAAAAAAATATTTTAAAGGGTACTTTACAATCAACTGGTATTGACATGTTTATTATTATTATTATTTATTATTATTATTTATTATTATTTTTTATTATTATTATTATTATTATTTTTTATTATTATTATTATTATTATTTTTTATTATTATTATTATTATTATTTTTTATTATTATTATTATTATTATTTTTTATTATTATTATTATTATTATTATTATTATTTATTATTCACAAAATATGATATTAGTTGCTGGTAAAATGTTTATTTTCATATCGATACTTGGAGACACACTGGCGTAATGGTTAGCGACTTGGATTGTGAAATTGGAGAGATGAGATCATTACATTCACTTACGTTTCCCTTGGGAAAGGTATGAATCCATCTCTTCCCCCCCAGCTAGGGGTAAAATAGTCCAAACTAGGTTTTATAGTCTTGGGTGGCAACCAATCTAGGAGAAGGAAACTGAATTCAAACCAGCCTGGAGAAGGTTGGGCTCTATCAGGTTAACGTGGCCAGAAAATGTCTGAGTCTCGAAGTGTGTATACTGGGGACTTCTTATGAATCCAAATTCTTGCTGAAACTCCTACTATAAATTCATTTGTCCCAATGAATACAACCTCTGCTATGCTTGATCAGCTTTCATTCAGATGCAGTTAAATCATTTGACTGATCTGGTTCATCCAACACTGTATGAATGCTGCAACAAGTAGTTATATAATATTACATTTTATTGTCTGGCAACTTTTATGACTCAGAAGAGTTTGATGAACTACCACAAGAGTTCGCTGCAAATTGAAATTTAATTTGGTGTTTTATAAAGTGACTTATTAACCCAGAATTAGCAGTACTGAGAACTAAAATGAGAATGTGGTAATAGAGAAATAAATAAAAATAGACGGATAATAAAAATCACCAGGCAAACAAAGCCATAATTAAACCAACCAATCAGAAAGCTTTTATAACCATAAATCCATAAAAATTAATAAAAAAAAATTCTTACAGTCCAGCTGATACGGAGGGCAGTTTCATTAACAGCCCACACTGTGAGATTGCCAGGTGGTTTTGCAGGTGGTGCCTGTTTGGTCTGAAAACGTCGAGATGGGATGCTTGGCCCACTTTGTCCTACAATATTTTCAGCAATCATACGCAGGATGTAATGTGTATATGGAACAAGTGATGAGATGATGAGGGATGTAGCATCAGGAGCTTTCATTGAGAAGATTTCAACCCAATTTGTGTTGTCCTCAATTTGGGCCTGAACAATCCACTTTGTAATTGAAGTTTTGCCATTGAAGCCAGGAGTGAATTGTAGCTGAACAGATGTTGATTCAATGTTACTGATACCAAGATTGCTTGGCTCTGTTGGCAGAACTAAAAATTAAAAATAATTAAAAATTAAAAAAAACATTTTAAAAAAATGGAAAAACTAAAAAACAAAATGGAAAAAACTAAAAAAACTTAGAAAGTAAAAAACTAAAAAAAATATAAAAAACAAAAAAAAAAAATAAAAAAAAAAATTAAAACAAACTAAAAAAATTAAAACAAACTAAAAAAATTAAAAACGAACAGATGGAGTAAAATTCCACTGTTTGTAGCATTTACTTTTAAAAAGTGCTCAATACAAGTAGAGCAATATATTACTATTATTATAAGAGATTATAATAATATATATGTGTGTGTGTGTATAGGAATGTTGATAAAATCAGGGTAAGAGCTCAGTACCTGGAGTGGAGCCAGATTTGATGTCAGCTGAACGTTTCGGTCCGGCACCAACACTTGTCTTGGCTGCCACAGAAATTGTGTAGACTGTTATTGGTAAGAGATTTTCCACTTTGTATGTCAGCTGATCAGTTCCAAGATTCTTCAGGATGTTTGCTTCACTGGAATTCTTCCTGACATAACTTAATTCGTAACCTGCGGACGCGAATGAAAGGAAAGACAAATATACAGAGACCGTGAAGCAAAAATTGGTAAGCAGAAAAAAACAAAAAGATTTTATAAAAAAGAAGAGAAAAGGAGAGTGAGAAGAAAAAAAAGGAAGATAGAGAACAACAAAGAGAGAGAAAAGAGAAGAAAAAAGAGAGAGAAAAGAGAAGAAAAAAGAGAGAGAAAAAAGAAAAAAGAGGAGAAAAGAAAAGAAGAGAAGAGAAAAGAGAAAAGAGAGTGAAGAGAGAGAGACAAGAGAGAGAGAGAGACAAGAGAGAGAGACAAGAGAGAGAGACAAGAGAGAGAGAGAGACAAGAGAGAGAGAGAGACAAGAGAGAGAGAGAGACAAGAGAGAGAGAGAGACAAGAGAGAGAGAGAGACAAGTGAAGAGAGAGACAAAAGTGAAGAGAGAGAGAGACAAAAGTGAAGAGAGAGAGGGACAAAAGTGGAGAGAGAGAGGGACAAAAGTGGAGAGAGAGAGGGACAAAAGTGGAGAGAGAGAGGGACAACAGTGGAGAGAGAGAGAGGGACAACAGTGGAGAGAGGGGGGGAGGGAGAACAGTAGAGAGAGAGAGAGAGGGAGGGAGAACAGTAGAGAGAGAAGGAGGGAGAACAGTAGAGAGAGAAGGAGGGAGAACAGTAGAGAGAGAAGGAGGGAGAACAGTAGAGAGAGAAGGAGGGAGAACAGTAGAGAGAGAAGGAGGGAGAACAGTAGAGAGAGAAGGAGGGAGAACAGTAGAGAGAGAAGGAGGGAGAACAGTAGAGAGAGAAGGAGGGAGAACAGTAGAGAGAGAAGGAGGGAGAACAGTAGAGAGAGAAGGAGGGAGAACAGTAGAGAGAGAAGGAGGGAGAACAGTAGAGAGAGAAGGAGGGAGAACAGTAGAGAGAGAAGGAGGGAGAACAGTAGAGAGAGAAGGAGGGAGAACAGTAGAGAGAGAAGGAGGGAGAACAGTAGAGAGAGAAGGAGGGAGAACAGTAGAGAGAGAAGGAGGGAGAACAGTAGAGAGAGAAGGAGGGAGAACAGTAGAGAGAGAAGGAGGGAGAACAGTAGAGAGAGAAGGAGGGAGAACAGTAGAGAGAGAAGGAGGGAGGGAGAACAGTAGAGAGAGAAGGAGGGAGAAGGAGGGAGAACAGTAGAGAGAGAAGGAGGGAGAACAGTAGAGAGAGAGAGAGGGAGGGAGAACAGTGGAAAGAGAAGGAGGGAGAACAGTGGAAAGAGAAGGAGGGAGAACAGTGGAAAGAGAAGGAGGGAGAACAGTGGAAAGAGAAGGAGGGAGAACAGTGGAAAGAGAAGGAGGGAGAACAGTGGAAAGAGAAAGAGGGAGAACAGTGGAAAGAGAAGGAGGGAGAACAGTGGAAAGAGAGGGAAGTGAAGAGAGAGAGAGAGAGAGAGAGAGAGACAAAAATAGAGAGAGAGAGAAAAAAGTGAAAATGAAGATGACATAGTGCTGATAGCAGACACAGAAAAAAAAATTAAAGTATGTGTTGAAGGAAAACAAGGAAAAAGGACTAATTATCCCAAAGGTTTTTGTGTTAGTGAATATAATTAACCAAAATTAACTTTGAACTCGGCTCTCTGATTTCAGACTCTACACAGCTATCTATTACACCACCCGCACACCTCCCTTTAGATGTGAAGCGGCTAAGATTGTAGTGATTGTGGTAAAGCACAATCTTCGTAGTCTGTTCCACAAACAACAGTTTTGGTGAAGAAGCTGTAAGAGTGGAACTTCCTCCTTATAAACAGAATATAAAAGGGAATGGGGATGTGTCAAATGTGAATGTGGCATGGCAGGTCCTAATTCTAATGGAGAAAGGTCTATGGAATGTACTTGCCTGAACATCTACCGATGAAATAGCGATAGAGTAGCAAGAGGCTTCGATGTAAAGGTCTGAACTGGTGCCATAGAAATATGTATAGATTAATGTGAGGCTAGCAGTGTTTTGTTTGTGGGGAAAGAATTTTGTAGGGTGGGAAATAATTCAACACACACAAAGATACGTAAATACTTTTGAACTCTGTCAAGATTCTAGTGTGAAGACCGGGTGGCTCCAGCCTAGGTATGGCATCAGTAAATAATTTTTAAATTGATTTGACTCTTGTAAAAATAGATTGTGGGAGTCAGGTAGCATTTGGAGCAGTATCAGAAACTGGCCATTTTTCTAACATCTTTAGCAATAGTACGAATATACAAGTTCCATTTGGGGGTCTGGAGTGAGCGCTAGTCCTAACAAACGTTCAGATAAAGAGACTCATTTAATGTACAAACTTTCATCGGGACTGAAGTAAATTTTTGGTCAGCTGATGAAATGTTACTAGCTTTGATTTGACGATAGTGAATGAAACAAGCCAATCTTTTCCTCGTTGAGCCTTGAGATCTAGATCAAAGTAGAGATCAGCTACTAGGCTCTGGACTCAGTCATGCTTGAGAGGAAAGGATTTTCCAATTACGTACATTTCCAAAATTACCTTTATTGATAATCTAATACACCATGAAATTCTTGAAGCCATGGATGTGTAGCAACCTCATTATTCACATTGCAATTAAGCAAACTTACCTGTGAGAATTCCATTGCTTTTGAGTGGTGGTGACCATACAACAATAAAGGAACGGTCAGTTACGTCATTGAATGCCAGACTGCTCACTTCATCTGGGACTGGAAAATAAAGTCAATAGGTTGAGAGGAATTTTGACAACGGAACAGCAAGAATTTGCAGAAAATAGATGAAAAAAGGTTTATAGAAAGAAATTTTGACCACTTTAAAAAAAAACTGATACAATTTATTTACTTATAACAAAAACAAGGAAAACAACAAAAACGTCCAAAATAGCAAGGAAAACAAAGAGACAGAGAGACAGACAGAGACAGAGAGACAGAAAAAGAGACAGACAGACAAACAAAGAGACAGACAGACAAACAAAGAGACAGACAGACAAACAAAGAGACAGACAGACAAACAAAGAGACAGACAGACAAAGAGACAGACAAACAGACAAAGAGACAGACAAACAGACAAAGAGACAAAGAAAGAAAGAGACAGAGAGACAAAGAGACAGACAGACAAAGAGACAGACAGACAAAGAGACAGACAGACAAAGAGACAAACAAAGAGACAAAGAGACAGACAGACAGACAAAGAGACAGACAAACAAAGAAACAAACAAAGAGACAGACAAACAAAGAGACAGACAGACAGACAGACAAAGAGACAGACAGACAAAAAGAAAGAAAAAACCAAAGCAAAAAGAAAACAAGACAAAAACAAATGAGAAAAAAACTCAAAAACAAGAACCCCCAAAAAGAATAAAAAAAAAAAAAAAACGTCATAGAAAGAAAAAGTCAATAAAGTGTTGCATTTGCTTTCAGGTGTTTTTTAAAATCTTTTATTTGCTCTAACCAACACTGATCACTTTCACATTATCTTAACGTATTCTACTATGTCTCAAAATTTATATTCTTATTTTAGATTTTATTCTGAATTGACTGACAAAGACCTGTTGCGAAGTCTTGTATTTGTTAAAGACTACATAAATCAACAGTGATTGTTTGCAAATTCTTGATATTTTTCTACTATATCTACAAATTTGTATTCTCATTTAAGGTTTTATTTTGTGGCATTTTATTAGGACCTACCATTTTGCTATATACGTTCTTGCATGGCTTCTTGACATGCCTCTGAAACTTTTACAAGCTTTTTTTTATTATTAAACTTTGTATATTACCAAATATGTATGAAGTAGTTGATAATGCCAAGTGGTAGATATCTTGAAACGTGAAATTGCCAGAGACTTTCTGAAATCAAGAATTACTTCAGTTCTTTAACCTAAAGGGTTACATGGAGATGTTGGGGTATTTTTGTTCTATACCTAAAAGAATTTACTTTGCATTTATAAACCCTTGGGTAATGTTTATTGATTCTCTTGTGAACTCATAAATTAAAAGCACATTGGATATCAAGTGTAAGGCCTATTGAATATTTCATGAACTCATTTATATCAAAATAACATTGGATAACAAGAATAGAGATACAAAAATTGATTATCTCCCTTTGGTGGAATGAAGTCACAACGACCACGTGATGACTGCATAGTGACCTTGACTTGATAGTGACGAAAGTGGCCAGTCCTTCAGTGAGTTTCCAGGAGTCAAACCAAACAGTTCGCTTTTCAGTCTAGGCTGAAGCCAAATCTGCCTATTTCTTCATTAGTGACATAACAGATGAATCTGGCTTGCTTGAATCTGGAATCCTAAATATGGCTTCTCCAGAAACACAGAAGAATCTATGGCAGAACCAATTTCCGTTGGGAATTATTAAAAAGTAAGACCTTATCTTTTCGTTCTCTTTTCACACAACTTGTTGTTGCATATGTTATAATTTCTATGTGTGGGACTAATGTAAATATATGTATACAATTTTGTGTATGGTGTAGCGGTATAAAACACTCTCTAAAAACCAAGTATGTGTGTCATTACTTTTCTTTCAGCTATTCTATTACGTCTGTGAAATAAGTTATTACATCATAGATATAATAATGCCCTTAATGGGGAAAATACAAACTGAGGGAATAAATCTATCTTCCCCGGTCATCTATTATCTGGTGACTTACCAAACATATGATATTAACTGTTGACCCCGATATATTATTAGTGCACTCACTAGACCTTCTCAATGTCTTGTGAATATAAAAATAACATTGGATATCCAATGCAGGGCCTTTTGTAGATCTTTTGAACTCCTTAATACAATGGTTCTCAAAGTTGTTGAAGTTGGGGCACACTTGAAATCCTACCAAAAATTCTAGGCACACTATATACAAATTTTTGAAAAATTGTTATAATGAAATCAAATATTGCAGAAAAGAGATAAGGCAATATATAATATAAAATGAAACATATCTTAAGTTTATTCATTCTTGTTTATGAAAAACATGAGCCTGATGAGTCTTAGCGATTTCTTCAATGTTTAGTCGTATATTTGATAGGCACACTGTCATTTCTTCCTCAATACATTGAAGAGTTCTTCTCTTTTTGTACTTAGTTGTGGCGCGAGAAAAAAAGCCTAATTTACGTAAATATGATGTTGCAAACTGTAGTAAAATGATCAGAGCTTTTTTAGATATTGACACATATTCTTCTTTTATAGAAATCCAGAAAGCTTCAAGAGACAATTCATTATGTTTAATCGTCAACCCACGATCAGCGGATATGATAAAGTAACTAATTTATCGCATTTGCTTATAAACAAATAAGTGATAAAATATAAAGCATAAATTGCTATGAAAGTCTAAATAAAACAGCTTTTAAATAAACAATCCTAATCCTTGTCATCATTTTATGCTACATAATACATCTTTTAGTAATCCTCTTTCTCGAACTAGACATGGAGGATTGACCAGCAACTCATACCAGTTCAATTTAGCAAAATTAAAGCTTCTTATTATTGAAGCTTTCCTCGAGGTCTATCCGCAACGAGGCGGGTATTGCAGTATAATAAAGTAATATTTATTTCTTATATCTGGACACATATTTATCTGCAATACCAGGGCGCACCTAGACATCTTCCAGTGCGTACCTCGACATCTTCCAGAGCATACCAATGTGCCCAGGTGCACCATTTGAGAACCACTGTCTTTATATAACAAAATATATTGGATCTAAAGAATAGGTCTTATTGAAGGTCTCACATGAATTCATTAGTGCTAAAAATACTAAAAGAAAAGTTCTTTTTCAAAAGTTGGATTGAATGAATTGAGTAATGATTTTGTAAATTCCACTGCAAAAAAAGTTCAAAGCAGAATATAGAAGTGATACTCGCTTACCATCTTCTAGGGTTCTGATCTTTTGCGCCTCACTCTCAGGCCCATTTCCTTTGTGGGTAAAGCCTGTCACAGAGATGCTGTATTCTGTATATTTCTGCAGCCCTCCAATAAAGCCTTTCTGCATTCCATACATATTCTTAGTGTCCACATCGACTTTTTCTCTGACCGTCTCAAAATTTTCATCTTTCTTAACTGGACGAGCAATGATAAAATAGCCTGCAAAGAAAAAAGTTTATGCTTCATTATTTTTATTTTCTTAAACAGTGAAATTAATTACTTGCATTATTTGGATGGATGTTGGATGTAACGGCATGTCAACTCCTATTTGGGTCATTTTATGCCGAAGCCTTATTAATTTATGAATCTAAGTTGGTTATTTTGTATAAAAGGTTGAAAGGCTGTTGGGTTTCATAATTTTCTGGGATTGCTTTTTGTGACTGTTTCTGATTGTGTATTTTAATGTTTACATTCATAGATGCATATATATGTCTATAAGCACATATATATATATATATATATATATATATATATATATACACTATTTGAAAGGGTTATATTTTATTGAGGATTTTTATTTCCTCGAGAAAACTGTATATTTTTTCTGTGTCTGTATTTTTGAATATTTCTTTTAAATCTTTTCCATTGAGATATTTCTGTCTTATTCTAGTTATGATTTTGCATTCCATTAGTATATGTCTTATTGCGATTAGGCTTCCACATCTACATTTTGGTGGATTTGTCTTTTTTAATATATAAGAATGAGTTAAATGTGTGTGTCCTATATGTGTTCTGGTTATGACAACTTGTTTTTTCCGAGTATTTCCAAGATCATTTCCCCATTTTCCTATTTTAGGTTTAATTTGAAATAATTTATTTCCGGTTTGGTTTTTCCATGAATTTTGCCATTTGTTTCTTATGTATTTATTTATTTTAGATTTTAGGTCTGCATATGGATTAGTTTTAATGTGTACTTTACTTTGCGGTATGTCATTTCTGATCAATATTGACACTCCTCCATTAGCTCTATGTCCTGTATTGTGGTTATAGTGGTATTGTTTATAATTTTTAATTTTTAAGTTGGTATTTTCTTGTAAAAAAGTTTCCTGTAAGCAGATGACGGCTGGATACAGTAGTGACATAAGTATGAGTAGGTCATTGTAATTAGATTTTATTCCACGACAGTTCCATTGCAGGATCTTATGTGCCATGATTATAATTTCATTTTTTGGGAGTAAAGTTACCTACTAGGTTTGTATCATTTGTCCTCTCCAATTTTTTTCCATCTCTTGAGTTTTTAAAAGCTTTGTCTTCGACTGCTTGTGGTGTCCTTCGATCAGATTTTTGATTTTGTTTTGAATTTTGTTTATCATCTTTCTCTTCTATTTCTGTATATTCCATAGGCTCAAATTCATTTTCATTTGATATACTGATTTTCGATTTTGAGTTAGATCTTGATCGAGTGCTTTCTTGCTCTGTTGTCACTTTTTTTTCTTTTTGTTTATTTTTCATTTTCTTAGTTTGGGTTTGGAAAGAAGAGGGTTCGCTGGAGTTTTGTTCTGTGTTTTCTTTCCAAAGTTTTTTGCCTCCTTCTGGGTTTATTCCATTTGATCTGGGTTGTTGTGCTTTATTTTGATCCGATTTAAGTTCGGTTAAAAAGGTTTTTAATTCTTCAAGGAAAGCTTTTAATTCCTTGCATAAATTTGTTATTTCAATTGAACCTTTTATTTTATCTTCATTGTTTATTTTATTTGCTTTTTGTGCCATGGAAGCATAGGTGTTTTCTTTTATATTATTTATAACTTCCTTTCGTGCTTCTATGTAAGATATATTTTTTTTGTATTTTATTCTAATTATTTCTTTCTCCTGTTTATATATACTGCATTGTTTTGAGAGGGCAGAGTGGTTTCCCAAACAGTTTGAGCATAGGCTCTCATTTGGGCAGTTCTCTTCTTTATGTTCTGGTTCTTTCTCACTACATTTCCCACATATTTTTTTTATTTCTACAGGAATCTCTGTGATGCCCAAATTTGTGGCATTTATAGCATTGTAGAGGGTTTGGTACGTATTGTTCTACTTTTATACTTTCATATCCAATTTTTATTGATGTTGGAATTTGGGGGGAGTTGAAAGTTATAATGTAGGTATTAGTTTGTATCTCTGCTTCATTTTTTTTTATTATTATTCTTTTAACATTTGTAACTCCTTGAATTTGGAGTTCTATTTTTATTTCCTCTAGAGTGCACAGGGAGAGCTCCTTACTTTTTACTACTCCCTTTGAGAAATTTAGGGTTTGGTGTGGGTAGGTTTTTATTTCTATCTCTTGTAGTTTTTTTTGTCTTATTAATGTGTCCGCATATATTTTTTTTTCCACTTCCACTAGTATTGTTTCATTTTGTAATTTTTTTACATTTTTTGGTATTATGATATTTGATATTGTTTTTTGTATTTTAAACGGAGAAATTTCTGATAATGATTTTTGGCTTATTGCTTCGAGTACAATAAACCGTGGAAAGTTTTCACTTTCATTTTCTGAGTCGCTATCCACATGTAGTCTCTTGGAAGATTTCTTTTTTTCCATTGATTGTTTTTATTTTTGTTCATCATTCTCGCTCCCTACCCACCGCGGAGTCCAGTATTGGGACATGTCAAGGGGGAAACCCATTCGCCTTGCCATGTCGGGGCTACGTGAATGATATACTCTTTTTGGGAGGAGTCTTTGAGCACGCATGTTCCTTTGTTTCCGTTTTCCAAGTATTTTTCTCCCAAATTGATTGACCCTCAGCCACCGCCTTCCATCAC
Source organism: Acanthosepion esculentum (assembly GCA_964036315.1). Classification (NCBI taxonomy): domain Eukaryota; kingdom Metazoa; phylum Mollusca; class Cephalopoda; order Sepiida; family Sepiidae; genus Acanthosepion; species Acanthosepion esculentum. The sequence goes on along the minus strand of OZ038519.1, from coordinate 58,833,074 downwards.
ATATTTAGGGTTAAGTGTTAGTTTTGGTTGGGAAGAGGAGTGTCAGTTATAGGTTTGGGTTGGATTATATATGATGGGGCTTGACATGACCAGCCGATTGATCGGATCGGGCCCCTCCGACCGCCCGTCTAGCCCAGATAAGAGCCAAAGTGGTGTGTTACAGGATTGTGACCGCTTTACACCTGGGTTACAACCTGCTCAACCACCAGGATCCCGTCCCCAGACATTACAGGTCGCCACCCACGGCCAACAGGTGGCCCCATTGAGGGACTTTTACCCTCTGCAGGGGGGCAGTCGGCATATTCTGATGCCCCACCGACCGGGCCGCATTATTTGGACTGTTACACTCATCTTCATTGCCATATTCACAACATTTCGGCCTCTATATCTATGAGATGAGGTATTATGACCACTTGCATTATTTACATTATCCAGACGGTTACCCTCATCTTCATTGCCATATTCACAACATTTCGGCCTCTATATCTATGAGATGAGGTATTATGATTACTTGCATTATTTATATTATTCGGACTGTTATCCTCATCTTCATTGCCATATTCACAACGTTTCGTCCTCTATATCTCTGAAATGAGGTATTATGATTACTTGCATTACTTACATTATTCAGACTGTTACCCTCATCTTCACTGCCATATTTACAACATCTCAGACGTTGTACGCTCTAGACTTCAAGTGATTGGAATTTTTATTCAGTATCTGTCTATAATCTCTGAGATGAGGTATTATGATTATTTGCATTATTCAGACTGTTATCGCCATCATCATTGCCATATTTACAGCATTTCAGCCGTTGTATACTCCAGCCTTCTCCAGGTGATTAGAATTTCAAACCGAACCCTTTATTTAGTCCACCGGGGTAGATTGTTCTAGTTCCATGTGCCATGCCTCTTCTGGATATCTTTTATTTCCCTTTAACTCAACTCTCCAAGGACACGTGGCACAGTGGATAAAGGTGTTGTTCTCCATATGTATATATATATATATATATATATATATATATATATGGATGGCTGGATTCCATTTCTTAAAACATTCGGTCTGAAGTGATGAATATAACAATATTTATGGGAACCTCGAGGTGATGTAATGGTTAGCAAACTTCTCTCGCTAGAACAATTACGACTCAATAAGGTGTTTTTTAAATTTATATATATATATATATATATATATATATATATATATATATATATATATATATATAATATTTTTAAAAAAATATGATTCCTTTGCTACATAAGAGTTCTCATGTTTCAAAAGCGAGAGCCGAGACCCTCAATATAATTTTTGAAATTTAGTTGAATTGAGGTGTTAAGTCCTGCTTCATCTTCAATAATTATATTGAGGGTCTCGGCTCTCGCTTTTGAAACATGAGAACTCTTATGTAGCGAAGGAATCATATTTTTAAGAAAAATATAATATAAGCTCTACTTCTGTATGGAGAACTGTCTTTTTAAAAATAAAAACAAAAATACTAAAGAACTCCGGATTATTTACCTAAAGTGTTCTTTCGTATTTTTCTGCATAACCGCACATATACATATATATTATATATACACTCTAATTAAAAAAGAACATAATTCTTTATGTAGAAAATACTTTGAGGGCCTACTAGTAACAATATTATCAACTATAAACATATGTCAAACATATTACATCACCAACCTTTGATAGCCTCAGCAGGAAGACAAGTCGCAAATATTGTAATAATGTGAATCACATTTCCTGGCACAATAAAATACAATTGTATATACATATATCATGGTAGTCTTATTAGGTCTCCTGTGAAAATGCGGTATTTTGGTGCATGTTCGAATTGAATGGTGGAGGAGTTCATATGGTGCATTTTGTTAGAATGAGTGGTTGTGACTCAAACTGGCTAGAAGTAGGAAAATTATGGATGATTAACCTCTCCACACTAGGTTTGGTTTGTTTTACGACATGTCAGACTCAATGGGTTACTTAACGCCAACAAGATTTTTATTGCTGGTAATATTTTGTTTTTCCACAAATGTATTGCTGATACTAAAACATATTTTTACACTTTCATAGTGTTTTGACCACAGTTTTGGGGTTAACTATTTGCCCATACTTGGGACCCTAATAGGTGCTACCACCCTGGGTCAGGGTAGACCTGGGAACACCAGCAATTAAGAGGTGGTTCTACACTCCTCAAAACCTCCTGATCAGAGGCCTTGCTGTTAGATGTAGTTTATTGTCTTACTTAGGAAGCAGATGTAGTTTATCGTCATACCCAGGACGGTCCGCAATTGGCCTTGTGCAACAAATAATGTATATGCCATTATTAAAAAAGGCTGTGTGTGTGGACATGGAGATTTGGAGTTTGTATCGTTTGCTCTTGTAAATAAAATTTTTCAATTTTTGCGTCTCATTTTCCAATCCATTAAAAAATCTAAAAAATGTCTCTATGATGCAAGACTTCCATGTGTGAATTTCAGTTCACCCCAATAATGACATGTGTGTCTAGCGGAAGTTTGAAAATTTGTATGCAATGGTTACTTCCGGGGTCAAAACAGATATGACATTAATCGATCTCCAAACTAAATAGAATCAATTGTTGATTTGGTTTGGTTTGTTTTATGGCATATCAACACCATAATGGGTTATTTAATGCCGATAAAATCTTTATTGCTGGTAATATGTTTTTCTTCAAAAATCTATTTTTGGGAATATTTTTTCTTGAAGAAATCTATAGCTGGTCATATTTAAAAAAAAAAAATGTATAACTGTTTGTATTGCTGGTATTTTTTTAAAAAGTATTGCTGATAATAATTTTTTTTCTTTCAAAAATTATTGCTGGTAATAATTTTTTTTTATTGCAAAGTATTTCTGGTATTAAAACCTATTTCTACACAAGTTTAGGTGTTAGCTATTTGCTACCACCCCAGGTCAGGGTGGACCTGAAAACACCAGCAATTAAGAGGTGGTTCCACGCTGCTCAAAACCTCCTGATCAGAGGCCTTGCTGTTGGACGTAGTTTAACCCAGGACGTGGATGTAGTTTATCATCTTGCCCAGGACGGGAATCAATTGTTGAATCATAAAAAAGGTGTAATAATACCCTTTCTTTTTCTCTCTTCTCTGTATTATAGAGGGTTTTTCTTTTCTTTTATCGGGTTGTCAGTTTATAGATGTCACATTCACAAGTCTACATGCAACCCTGACAACTAGAACATATTTTAGCATTCTGAAGAGAGACTCAAAAATCCTGTCATTTCGGATATATGGGCACTTTGTAAAACCGACCACATTTTTTTGCTTGTTATAAAGTAGTGTTCTATTTCACACACAAAGAATGGTTTGGTTTTCTTCAACAATTGTAGTTGAGTTTGCATTACATGACTAGACTGTCTTCTAACCTACTTCCTCTTTCTAATATGCTACAATCTCAAGTTGAGGGAAGTACGGTAATGTCAGTCAAGCATTGGGATGTGTAGATGTTCAGGGATTTAGTGTCGGGGGAGGAGCTGGGCTGTTATTCTGATATGGCAGAAGTTATCTCCAGACACGGCAACCAAAGCCCCGAATAAAAAAAAACACCTATTTTATAATATTGGAAACAGAATTTGTGTTATCATTTCTTGACGCGGCATAAACTTTCATCGTTGTTACCATGGGAACATGCAGCGGGCATTTTTTGGTGCACACTGATGTGAATGGAAATGCAATCTGGGGGTTGTCATTGGCCAGTCGGTGGAAAGCTGGTCAAGTGCTTCGTATGTTTTTTTTTAATCATTTCACTCCAAGCAAGGCAATAAAGCCACTAAGATGCAAGGTTTCTAAGTGCTAGAGAATATGAGAAAAATGCTATTAAGAGAGAACAATAAAAAACAAACAAATTAAATATAAATGCAATTGTTATCTTCCATCTCTAACGATCGACATTGTTTGAAGATCAAAGTTGACTGGAAAGCAAGAAGCCAGAAGAGAGTTCCAAACTGTTAGCATAGAATTTACAGCTACGTCTAGCCATTTCAACTGAAAAATGATGAAGTCTTGCTGCCAATCTACACTGTGTTTAAATTCATAAAATCTCTCTATCACAGAGGAAAGTTCATCTGAACAATTACCATGAAAGTATTTATAGAAAAGGCACAGGGAAGCTAGGTTACGGTGGTTGGAAATTGGCTGAAGCCGAGATGCCAGGTCAGGAACAATAACATTGCAGATTTTTTGGATTAAAAAAAAAAAATCTCTAAATATATAGCAAGAGCAGCAGACCAGATGTGGCAGTAGTATTCTAAGCAAGGATGAATGATAGATTTATAAATATGCAAGATAGCCTTGATCGACCCTCCGTCCTTCTCTTTCTCCACATCCCTTCCTTTACCACTCCTATCTGCTCTTCCTCCAACCCTTCTGTAACCCCATGCGTGATAGTGGCCACCAGCCTTGCTTGGGGTGATACACTTAAAAAAAAAAAAAAAAAAATGATTCTGAAGAGTAAAATTGTCTAGCATGACAGAGCAAACCATCTTAGCCGGATATTTTAGCAATTCAAGATAATCTTTCCACATCATGTCAGTAGAAAATGTTAGTCTGAGAAGGCTCAATGAGTTACTCTCCTGGAGCTTAGCATGCATCTGTTGGATTAACTGCTCCTAATTTTCAAAACCGCTACTAGGGGACGCTCTTAGAACTATAAATACTCTGCGATAATTTTTTTTTTATCACTCTCTTACTTTTTCTGCTTACATGCCAACACATAAATCACACACAGAGAACGGGTTCCCTTTTGGGAAACACATGAATTACGCACACAGGTATGAATGCACATTCACTCACTACCAATACTTTGTACCCAAAAAGTTTCCACATTCATTTGATACACATATTATTGTCTATGTAACTTATATACCTTTGTTTGTCAATACATTATCTTTTGTTTGTACATATATATATATCAGTCCTTGTTTCTTTTCATTTTTTTGTGGACTCATATCCCGAGTCTGCCATGTTGGTTGCGGGCATTTCAGGAGACACACTTCTTCATCTCTCAACGCGTTCACCGGCCCAAAACAAGAGAAACAATGTCAGAAACCTGTGTCAGCAATCCGCTCAAAAATTCCTCGATATTTACTGGGTATAAAATACAACAATTGTGGCACAAGGCCTAAAAGAGGCTGGTCGACGCTAATTATCTTATATCTAGCTAATCAGATTTACAACCCATTCTTTCATCACAATTTATACATCCAAGAACTCGTCCGTCATCATCCCATATATATATACCACAACACCACACACACAGTGAACCTACAAAACACCTATTGACATAACAATTTTTGAGTATAAAATTATATATAAAAAATAGCTGCTCAAAAAAAAAAAATCGCTCAAGATTTATTGATAAAATACATCAAATGCGGCACAAGGCCAAAAACGTGGAATGTACATTTATTTTGCAATGAATACAAAATTGTGGCACAAGGCCAAAGGGGAAAGGCTGGTACTCCATAACTACCCTAGGTAATGACAATCACGACCCATTCATTCAATACAATTTACTCAATCAGCACAAGAACTTGTCCATCACATCCTACATGCACCAAAATACCATATACACCGCATGACATAAAAATTCTTGAGGATAAAATTACATATAAAAACTTACCGCTCAAAAAATCATTCAAGATTTATTGATAAAATACAACAATTGTGGCACAAGGCCTAAAGGGGGGGTTGAGGCTGGTCGACACTATCTTATACAATGTAACCCGGATATTAGAGAGTTATCGGGGCCGGAGAAGAGGTCTCTTATATTTGGGTTTCTCTTATATCCGGGTTTTGTCTATTATATATACATTAACACAGGCTCTAATTTGGGACCAGATAAAATCTCTTATATACGGGTTTCTCTTATATCCGGGTTACACTGTACCTAGCTAATCAAATTCACGATCCATTCATTCATCACAATTTGCACATCCACCATAAGAACTCGTCCGTCGTCATCAAATCCTACATATACCACGATACCCCCCCCACACACACACACACAGGTAACCTACAAAACACCCCATGACACAAATTATTTTTTTGAGTAAAAAATACTATATAAAAATTTACCGCTCAAAAAGCTCGTTCTTCCCTCGTCAATCAAAGCAACGGCTTTAATTCACAGAGCAATTTTTCTGATTGGCTGCTCCAGTCAAAGAGGAAAGAATATTAGCATAGTTCTTCTGATACTTAAAGTGGTAAATATTTTTTTTTTTTTTGGCAAAAATTTTCTTTATATTTCCTTCGGCAGACCACGCACAAAACACGGACTCTTTTTCGAGGTAGGTGATTTTCTCTTTCGTTACAGTTTTGCCTCTTTGCTTTTTATCAGTTGCAATCTCATCTATGTTTAATGTCTGCTCGGGTAATTTCAAATTTGTTACTATTTTGAATTCATCTGTGATAGTTCCATTTAGACTGTAAAAATAGCCCATACGAATTCTCGAGTATAAAATTACATATAAAAACTTACCGCTCAAAAAATCATTCAATATATAATGTCAAATTTTAAGATATAAAACAAACTGACCTTTCAGAAGACCAAAAATTTGTGTTGAATCCGGTGCCATCCACTGGACCTTAACAACGGTGGAATTAATTGCTGTACAAATGAGATTTGTAGGTGGCGCTGTCGGTCTGCCTTCTTCTGTCCACACTGAGATTGGTGGACTGAACACACCGATTCCCTTGGCATTTCGAGCTGCGATTTTGATATTGTATGAAGTAAATGGAACCAGACCAACGATAGTATGACGTGTAACGTCAGGGTCATCCAAGACATCTTCGTTCGTTGACAAGTTCTCATAACCCTGAAGGCTGTAATGTATATTGAAACCAAGCAACGGACCGTTCCTGTATTTCTTTTCTGGAATCAGCCATTGAAGGATAATAGAGGAATTGCTGCGAGACCGTCCAACTAAATGAGTCGGTGCACCACTGGGAGCTGAAAAAATAAAATAAAACTCGCTGAATTAACAATTATTAGAGACAAATCTTTACATGACCCAGCTTATGACAAGCGAGGTTTACAATCGCTTACTATAGGAATGCATTAGAAATGATTTGAATCCTAGCTCTTTATGGAAGCTGGAATATTATGGCTAGAATTTATGAAACAAATCCATCCAAACTTTCATTCCCTCTAATGATTCCATATCTAGTGATATAGCAAATACTAAAAGCATCTATAGAAATTCACTGCAAATGATTTTACTATAGGAATGCATTAGAAATGATTTGAATACTAGCTCTTTATGGAACCTGGAATATTATGGCTAGGATTTGTCATCCTTGATAATGGCTAACGGTATTGCTGAAAGCGCTCGAAACTATAAAACATTTTAACAGTTTTTACACACTCTTTGTCCAGAAAAAAAAGCTCTTTTTCGAACACATGAAAAATGAAATAAAAAACTTAACCGTAGTACCTTGTCTGCCGTTTTTAATGAAACATGTATAAAGGAAGGATTGCTGCCTAAATATACAAATATATATTACATATAACTACAATATGAGGAGTATATTTTAATTTTATTCATGGCCATCAGAACTGTATCCAGTTGCTTTTAAAAATCAACACATACAAAAAAATTGCAATAAAAATACGAAAAAAGCAACAAAAGAAAACAAAGAAGCAAGAAAAATAAAAACAAAACAAAAAAATCTGATAAATGTCATTAAAAGTGGATCACAGCAAATTACCAGAAATCCCGCTGAAAACGAATTCAATAGAAGTTCAAAATAATTCAACCAATCAGAAAACTGATTATCAAAAAAAAAAAAAATAAATAAAAAATAATAATAATAATAATAATTGTCCACTTTCAAAACTTTTCTCCAGAGTCTTTTTCTATCTCAGGTATAAAAAAGCAGAAAAGCAGTTCAATATTTGCAACTGCGACCCTCCAGTGTGCACACGTTTGTCTGGAGATATACAGTTGCTCACAAACGCATTTTGTCTCATCAAAAATTGCTTGTAAAACATTTAACATATTTGCAATCATCAAGAAGAACTTCAGATGCAGTCGTATACACATGTATAAAAAGACAAGAAGAGAAAGGGAAAGAAGAAAGACTGACTTGATAGGGACAAGAGTAATATTATTGTCGGCAAGGCAAGGGAAGAAAGAAAGTGTAAAGAACAAGCACAAAAGAAAAAAAATTATATACTGAAATAGAAAAGTAGTTGATGTAATGGAATAACCTGTCACCCCCATGAGTGACTGCACTATAGGTAGTAACTACCTATAAGTATCTGTAACTCAACGGACTACAGAGTCTAGCTGTAACCTGTTCCAGCTATTCAGTCGAACTCTCTGCCTCTGTGCAGATAGGAACCCGGACGAAGGGGCAGAGTCTCGTTCGGGGAGGTGGACTGACCCTGAACCCATTTTTACGGGTTCAAATAGGGAATATTTTTGGCCGAGCCTAAGGGCTCGGTAAACCCACGTTAAACCTGGCATTGTGCCACATGTAACCCTCGTGGGGGGAGGGTAGCTAAATATACTAGCCCGCGATCTGTTCCAGCGAGACGGTCGAACTCTCTGCCTTTGGCCATAGAGGAATCCGGATGAGGTTATGTTCGGGGAGGTTGCCCAACCCGATTCCGTTTATGCGGGTTCTACGGGCATTTTTTGGCTGAGCGTATGGGCTCGGAAGACCCACGTTAAACCCGGCCTTGTGCCTCATCTACCCTCGTGGCGGGGGACTAGTAAATACCGACTAGCTGGGATCTTTTCCAGTTGTACTGGTCAAACTCTCTGGCTCCAGGCAAAGAGGATCCAAAGATGAGGCTATGTCGAAGGACAGAGTCTCATCTCGGGAAACAGCTACCCGACCCAGTTTTCTACGGGGAATTTTTTGGCCGAGCCTACGTGCTCGGATTGCCTTGTGCCACAATTGACTCCGTGCGAGAAGATCGACGTTACGGGTTTGCTGCAATGAATCGAACAGGTCTCCTTTGTTTGTTTTTTTAAAATCTGAACTAAGACTGACACAATTTCTTTCTAATGACAGTTTTCATAATAATAAAGGTAGTGGCTGGTTGAAAATTCGTTAAAATGACGATCTGTAGATCGATTTATTTTTACGGTTTAGCAACCTTTGACAGGTTATTTAAAGCCAGAAAAATATTTTTAGATTTTAAGAACTTTTTTTTAAAAGATGATAATGATTTTACTGATAAAACCCATATTAATTAATCTACAGCTGGGGCAGGGTAAGGAGGCATTCACATAAATCCCAAAGATATTTGTACGTAAATGAATATAACAATATTTTTTGTGGTGTTTTTTTTTTATGCGCAAAACCTGGTCAGACAATACCAAAGAGTGGACAAATATGTCAATGCTGGAACTCCTGAGAGTCGATATTTGCGCCCCCTCCCAATTAGGTAGGATGTGGCACAAGGCCGAGTTTAACGTGGGGTGTTCCGAGCCCGTAGGCTCGGCCCAAAATTCCCCACAGACCCCGTATAAAACGGGGTCGGGTAGCTGTTTCCCAAGACAAGACTCCGCCCTTCGACATAGCCTAGTCTGGGGATCCTCTCTGCCCGGAGGCACAGAGTTCAACCAGCACTGCTGGGAAAGGTTTCCGGAGAGTCAACGCCAACATATCACCCTGAGGGAGGCTGTTTCTTCCACCCTTAAATCCACTCGACAATTGAAACAGTTAAGCAACTAATGATGATGATGATGAATATAACGAACCTGACTGGAATTATTCCGAAGCGGTCACCCATCTAGGTATTGACCAGTGTCGACGTTGCTTAACTTCGGTGATCGTCCCCGATTAATAATTCCGAGCCATTATCTATTACACCACCCGCACATACAAGCTTGCAGCACATGGTACTCCCAAGCGGTCACCCATCTAGATACTGACCAGGCTCGACGTTGCTTAACTTCAGTGATCGTACTAGAACCCAGATCTCCGATTAATAATTCCGAGCCATTATCCATTACACCACCCGCACATCCAAGCTTACAGAACCTGGTATTCCCAAGCGGTCACCCATCTAGGTACTGACCAGGCTCGACGTTGCTTAACTTCGTTGATCGTACGGGAACTCGTCTCCCCGATTAATAATTCCGAGCCATTATCCATTACACCACCCACACATCCAAGCTTACAGAACCTGGTATTCCCAAACGGTCACCCATCTAGGTACTGACCAGGCTCGACGTTGCTTCGGTGATTTCAATGTGATATGGCCGTAAGCCGAATATCTGTAGAAAAAAAAAGACCGTTTTTGAAGTTCTCAACAGTTAATATTTGGTGTTTTTTTTTTAATTTGACGTTCATGACAGGGAAATCGAAAACATTTTAAAGTTTAGGGTTCAATGTTCATTAAAAACAGGAAGATTTTTAGGGTTCAACATCCATACACAAAAGACGAACACCCATGCATTTGTCATTCAAATTATGAGGACATTTTGATGCATCACGAAGGCCAATGAGTGAAAGACAGTCAATTTTTTTTTTCACGGACAATACAAGAACAAGAATACAAGTCACAAACATTTACAACCATATTTTGGTGTGCGTAATTTTATATTCTGATATTCTCTAAAAATAATGATTTATAAAACGAAAACAGGTTACCATGATTCAATAGGAAATTATTTCAAAATATCCCTAAAGGGAGCATTAAAACAGAAAACTCTTATTTACTTTATTTGGACTGTTATCCTCATATTCACTGCCATATTCACAACGTTTTAACCTTTTTCAGGTACTAGTGGTAGTAATACGAAGAAGAAGAAGAAAAAGAAATAGTCATTCCTTTTTCTGGACACTTTGATGGCTCGATCAAGTGAGTGTTTCCCCGTATAATTAATTTTAAATTTGTTAATTCAGCTGCAATTCGTAAAACAAATGTTTCATCAGTGAATTTACATGGATTTATTTTAATTGGTTTATTTATTTTAAACTCAGAGTTTTTTTTTCTCCAGATATTTTTAAACTCAGACTTGTAAAGAAAGTGTTTTAAAGTCTAAAGTTGTTGGACACGTTTGAAAAGGCCTTGGAATAAAATTTATCTTTAACTAGCATGAGGGGGTTTATGTTATTTCGTCCTTTTTGTTCATTATTTTTTAGTTATTACGTTTCGCTCCAAGAACTCTTCGGCCTTCTACTCATGTCTTTTAGGTAAGTTTCTGCAAGACGTAGGGGCGTTCATGGTTCTCCACAAGTCCCTTTTTTCTGTTTTTTTTTTGTTTATTTGTTGTTGCTCTAAGTAATTTTTTACTCTAAAGGTTTTACCATCCATTCACTCTCAAACTCGTTAAGTAGGTTACGCGGTGTTTTTTACTCTTGCTTTCTCCTGCTTTCAATTGTGTCCTGTAAGCGTTAAATTCTCTCAGCCCTCTCTCCTCCTCCCGCTTTCAATTGTCGTGTGAGCGTTAAATTCTCTCGGCCCTCTCTCCTCCCGCTTTCAATTGTGTCCTGTAAGAAGCGTTAAATTCTCTCAGCCCTCTCTCCTCCTCCCGCTTTCTATTGTCTTGTGAGCATTGAATTCTCTCAGCCCTCTTTCCTCGTTATGTGTCAGAAATTTCAGCTGTCTCTTTCTGATTGTAAGTTTGTTGGTCCCTATTTTCCTCAAGACTTCCTCATTGCTCACATATTCTGTCCATGGTATTTTTAACATTACTCGATGGTATATTCATTCATATCTATCACTTTTTATGTCTCTTCTTCATCTGCCATAGAAGAGATTGATTAAAATCTAATGATTAGAGATTCTCTTCTTTGTTGCTGCAGACTGGACAGTTTCCTCACAGAGGAAGAAGCACTTTAAAGTGACGGACGTTAATCTGCTGTCGAATATCTGTCTATATCTCTGAGATGAGGTATTATGATTACTTACATTATTTACATTATTTGGACTGTTATCCTCATCTTCATTGCCATATTCATAAAGTTTCAGCCTCTATATCTCTGAGATGTGGTATTATGATTACTTTCTGATCAATGGCAGATGATTTAAACGCTTTATTCATTTGAGTTTTCCTTCTCAATGAACTGCCTCCACCACGGCCACGGAATTCCAGGGTAGCAGGGATGGGACAGATGTTATCTATTATGTTGTGACTTTAGAAGTCTGATTATCTGCCATTAGAATAAAATTTACTCTTACCACATAGCTATTATCTATCATCAATTTAATGCGAACAATCAGCATAGTATGATTTCAAAGTTTTCCTTCTCTTAGACTGGTTGCCATCCAAGGCTATAGAGCCCAGTTTGTCCTATTTACTCATAGGCCTTGGGGAGAAGAGATGGATTCACACCTTTCACAAGAGTATTAGCACGTAAGTGAATCCATTGAACACGGCTGAAATTCGAACTTGGCTCTCCGATTCCAAAATCCAAGCCGCAATCCATAACTATTAGGTTGGTGCAAAAATAATGTCGTTTTTGATATGATCTTGAACGTCAAAAAACAACATTATTTTTGCACCAACCTTATACAACGTGAAACTATAAGGATTATACATAGGTAAAAAAATAAGTTCCTATAATGGCACAACAACTGTAAAAGTGAGAAAGTTTCAAAATTAATTGGTAAAGAATTCATGCCTTAGATTTAACACTGTCCTTTCCACAGCTCTGCTGGTCTAATGAGGAAGCAAAGCGTTTGGGTGGATATTGGAGAAATTAGATGATTGACTATACGTTATGTCCGAACAATACCCAGCCACCTGCTGGGACGATGGGGAGCTCAGAGAGTAGTCGTAATCTGATCTACCAGACAACCTTAAACGGAGCTTCTTTCACGCCACTGTACATTTGGTTTTAATGTATGGTACCACTGCTTGGACATTAACTAAAACCTTGGTTTTGTTTGTTTTACGGCATATCAACCTCAATGGATTATTTAATGCCGACAATTTTTTATTGCTGATAATATTTTTTTCAAAAATGTATTACTGGTAATATTTTTTTCCTCCCAAAAAATGTATTGCTGGTAAAATTTTTTTTTCCCAAAAAATGTATTGCTGGTAATATTTTTTTTTCGAGCCAAGCAAGAACTTGCGAGTGATCTACTGTTCTGGGCCGTCCTGGGTACGACGTTAAACTGCATCCAACAGCAAGGCCTCTGATCAGGAGGTTTTGAGGAAGCGTGGAACCACCTCTTAATTGCTGATGTTCCCAGGTCCACCCTGACCCGGGGTGGTAGCATCTGTTAGGGTCCCAGCTATGGGAAAATAGTGAAATCCCAAGGTGTGTCCGCGTCCTGGGTATGACGATAAACTACGTCCAACCAAAAGGCTGTCGATCCGATCAATTGGCTGGTCATGTCATGCCCCATCACCTCTAACCCATCCCAAAACAACTACAACTTACAATTAACTTTCCCTCCCAAACCCTACACTAAATATACTAACACCTTACCCCTAAAATGTGATGGGAAACAATGATGTTGCCAGCTATACGTTTTTGAAGCAATGATGTTGCCAGGGATACATTTTTTAAAACAATGATGTTGCCAGCTATACGTTTTTGAAACAGTTATGTTGCCAACTATACGTTTTTTATATATCTAGTAAATACTGGATCTGGCATTAAATAACCCATAGTGGTTGATATGCCATAAAACCCCAAACAAACAAAGAAACAAACAAACTGTTCTGGGCACATAGCCATGGAGCAACCAGCTATATCGACCAGCTATATAGAGACAAAGGATGCCACTTTAATTATGTTCCTGCTTTGACGCAGGACTTTAATTTTTGGTGTGATAGACTAGTGAATGTACGGACTAGATTGACTGAATAAAATGAATTAAATAATGTCCGGGCTAGACTGACCGAATTAAATAATGTCCGGGCTAGACTGACCGAATTAAATAATGTCCGGGCTAGACTGACAGAATAAAATGAATTAAATACTGTTTAAATTGATTAACTGTTTTCATTTCTCGTGGAGAAACCGCAGCAAAATGATTTATGCTTGGAAGACAGTTGTAAAATCAAATTTTATTAGGAGAATAGCGTCTTAGAAAAATGTAAGGTTGAACCTTTTAAGATTGAAGTAAGATTTACGATCAGAGAAAAATGATTCAATAAAAACTCTGAAGAATTGTCAGATTTTCAAGAATTAGACAGAATGAACACACCAAAATATAATTGATATAAAAAACATGCAATCACATGCTTGAAGTGGGATTGACAGGGAATAACTTTACATTACTTACAGGTGGATTACTATCCTCATCTTTGTTGTTATCAAACATCTCGGCCATTGAGCCCTTCGCCATTCATCATATACCTGTAGATCCAGGTTGACTTACCCTCATATATATATTTGTTATGAATACACTCCAACCGGTGCGCAGATAAGTTGGGGTCATAAGTTCCAGGTCTTTCAATATCATACTTGTTCACCCAAGAGACCCTACCGAAACAATACCTATTCCGGCAGGCAATCCTGAAGCAATTATCCACCAAGCACACAACAGACATATAAAGAACTGCCACTGGTGATCTTGAAATAGCAAGCGACCAAATCGGAAATGTCCTATGTTGCTTCCTCCCCAGCCAAGACGAGATAAAAAGAGAACAAATTGAATGCTCATCTTTTCCCTCTTAGGGTCCAACTCATGGAAAGACCCACACTCTCAATGAATACTGCTTGACATAACAGGTAAGTAATTTCTACTTGTCACTAGGAAAGGTTTTATCTCCTATAAATCGATATTCCAGTTAAAAAAGTATTTTATCATGCGGTAAATTTTCCAGGGAATTATATATGTATATGACTGAATTCACTGATAAAAACATCTGAAGTAGTTCCTTCTAGAACAAATTGAATGCTCGTCTTTTTCCTCTCAGATCAAACTCACGGAAAGACCCACACTCACAACAAACACTGCTTAACATAACAGGTAAGTAATTTCTGCTTGTCGCCAGGAAATCTTTTATCTCCTATGAAACAATATTTCACCATATATATATATATATATATATATATATATATATATATATATATATATTCAACATCATCACTTGATAAGACACCAGAAGTGTTGAAACAAAATGGCTATTTTTGTAGTGATTTTATAACATATTTATGTTATATTTAAATAAATAATTATATATATATATATATATATATATATATATATATATATATATATATATTTGTCATCCACAGACAGACTGCTTCGCTGTTTCACAGCTCATCAGTGTGGCTAGACGTCCGGTTGCCTCTAGCTAGGATCAAAACCCGACTGAATTTGCGTCAGTCCGAACTTCTCTCACTAAGCCGTCAGCGTACGGTACGGGATGAGGGTGAATTTTAGCGTGTTTATTTTTAGATTCAGATAAACACATAGTGACTGAGAGTGACTCAATTATATATATATATATATATATATATATAGATAGATAGATAGATAACTGAGAGAGAGATAATATTATAATTATTTTCTATTTTAAAAATAAGGTTCCATCGGTACACAGGAATTGCCATGTTTCAAAACAGAAACTAAAATATTAAATTTAATTATAAAATTAAATTTAAAATCCATAGCGCCGTTTCATTCTCAAGTGATTTTTGGAATAACTCACTAAGAAATTTACTTAATTTATAAACACAGACAATCATAATATTTTTTGATTGTTAAGCTTTCGGAAATTTTCTTTTCTTTCAGAAAATAAAACCTGCTGCATCAGTATTTTCACTATTGCCCGAATTAATAACGAGAAATAAAGAAAAAAAAATGCAAATAAGATTCAATCACAAAGAAAAAATACTTATTTCTAACCATCTAAATAAGGGTTCTTGCAAAAATTCGTCCCTTTTTGCTGAGAATAAGATAACCTATTCTCTGAGTAACACAATGTAAAAAAGCATAGCAGAACACAAACTTAAAAATTGCAATGCACAAAAAAAGAAAAAAAGAATAGCGCCCACCTGCTGATAACAATAAAAAAAGGGTGGAAAGCCTTAGTTCTACAGTACACTTTCAGTCCTTTCAAGGTACACGAGAGAAAAGAAAAAGGATAAAAACTTTTGAACCTTGAAAGGACTGAAAGTCTACTGTAGAGCTATATATATATATATATATATTTCATTAAAAACGACTGACAAGGTGCTTTTATTTAGTTTTTTATATAATTTCTCGTGCGATCTAATAAAGATATATATATATATATATATGTATGTGTTTTAAAGGAAAACAAATGCCTTGTTTTGTTTATATATTTTTATTTTCTGGGCCCACTACAAATTCAGCTTGTCAATATGGATGGTTTTATACATTTAACTGATCTTTTAAAGTTCTGTTTGAAATATAGCAAAGTATTTTGTTCGTTGGAAATATTAAATGGATTCTATTAACTTGGAATTAAAATGAAAGCTTCAAAAATGATTTTAAACTTTAGGTATCACTTCATTTATACTTTTTGGTGAGGGATAGCTATACCACAGTCTGGAGCTCCCTAGCCAAGGCAAAGAAAATGAGGCTGAAATTTAGTTCATTTATAGCAGCCAGAGGAAGGAAGGTTTTAGAATATCATTTTATATGCAAGTTCACAGAAACACATTTAACTATTAGCTTGTTGGAATCCATATTTTCTACTCACCCCCGAATAAAATGCACTCTTCTATCAAAACCAGTTGTAGCCAACCAACACCTCACATTGCAAATCTCGACTTTTCATTGGTTGAGACAACACCAAAATGTGTAACAATTGTCTAAAGCCTTTTTCGCGCCTACTTCTCTGGAGCCTATTTTGGATTCGAAAAACAAATAAAAAGGACTATTTCGACCCAATTCACCAGTCAGCCACTTAGCCTCGGAGAGATTCCAAACGAATCTACGCGTGTCACTATACTGACCTAAGGAACATTTCGCGCGTTAACTGCTGACTCAAATATCAACATTATTCTCTCAAACTCCACTTACAACTTTCTAAGGAAAGTGTTCTTACACACTACTGAAATAGAAATTGTATTTAGCAAAAGATAAATACAGAACAATCCAAGGTAAACAACTCTAGAAAATTTAAGACATTTAAACTCTACTTTAATCACGTACACAAACTACACGATTTTCTGTATAAGTAATATTTTTCCATTTTACTCCATTTGACCTGTTCTTAAACACATGAATAATTACCAACTGTAAATCAATAAGACATCAAATTTATACATGGTCAATTCTTGAATTAACAAACTACAAGTTCTCTAATTGTATATAAATTGTACATAAATGTCTGTTGTTTTTATTGAAACTTAAATTACCGTTGTTTCTTATTCAATTGCCTTGTGATTGATTCGTTTTGAATGCCTACATTTTGTATTGGTTTGGTTTGTTTTGTTTTACTGCATATCAACTTCAATGAGTCACTTAATGCCAACAACTTTTCTTTTTTTTCCTGATACTATATTTTTGATTTGTCAAAAATCTATTACTGTTAATACTTTTTTCCTTAAAAATGTATAGCTGGTAATATTTTTTCAAAAACGTATTATCAGAGGCCTTGCTGGCGGACGTAGTTTATCGTCATACCCAGGACGCGGACGTAGTTTATCGTCATACCCAGGACGCGGACGTAGTTTATCGTCATACATATTTTGTATTGTTGTGGATTAATATGGTGAACATGTCCATAATCTAGCCATCTTAATGTTTTAACCTTCGGATAACAAAATCAAACTCAACAAGCTGAAAAAGATTTTTTGAAGATGTAATCTTTTCTGTTATGTTACATAGGTTCTGTCAAATATGAATTAAACTATTGGCGAGGTTTTTCACTTTTTCTATTTTCCCCCGTTCCCACATTAACAAATATTAGAGACGTTAACAGATAAAAAAACAAATATAAAAAAAAAATCTTAGATTTTATATAAAAAGAAGTAAAAAGGTAAAAGAAACAAACAAAAGAAAAAATAGAAAAAAAGTTGGATTGAAACATTCGTGTTTTTTATGTATTAATAATACGGCATAACATTGCATGCATGATTTAGAAAATAGTTTTCAAACGAAGAACGTTAAGGACGGACACAAAGGGAGATAATTCAGTTGTTTTCAGGTTTTACCACTGGAGTTACCTACCTTCTGTAAGCAG
>OZ038519.1:58784956-58809956 GCA_964036315.1 Acanthosepion esculentum | reverse complement strand
GATTCTCAAGAACAAGGGAAAAATGGATGGATTCTCAAGAACAAGGGAAAAATGGATGGATTCTCAAGAACAAGGGGAAAATGGATGGATTCTCAAGAACAAGGGGAAAATGGATGGATTCTCAAGAACAAGGGGAAAATGGATGGATTCTCAAGAACAAGGGGAAAATGGATGGATTCTCAAGAACAAGGGGAAAATGGATGGATTCTCAAGAACAAGGGGAAAATGGATGGATTCTCAAGAACAAGGGGAAAATGGATGGATTCTCAAGAACAAGGGAAAAATGGATGGATTCTCAAGAACAAGGGGAAAATGGATGGATTCTCAAGAACAAGGGAAAAATGGATGGATTCTCAAGAACAAGGGAAAAATGGATGGATTCTCAAGAACAAGGGGAAAATGGATGGATTCTCAAGAACAAGGGAAAAATGGATGGATTCTCAAGAACAAGGGGAAAATGGATGGATTCTCAAGAACAAGGGGAAAATGGATGGATTCTCAAGAACAAGGGGAAAATGGATGGATTCTCAAGAACAAGGGGAAAATGGATGAATTCTCAAGAACAAGGGGAAAATGGATGGATTCTCAAGAACAAGGGGAAAATGGATGGATTCTCAAGAACAAGGGAAAAATGGATGGATTCTCAAGAACAAGGGGAAAATGGATGGATTCTCAAGAACAAGGGAAAAATGGATGGATTCTCAAAAACAAGGGGAAAATGGATGGATTCTCAAAAACAAGGGGAAAATGGATGGATTCTCAAGAACAAGGGAAAAATGGATGGATTCTCAAGAACAAGGGAAAAATGGATGGATTCTCAAGAACAAGGGGAAAATGGATGGATTCTCAAGAACAAGGGAAAAATGGATGGATTCTCAAGAACAAGGGAAAAATGGATGGATTCTCAAGAACAAGGGGAAAATGGATGGATTCTCAAGAACAAGGGGAAAATGGATGGATTCTCAAGAACAAGGGAAAAATGGATGGATTCTCAAGAACAAGGGAAAAATGGATGGATTCTCAAGAACAAGGGGAAAATGGATGGATTCTCAAGAACAAGGGAAAAATGGATGGATTCTCAAGAACAAGGGGAAAATGGATGGATTCTCAAGAACAAGGGGAAAATGGATGGATTCTCAAGAACAAGGGGAAAATGGATGGATTCTCAAGAACAAGGGAAAAATGGATGGATTCTCAAGAACAAGGGAAAAATGGATGGATTCTCAAGAACAAGGGGAAAATGGATGGATTCTCAAGAACAAGGGGAAAATGGATGGATTCTCAAGAACAAGGGGAAAATGGATGGATTCTCAAGAACAAGGGGAAAATGGATGGATTCTCAAGAACAAGGGAAAAATGGATGGATTCTCAAAAACAAGGGGAAAATGGATGGATTCTCAAGAACAAGGGGAAAATGGATGGATTCTCAAGAACAAGGGGAAAATGGATGGATTCTCAAGAACAAGGGAAAAATGGATGGATTCTCAAGAACAAGGGAAAAATGGATGGATTCTCAAGAACAAGGGGAAAATGGATGGATTCTCAAGAACAAGGGGAAAATGGATGGATTCTCAAGAACAAGGGAAAAATGGATGGATTCTCAAGAACAAGGGAAAAATGGATGGATTCTCAAGAACAAGGGGAAAATGGATGGATTCTCAAGAACAAGGGAAAAATGGATGGATTCTCAAGAACAAGGGGAAAATGGATGGATTCTCAAGAACAAGGGGAAAATGGATGGATTCTCAAGAACAAGGGGAAAATGGATGGATTCTCAAGAACAAGGGGAAAATGGATGGATTCTCAAGAACAAGGGGAAAATGGATGGATTCTCAAGAACAAGGGGAAAATGGATGAATTCTCAAGAACAAGGGGAAAATGGATGGATTCTCAAGAACAAGGGGAAAATGGATGGATTCTCAAGAACAAGGGAAAAATGGATGGATTCTCAAGAACAAGGGGAAAATGGATGGATTCTCAAGAACAAGGGAAAAATGGATGGATTCTCAAAAACAAGGGGAAAATGGATGGATTCTCAAGAACAAGGGAAAAATGGATGGATTCTCAAGAACAAGGGAAAAATGGATGGATTCTCAAGAACAAGGGGAAAATGGATGGATTCTCAAGAACAAGGGAAAAATGGATGGATTCTCAAGAACAAGGGGAAAATGGATGGATTCTCAAGAACAAGGGGAAAATGGATGGATTCTCAAGAACAAGTGGAAAATGGATGGATTCTCAAGAACAAGGGGAAAATGGATGGATTCTCAAGAACAAGGGGAAAATGGATGGATTCTCAAGAACAAGGGGAAAATGGATGGATTCTCAAGAACAAGGGAAAAATGGATGGATTCTCAAAAACAAGGGGAAAATGGATGGATTCTCAAGAACAAGGGAAAAATGGATGGATTCTCAAGAACAAGGGGAAAATGGATGGATTCTCAAGAACAAGGGGAAAATGGATGGATTCTCAAGAACAAGGGAAAAATGGATGGATTCTCAAAAACAAGGGGAAAATGGATGGATTCTCAAGAGCAAGGGAAAAATGGATGGATTCTCAAGAACAAGGGAAAAATGGATGGATTCTCAAGAACAAGGGGAAAATGGATGGATTCTCAAGAACAAGGGAAAAATGGATGGATTCTCAAGAACAAGGGGAAAATGGATGGATTCTCAAGAACAAGGGGAAAATGGATGGATTCTCAAGAACAAGGGAAAAATGGATGGATTCTCAAAAACAAGGGGAAAATGGATGGATTCTCAAGAACAAGGGAAAAATGGATGGATTCTCAAGAACAAGGGGAAAATGGATGGATTCTCAAGAACAAGGGAAAAATGGATGGATTCTCAAGAACAAGGGAAAAATGGATGGATTCTCAAGAACAAGGGGAAAATGGATGGATTCTCAAGAACAAGGGAAAAATGGATGGATTCTCAAGAACAAGGGGAAAATGGATGGATTCTCAAGAACAAGGGGAAAATGGATGGATTCTCAAGAACAAGGGGAAAATGGATGGATTCTCAAGAACAAGGGGAAAATGGATGGATTCTCAAGAACAAGGGAAAAATGGATGGATTCTCAAGAACAAGGTGAAAATGGATGGATTCTCAAGAACAAGGGAAAAATGGATGGATTCTCAAGAACAAGGGGAAAATGGATGGATTCTCAAGAACAAGGGGAAAATGGATGGATTCTCAAGAACAAGGGGAAAATGGATGGATTCTCAAGAACAAGGGAAAAATGGATGGATTCTCAAGAACAAGGGGAAAATGGATGGATTCTCAAGAACAAGGGAAAAATGGATGGATTCTCAAGAACAAGGGAAAAATGGATGGATTCTCAAGAACAAGGGAAAAATGGATGGATTCTCAAGAACAAGGGGAAAATGGATGGATTCTCAAGAACAAGGGGAAAATGGATGGATTCTCAAGAACAAGGGGAAAATGGATGGATTCTCAAGAACAAGGGAAAAATGGATGGATTCTCAAGAACAAGGGGAAAATGGATGTATTCTCAAGAACAAGGGGAAAATGGATGGATTCTCAAGAACAAGGGGAAAATGGATGGATTCTCAAGAACAAGGGAAAAATGGATGGATTCTCAAGAACAAGGGGAAAATGGATGGATTCTCAAGAACAAGGGGAAAATGGATGGATTCTCAATAACAAGGGAAAAATGGATGGATTCTCAAGAACAAGGGAAAAATGGATGGATTCTCAAGAACAAGGGGAAAATGGATGGATTCTCAAGAACAAGGGGAAAATGGATGGATTCTCAAGAACAAGGGGAAAATGGATGGATTCTCAAGAACAAGGGGAAAATGGATGGATTCTCAAGAACAAGGGAAAAATGGATGGATTCTCAAGAACAAGGGGAAAATGGATGGATTCTCAAGAACAAGGGGAAAATGAATGGATTCTCAAGAACAAGGAAAAAATGAATGGATTCTCAAGAACAAGGGAAAAATGGATGCATTAACTTTCATATGCTTAGGTTTTATTAAAATTCTAATTATCACTTTTTAAAACAAACATTGACAAGGAGTAAAGCTAAATTAAAATAAAAACCGTGTCCCCCGAAAAACCATTCTCATCAAACTCCATTTTTTTGCAGGTGTGAATGTCATTTCTATGTTATTTTTTTTTATTAGCTCTATTCTTCCTCTACAACTTTTGTTTATCATTTTATACGACTGATTTTGTAAAATTGCTGAAAATAAAATTAAAATAAATGAAAAAAAAAATAAATGAACAAATTTATCTGACAACCCTTGTTTTGTAGGCCATCGTATATCTACATGTACATACAGACATTCACAAAGATGTAAAATAACATAACATATATATATATATATACTTACGTTGCTGAGGTATAAGTAGTGGAGGGTCAGGTGCTGGGTCACTTGGCTTTCCTTCACCAACGTTGTTCACAGCACGAACTCGAAATTTATAGTAGAGAGCTGGCTGAAGGCCATGAATTGTGTAGTTTTTGACTGAGGCATCAATTTTGTCAGGGTAGTTGATCCAGCTTGGTTTAATGAGACTTGTTGGAGAAGCTGGAAAAAGAAAATCACATTATATACATATATATATATATATATGTATACCGACAAGAATAACATCCTTTTATTTAGGTATCTATTTACAGCCCAGCATAGAAATAAATACAATATGGGAACTGCTAATAAAGAAAGAGAAATGATAGCAAATCTTCAACAGAAGCAGGCTGGCATCCCGTTCCCACCCCTTCACCGTTGAAACTGTTAGATGTAGACGTCTCTTCTACTCCAATAGCTTCAAGTCTTACACATCTCGCCTGTGGAACTCCCTTCCTTATTCCTGTTTCCCTGACAAATACAAGCTCCAACTATTTAAGTGTAACGTCAATTGACATCTCCAGTTGCCTTGATCTATCCACTTCCTTTCACCTTTCATTCCTATCTGCTCTCACTCCAAATCTTCTGTAACCCCCTGCCTTGATCGATCCACTATATTTCTCCACATCCTCTCCTTTAACACTCCTATCTGCTCTTCCTCCAAACCTTCCTGTAACCCCTTGCGTGCTAGTGGCTTCCAGCCTTGCTTGGGGTGATAAGCTTAAAAAAAAAAACAAACAAACTCAAAAACCCCCCAAAAACCCACATAAGCAGCAGCAGAAATTGCAGCTATAATAGCAACAAATAGATAGAATTTATTGACTCATTTTGATCAAATAATACCTAGAATTGACAAGCTGTTGTGTTGTGTGCTCAAAAATATTTTTTTTCAAATAAAGCATAAATGTATATATATACATTTTAAATTAAAGAATAAAAATTTACATAAATTGATAAAAGTGTATATATATATATATATATATATATATATATCCATTTAAAACGCTGGTGCAATAATGGATTCCTTGCGGCAGCAGTAAGAACAGGTTGCATAGTACATGTGTAAACTTTATTCAAACTCTGAGACTATATAGTTACAAAAAAAGTAATATATAACAAAAGGGACATAACTCTGACCCAGAAAATCAATAAAGGGATATAACTCTGTCTCAGAAAGTGTTTAATCATCATCAATGTTAATTTTAATAATTATATTCTACTTTTAGTGCCAGTGCAAGACTTTCGTGCCCCCCCCACTATTACATCTCAAATTTCATAAGGTAGTATTCATATAAAATAGAAATTTTATTGTAACCTAATTATGTACAATAATGGGTCATATGCAATATAGGTGAACAATTCAAAATTGAAAATAAATACAATGTATCAAAATACAAATTAGAGACATGTCATAATAGATAATCCTATCTTAAATAAATCGACAATGTTTTGCAGTAATTTCTAGCATCAACTTGAGATTTTTCTTGTTAAAAAGTTGAATAATTTTAACATTATGGATAAAAAACAAGTGAATTTTATATTCCGTGTTTTTTGAAACCTAGCATGAGCAAAACAAATTCACAGATAACCAACCCACCAACCAACCCAACAAAGACCCCAGAATTAAGTCAAAATCCATCAAAATTTTTCATCCTTTCATAGTCAGTTATGCTTATTTTCATTTGTAATGTATATAGAATATAGTATGGGTCGCAAAACACTGACCTGGACCCCCCAATCAAGGTTTTGGTGTTAATATGCCACTAGCACTGTTCATTTATTCTTCATTTGAAATAAATAATTATTTATCCTACAATGTGAATATGTTTCTGAAAAAAAAAACCCAAAAAAACACTGCTCCCAAAATTAAAAAAAACACTGCTCCTAAAATTAAAACAAAAAAAAACACCCTGCTCCCAAAATTAAAAAAAAAACAAAAACAAAAAACCAGCTCCCAAAATTTAAAAAAACCCCCAAAAAACCTGCTCCCAAAATTTAAAAAAAACCCCAAAAAACCTGCTCCCAAAATTTAAAAAACAAACAAACCCTACTCACAAAATTAAAAAAAAAAAAAAAAAACCCTGCTCCCAAAATTTAAAAAAAAAAAAAACCAAAAACTGCTCACAAAATTAAAAAAAAAAAAAATATAAATGATGAGTTTTCATTACTTGCAAGCAGTGAAAGGAAATGGAATAAATTTCAATGAGGCGATATTTTTCATGGGTTTTTATATAACTCAATGAAATACGAAAGAAAATACTTTAGTATGCTTGTAAAATTTAGGACTTTGTGCGCACTTGTGTAAGACACCCATATTCAGGTGTGAAAGTTCCGTCGCTTGGGACAAGATCCCAGTTGGTGTTGTCCCTACAGCATACTAGAGGAAAAGAGAAACACAAAAAGTGTCCTGTTTTTAAAGCCAGTTAACAATGCCAAGTAATGGTGACTTGCCAAAGCCAAGGGGAGGTAACTCCCGCTTTTTATCTTATGAAACGGACCCTGCTTTTAAATTGATAAAATAAAGAAATGAATATTTTTTTATTCTGACAAATGTGACTTGAGAAAGGTCTACTGAAAGTTAATCTACAGAAATTATTAAAAATAGCTAGAGTGATGGAAAAGTTATCTTCCACTTATAAATAAAAATAGCAGAGGTCCCATTGGATTGGCAATCAGTCTAGAAGGATAACTGAATTCAAATAAAAAAAAAAAAAAATAAAAAAAAAAAAATGCACAAATCCATCCTTTCTCCCTTCCACTACTTTTGATAGAGACAAAATAACAAAACAGGCTACACTCTGTAGCCTTGGTTGGCAACCAGTCTACTAGAACAAGAACTCTAAATTTGAAACAATGATACTCTTGAGAAAAACCCTGAATCTATCTTTTCTCTTCCATCCACCCTAGCTATTGATACAAAAACAATTACAGTTTACCAGCCACTGCAGGGACAGGGACGTTGCCTCATCCTTACTCCTCCTATGACATCCTTCTGGAAGGGTCTTCTCACAAAAATTGACTTTCCCCGGAGAGTATAGCTCAGGACTCAGGGTTGGACATTGAGAATCTGTTAACAATGCCGGACTATACTGTGTAGAAAGGGATTATCTATGGAGTTCCAACTAACCATTGAGAAGTCGAAGGATGGTGATGATTGATTAAATAATTGGTCAAACTTTCTAGCCTTGGTTGGCAGCCAGTCTTATGTACTACATTTACTTTTTACTAAAAAAAAAAAAAAAAAAAAAAAAAAAAAAAAGGTATGAATTTTTAACAATTTCTGTAGATTACCATTTAGTAAAATATTTTTTCATTTTACATGGGTGAGGATCATGTTTATAATATACGCTGCAGGCTTTTCCATATCACCAATCATATGGTGCTGTTAAACAGCTACAAAAACAGGACACTTCCTGTCTTCTTTCAATTTCCCTCCAGTACGCTGTAGTGAAAACACCAACTGGAATCTTGTACCAGACATGGGGGATATCTTTCAACAGGTGACAGAACTTTCATACATGAATATACGTGTATTACACACACGATAAGTCCTAAATTCATATCTTTTTCATTTTAGACTTGTTGTTCTCCTAGACTGGTTGCCAACCAAGGCTAAAGAGCACAGCCTGTCTTGTTATTTTACTGCTATCTAAAGTGGTGAAAGAAGGGATAGATTCTTGCATTTTTTTTCTTAAAGAGCATTACTGATTTGAATTCAGAGTTTTCCTTCTCCTAGGCTGGTTGCCAATCGAGTCTCAAATGCTATTTTTAGTTATATGTGGGAGAAGATACGAATTCATTATTTTTCATAGGTATTAGCATAAACTGAATGCAACAACCTTGACCTGAAACTGAACATATCCTGATGATTAGATTATTTTTTTGCCAGTAACCATCATGCCACCTGCACATTCAAACTCATTGTGTGAATTTAAGGCAACCGCTAGATTGGCTATTAGGTCTCATTGTTTTACTATTAAAGTAGATAGATGTCGCTTTAAGTCAGAGTGTTTCACAATTTTCGAAACAAAATGATGGACACAGATCAATGACCACAAAATAATGGAAATTAAACACATAGAAAGGTCAAAGGATAACATTTTAGGATCTGCAACCATTTTGTCTCAAGCCAAAAATATCAAGAGGAACCCTAGAGTAAATGCTCCAGATGTTTGCTGTTCAGGCACCATTGAATGCAAAGCTGTTGATAATGCATGCACATTCCTCCTGGGTGATCGCTTGAATCATCTCAGTGATGGGTGCCTTCAATGCAGCAATGGTGTGAGGACTGTCCTTGAAGAAACCCCCAGAGGAAGAAATTTGGGGGGTTCAGGTCAGGCGAGTGACATACCGATTGCACTTCAGCTTTGCAGTTGATGAGACACTCCCCAAATTTTTCACAGAGCCATGCCATGGTAACATTAGCAGTGTGAGCAACATCCTGCTGGGGCCACCGTTCCTCCCCTCACCAAGGTCCTGACACTCCTCGAGCTTCTGCCTTCCTGAACCCTATTCTTTTATTATCCTTTATACCTACTAAAGTCTTCTCATTCTCTTCCACTTCCAGTAACCCCCTTACGTCTTAGTGGCTTTATTCCCTTACTTGGGGGTGAAACGATTGGAAAAAGAAAAAAGTATTCTCAAAGTTGCCTCACCTTGAACAACTTCCTTGTACTGTATAATGTACCCTTTAATGGGACTGTTACCATCAGCTCCTGGGGTCCAGGCAATTGACACACTCCCAGGAGAATCCTCATAAGCAATGACCTGAACAATGATTGGTGGGAAGGGTAATTCTGAAAAACAAAGTACATTTATTAGTGGCAGCAACAGAAATGTGGTCCTACAGAAGGATGCTGAGAATACCATGGACTGAACATGTGAGCGACGAAGAAGTTTTAGAGAAAATGGAAAAAAAAAGGTGCCTTATACTTAATATCAAGAAGAGACAGTTGGATTTTTTAGGGCACATAATGAGGAAAGGGGGCTTTGAAAATTAGATACTCACAGGAAAGTTTGAAGGCAAGAGGGACAGAGGCGAACAACGCATAACTTACCTAGGAAGCTTGAAAAAAAAGATGGATGGCTGAGCAAGGTTTACGAGAGACAACAAAAAGACAACTTTTATTAAGAGGTACAAAGGACAGGAAATTGTGGAGAGCCATAACCATCTACTTCTTGAAAGGACACGACCCATCAAAAAATAAGTGTTAGCAAACTGCTGAATATATATATATATATATATATATATATATATATATATATATTAAAGAAATTAAAGTGTGTAGCTTAATATTACATGACATTTTTGAAAGCGAAGCAACCAGTTTCGCTCTCGCTCTTCAGGCCTCTACAGGAGATTTAACTTAGATTAAAACAACAGGAAATGTGTAATGAAGAGGCGAATATATATATATATATATATATAAAAAGGAAGAGGCTATAGTGGTTCCAACGAGAGAAAAGTGTGTATATTAAAAAGAAGAGAAACCGCAAACGTTTTTAGTTGTAATGTGGATTTTTAAAAAAAATTATAATATATAATATAATATTTTTAAAAAATCCACATTACAACCAAAAACGTTTGCGGTACCTCCCTTCTTTTTAATATATATATATATATATATATATATATATGCAGAAATATAGTCTTAAAGTGTGCTATATTTATGGGGTAAAGTGCTCAATATCAGAGATAGAGCGTGTGTAAATATAAAAGTGGACATGGAAGTCAGCACTTAGAGGCGACAGTCTGTTTCATGCTAGTGCAATCGTCAGGCGATTGCACTAGCATGAAACAGACTGTCGCCTCTAAGTGCTGACTTCCATGTCCACTTTTATATTTATATATATATATATATATATACTTTATTTTAGGATATTACATCAAAACACGTGAATAACGCTACACAAATGCAATCATGTTTTTGATGTATATTAACGTCTCATCAGGCATTAGTAAATCACTGGTTAGTACACAATTTATTGAGATTTCAAATTTAAAACCACATACAACCTCCTCAAAAAAAAAAGATGAAAAGAAAACAGTAGGAAAGAAGTAAGAGGTCATGATCCACAGATTTAAAATCGTGGGCAACTTAGACATTATATTCGATACAAATTTAAGTTTAACTTAGCGTCGGTCATTTTGATTGGTGGATCTGATTCTAACCGAAACAAATTCTGCTGCTATCCTCCTCTTTTTCCCTTTCTTCCTTTTCTCTGAAAGAGAGATTGTATTTTGTGTCTTATTTCTTACTCTTTTTCATTTCTTTTTTTTTCCACGTGAAGAGGTCGTGTGTGCTTTAAATATTAAACCTCAATAAATTGTGTACTAACCACTCATTTATTGTACCCAAAACCAAATTCGGAAACTAATATATGTTGATGATAATGTGTGCTTCGACACATTTGTTTGAAGCCATTCCTCGATGGAACATTTCGACTTGAAAGATCGTAAAATCTCTCGTTAGATTCTTAACTAGAGTAGGACTGCCTAAGGTTGTACAATCGAATCAAGGATTGAATTTTACTTTGAAACTAATTCAACAAATGAGGTTTGGTTTGGTTGGTTTTACAGCATATCATCCTCAATGGGTCATTTAATGCCGACAGCTTTTTTTTTCTGGTAATATTTTTGTTTTGTCAAAAATCTATTTCTGTTAATATCTTTTTTCTCAAAAATGTATAGCTGGTAATATTATTTTTTTCAAAAACGTATAGCTGGTAATATTTTTTCAAAAACGTATAGCTGATAATATTATTTTTTTCAAAAACGTATAGCTGGTAATATTTTTTCAAAAACGTATAGCTGATAATATTATTTTTTTCAAAAACGTATAGCTGATAATATTTTTTTCAAAAACGTATAGCTGGTAATATTTTTTTTCAAAAACGTATAGCTGGTAATATTTTTTTTCAAAAATGTATAACTGGTAATATTATTTTTTTCAAAAACGTATAGCAGGCAACAGTTTTTTTTTTTTTCAAAAACGTATAGCTGGTAATATTATTCTTTTCAAAAACGTATAGCAGGCAACAGTTTTTTTTTTTTCAAAAACGTATTGCTGGTAATAGTTTTTTTTTCTTCAAAAATGTATTGCTGGTAATATTTTATAATGTCACAAATCACAACGCACGAAACCAGTCCGAAAAATACCACTTGCTGACGAACGCGGTAGCCAAATACACGAATTTTATCTTTCATCTCCGAATCGAGAACGGATTGCTTTTATCGATGGAGTAGTTTTGTTTTTCATTCGTCGACAACTGGGAGAGGACACACAATATTAGTATATCCGAGATACTTTTATGTTGATTCCTCTCGTCTTCAGTGTATCATACAGAATATGTGCCCTTTTTGTCGGCAAGTAACTTTCTTTTTCACCACATTTTCCGTCGTAGGATACACGCGACACGCTGTCGCTTGGTTTGACGAGGTAATCCGCCGTTTTCTTCGCTACATCCTTATAAAATAATTAGAAAGATAAGTGACCTTTGAGCTATGTTTTAAATATTCCTGATCGTAGAAAATCTACCCAGCTATGACATTAGTGTCGCAGTTAGCTTCTCCTCAGTTCTTTAATCCTTCAACAGGGGTCTCTCTACCCTGGCTATAAATACTGACTGACCCTTCTCTCCCTCCCTCTCTTTTTCACTTACGCCCCGGGCCGCTACCTCGCGCAGAGGTGAGATAAAATCTTTCTTTTGTCCACTTACACCAATATGTGACCACTCTCAGATACAG
Source organism: Acanthosepion esculentum (assembly GCA_964036315.1). Classification (NCBI taxonomy): domain Eukaryota; kingdom Metazoa; phylum Mollusca; class Cephalopoda; order Sepiida; family Sepiidae; genus Acanthosepion; species Acanthosepion esculentum. Next base: position 58,797,833 of record OZ038519.1, on the reverse strand, counting down.
CGTTTCCCAAATTCTGGGAACGCGCTAAGAACAATACACGTACGTACGAACACTCACAACACACACACATAATTTCTCCATACAAACTCTATGTAACAGTCCATGTCTTTGTTTAACTCGTTTTGTTATTAATATATATTTGTTTACCCATATATATCGGTCTTGTTTGTTTTCTTTGTCTTCTTTGGACTTAATTAAAGTCCGACATTCCCATGTAGCTGGACCGGCCAGCAGGAAAGTTTAACCTTCTGATATCTCTTCACATCTTCACCCGCCACAGTCTGCTACATTAGTATGATTAAACCATATTTCCTTTGGACGAAAGATAATCCCGTGTTAGTGAGCCATAAATCCGAATCTATCAAGGATTAAGAAAATATAGCCTTGAAAAATGACCCACGTGTCAAATTAAATACTTCTGAAACATTAAATAATCTTGAAATAAAACTTTCTCACTTCTAAGTGAAAGGGATGAATTATCTGCCTAATTTTAAATGCTTATATCCCGATGTACTGAATGGGACGTCATTAGTGTATCATGATGCGGATGTGAGAAGTGGGACACTCATCAAACAAAGTCCTTTAAGAATTAATCCACAAAAAGCTAATATGCGTGTAAAAAATTTCTTACATGATGAAAAACGGTATTTTTGAGCCTCGCCAAAGTGATTGGTCCTCACTGTGTATTTTAGTGGATAAACCTGATGGCTCAATTAAATTTGGTGCGGATTACCGTAAAGTGGTTTCTATTACTAAAACGGACTCGCAACTTACACCAAGAATGAATGACTGTATTGACAGAATAGAAAATGCAAAATATATTACAAAATGTTTTTTTTTTGTTAAATGGTTATTGGGGTGTGTCCTTAACCGAAAGTGCAAAGGAAATTCCTGCCTTTCTATCTTCGGACGTTTTCTATCAGTATCGTGTAATGCTTTATGGAATAAAGAATTCCCAAGCCTTATTCCAAAGACTCATGAACGGTTGTCTTGGAGATCTACCTAATGAAAATCATTAAATCTAAGAAAAAAAATAAATACAGCCAACACTAAAAAGATAAAATATAAACGAACACTTTAATTTTACCGTACCTGTAAGTAAAGAGTTGATGGCGAAAGTGGAAGGTGGTGTAGAAGGGGAAGGAAAGACATGATCATCTTTATTTATAAGAATAGTATAGATCGTTGGTTTTGCATATTCGAAAAACGATTTGTTCAACATGAGAAACGTTTTGAGAACCGTGGTTGGTCTACATGTAAAGGGAAACAACTCAACCAAGACATAACAAGATTTATCTACCTTGAACTATTTATAAAATGAAAAAACGAATAATAATCAAAAATGGTCGATAAGATTATTTGACAGATAAGTAAATCATTGGACATTTCTGTTATGACAATCTTTTATATTTTCTTTCCTTTCTCCTATTCTTTGTTTATCGTTTTATTCTTCCAATCTATATCTTTATTATATTAAAACAAATATTACTTTCTGGGAGGCACGGTGGAGTAGTGGATAGCGGCTCGGATTGAGGAATCGGAAAATTCCAGTCGGATCTATTACATTCATTTACGTGCTAATACTCTTGGGAAAGGTATGAATCCTCTTCTTTCCACCCCCACCCACCAGCTGTGAGAGATGGTTCTATAGCTTTGGGTGGCAACCGGTCTGGGAGAAGGAAAAAAAATCTCTGAATTCAAAACCGGCCTGGACAGTGTTGGGATCCGTCAGGCTATCTTGTTCAAGAAACACCATTTCTACTTGGTACCCTTACGACCTCCGGGGTTTAAACAAAATCCCAAAAAATAACTTTACATCTTGTATTTGTTTTCTATATGTTATCTGTGATTCTATTGGTCCCTAACTGAATAAAAAATCTAACTATTTTTTTTCTTTTAAGCGGATCACGTTCGCCGCCATATGTTTTTGTCGAGAGATAAAATTAACCACACTTTAAAAAACAAAACAAACAAACAAAAAAAAAAAACGAATACAGAGAACTGTTGCACAGCATACCACAAGTTCCCCAAAACAATTCCCCTGGAGTTTTGAATTCAGAACTGACCTCCTTCTAGTCTAGTAGCTACCCAAGGCTATAGAACCCCGTCTGTCCTGTTATTTTAGCCATAACTGGGGAGGCGGTGGTGGGGGGAGAAGAGATAGATTCATACCTTTCCCAAGGGTATTCGCACATAATTGAATGTAAAGAAATCAAACAGAATTTGAAATTGGCTCTCCGATTCCTCAAGTACTCCACACCATGTGTCACTACTGTTTTTAGGATTAATTAGATTTCTGAAAAGATCCCATTACAATACATGATACCCGATTGGGCGATCAGGTCTCTTTATTCATGACTGCCACAGCAGAAGATTTACTGCAGTAGGTCACCATTTAATTTCTGTAGTAGACTGGTTGCCAACAAAGGCTATAGGGCCCAGCCTGTTCTGCTGTTCAACCCATAGCCTGGGGTGCAAGTTGGAGAAGAGATGGATGCATACCTTTCCCAAGGCTATTTGTGCATAAGTGAATATAATGAACCCAACTGGAATTCCAATTTCACATTCAGAGCCATTATGCGTTACACCATCCACACATCCCACATTATAAGTTTCTAAAAAATTCAATAATATTCTACTAGGCTGGCATCTCGCTCACACCCTTTCACTATCGAAACTGTTAAATGTAGCCGTTTCTTCTACTCCAATAGCTTCATATCTTGCACCTCTTGCCTGTGGAACTCCTTCCCCTTTTCTTGTTTCCCTGATAGCTATAATCTCCAACTATTCAAATGTAATGTCAATTGACGTCTCCAGATGCCTTGATCTATTCCCTATCCTTATCTTCATCCTTTCCTCTATCACTCCTATTCTCTGTAACCCCTTGCACACCAGTGGCTTCCTGCCTTGCTTGGGGTGGAATACTTAAAAAAAAAAAAATATATATATATGTGTGTGTGTGTGTGTGTGTGTGGGTGTGTGTGTGTTTTAAATATGTTGAATCCTACCTAGGATTGAACTCACCATCCTTGGCTAACAAATTAGACTCTTACGCCTCAGATTAATGGATGTGTTTTAAGCAGTGGCAGTAACTTATTTCCCTTTCTGACAAAGTGGATTTAATCCAAACTCATTTTTGTTAAATGACACTCTCAAATTATGTCGCAGCTCAATAGATAAATTGGCTAGTTAAGCAATGGAAGCCATTTGGAAGGATTGTCTTTCTAAAACCTTCTCCAGAAGCCAAACTTCCTGAATGTTATATATAGAAGTTAAATAAATACATATATAGACTGAATGATGTTTCTTGTGAATGGTATTTAACAAAGAAGAGCTAACCAAACTGGGAAACTGCCCATCTAAGTACGACCAAGCTGTCTTTAAATGGTACTAGGATAGGAATACGATTAATGGAATCCTATCAATTCATGTGGATGACTTTTTTTGGGGCAGGCATGGAAAAATTTGAAAAAAATGTGATGAAGAAAATCAAGCAAGTGTTTATGGTCAGATCCAAAGAAACTTCAAGTTTCAAATATCTTGGTCTTGAGATTTGCCAGCAAAAGGAGTCTATAATAATAATTAATCAAAATGCGTTTGTCAAATCAATCCCTATCATACCTACAAAGACCGATATTAACCCAAACTCAGTTTCGTCAAATTACGTGCTCAATGGGGAAGCTAAATTGGCTAGTTACACAGACACAGCCTGATTTAAGTTACGAAATAAGTGGATGTGACATCATCTTTAAAAGATAGAACTGTGGAGAGTATATCACTGGTAAATAAATCAGCTAGAAAAGCTAAGAAAATCTCCTTCGGCCCATTAATACCCAACTTAGAGAATCTTGCAAGTGTGAAACTGATAGCATATAGTGATGCAGGATTTGCTGGACTTAACGATGGAGGATCTCAACTAGGATGCGTTGTCTTTATTGTGGCTGGCAATGAGAGTTATGTTCTTCTTGGCAATTTCAGAGTCAAGGGGGTTGTGAAAAGCATGCAGGCAGCAGAGACACTTGCTCGGGTTGATAATATGGAAGCCTGCACTTTTTATAGAAAATATCTTCTAGAACTTTTATGCATTGAAGATGAGCTGGAAAATCTCCCAATGATATGTAAAACTGACAATGCAGGCGTATATGAGCCTCTGCTCTTTCATCTACTTAAATATTGGATAAAGGGCTGAGAATCGAATCAGCAATTATTTGTGGAAATATTTTAACAAAAAGGAATACATAAATTTGAATGGATTTCTGACCCAAGCCAAGTTGCAGATTGCCTGATTAAGAGAGGTGTCTCTTCTAACAAGATTCTAGATCATGTATGTGAGTCTAGAATCTCTCCTTGTTAAAAAAAAAAAAAAATTGTACATTAAAATGTATGATAAATAAGCTACCACAAAAGTGAAAAAGGGGAGAGCTGTTAACTATGCAGACTCCTACCTAGGATTGAACTCACCATCCTTGCCTAACAAATTAGACTCCAACTCATCAGCTTAATGGATGTATTTTATGCAGTGGCAGGAACATATTTCCCTTTCAGACAAAGTGGATTTAACAATTAGGTAGTATTTAACCTTTTGGAAATTTCTCCTCAGGGAATATTTTTCTGCTGTTTGGTTAAGTGCTTTCCCTGTGTTAGTTGAGAAAGATCCTGTTTTAACAATGGGTTTATGAAAAAAGATCCATTATTATTATTATTATTTTGCCTATAATCAGTTAATGCCTACAACCTCGAAAAATACCTTTTATTTTTAAAGAAGAGCGATTCGAGGCTTAAATACCTGATCCAGAAACTTGTTAGAAGAGACACCTCTCTTAGTCAGGCAATCTTGGCTTCAACAAATATTGAACAAAGAAAATCGTCGTTATAAAATGGATGCCTCCTAATGGATGCAATGGTCAACAAGCTGAACTTAAATTAAAAACTGATAATTTTTTTTTTTTTTACAGTGAATATCAACAAGTACAAGGCCCGAGAGCCACTCGAGTTAGAGGGTTATAGACTAAGAAACACAATTTATGCAAATATGCAGGGAAATTAACAGTTAACCCTAAACTTGAACAGTTTAAGATTGTTGTGATTGGGATTGGTTGGCTGATTTTGTTTAGCGGCATATCAACATCTCTATGGGTTATTTAATACCGAAATCTAAATATATGGAACACAATTTTATGGCTTCAACTAAATATATTTTGAACGCAATTGTATGCCTTCAACTACATATATGTATTGTTGGTCATTTTGTTTAGCGGCATATCAACATCTCTATGGGTTATTTAATACCAAAATGTAAATATTTTGAACAATTTAATGCATTCAACTCAATATAAAATGTATTGCTGTTAATTTTCCTTTAAAAATGTATTGTTGGTAATTTTACTAAATATAGGTATTGTTGGCAATTTTTTTTTAATATAAAAATGTGTTGCTGGTATTTTTACTATAAATATGTATTTTTATACTTTCATAGTTTTGTTTTTGTTTTTGTTTGGGGGGATTTACTATTTGCCCAAAGCTAGTACCCTAACAGGTGCTACCACCCCAGTCAGAGTGAACCCGAGACCAACAGCAATTAAAAGGTGGTTTGACATTCCTCAAAGCCTCCAATCTTACAATCAAAGACCTTGCTGCTGGAAGGGTGGATCTGGGAACGCCAGCAATTAAGAGGGGGTTCTAAGCTTCTCAAAACCTCCAATCTCCTGATCAGGGGTCTTACTGTCAGAAGTCATTAATTGTCATACCCAGCACTGTGGTGATTATGAAAACATTCCCTTGGGAGTTGGTTCCATAGAGTGACGGTTCCCAGGAAGAAGTTGCCTAAGTGGAACTTACTTCTCACCAATTGAATATGAAGAGAATGGGAGGGGGGGGGTAGTTCCCTACAATGTGTGTAGCAATTAAATAAATACAATATGGTAACTGCTAATAGATAATAAAGAAAGACAAACAGAAACTCTTCAGCAGCAGCAGTCGAAACATGACAGCCAGCAGCAGCAGATGCAGCCTAATCTGCAGCCAGGTTAGTTTTAAGGCTCTCAAGCAAATTGTCCTACAGTCTGTGAATTTGGTGACATAGAGGTTGCGAGTTCAATCCCTGGGTTGAGCAGTGTGTTCTTGAACTTAATGCATATAGTGAGCAATAACTGAAAAGTTCTAAATAAAATAAAAACTAGATATTTCTAGACATGAGCAGTGAAATGAGAACAGTCTAACCCCATAGATTAAATAAAGGGTTCAGTTCCGATTTCCCTGTAGGTTACCCAAATTGATATACACCTGAGGAAGGCTGGATGGCACAAGGACAAAATGCGATAACGACGAAAAGCGAAGGGCAATAATCTGAATATAAATAAATAGCTTAAATAAATAAAATTCAGTTCAAATGCAGAGCAAGATTGTGATTTTATAAGTACAATAATGTTGCTATTTAATTCTTGCTTTTGCTTTTTGATGGCATTGATAAACAAGCAAAAAAAAAAAAAATACTTACCCATAACTTTGATGGTAGCATTTCTGCTAGTATTACCTGCTGACGATGTAACGACGCAGGTGTAGAGACCAACATCCATGCCAGAAATACTCTTAATTTGAAGGGTGCCATCATTGATACTGTGTCTTTCGTCTGTTTTGATGAGGAGTGGGGTATTTACAGGGGGTTTACGATGATACCACTCCCAGGTAACTTGCACCGACGGGTCACGGCTCACTGTACATTTTAGGATTACAGTGCTTCCGAGAATAACAGATTGGTTCTGCGGGGGTTGGCTTATCTGGGTTTTCACTGAAAAATATCAAAAGAAAAAATATAAAAGATTCTTCAGATATTAATTCCCTAAATTTACATTTAATTTGCATTAAGTTCTGTAGAGCGGCAGATGTTAGCAGTTTCTGTCTATTTTTTGTACTGAGTAAAGCAAGGAACAGGCAATGCATAAATTTCATTTTTGCCAACCTCAGTTGCTAACTCAGCTAATGCTTCACCTTATACCAGAAATTTTTCCACAGTAGTCAGCATAGCACATTTGGATTATCATCTGACTGTACTTGAGACCATTTATATTAAGCCTAACCAGACTTTCCTCTGTAAGTAGAAGGAATGGCTGCTGGGTCAAAATGCAATGATTTATACTGTTGATTCTCTGGTAGTAATTTAATTTTTCTCTCCTTTTTTAGTCACTGTAGCTAAAAGAAATGCAGACGGAGAAGCCAATCGCTACTGATAATGGTACCCACCCATGTTGATCAAAGAGACTGTCTAGTGTGCAAACCTTTGGAACGTTTGGTTATAAATAAAGAATTACAAGCCACCCCATGAGATAATTGGGATGGTGAGCTGAGTGGTGTTAGCTATGCAAATGATTCCTTAGTTAGTCAACAATTTTCGGAGAAAAGACAGAACTTAGCAATATTCCTCCCCATGAAGTTTTTAAAAGCCACAAATGAATCCACTGTGAAAGTGGTTAGCAGAGCTTTTCTTAACATGCTCAGCATTGGACTTTTGTCCTTAGCAGAGTTGCCGATATACTGCAAAGGCTCCACCTCTCAACCGTAGCGGGATGGCATGCCCTATTTCCAGAACATCGCACAGACCACAAAGGAGTTCCATATTTTCGAGTCATTCAACTATTGCGAGATTGGTTGCTGCTCCACAGACATCTGGAATCAGCTAGATGTCAAACTGTCTGTTTGCCATTTTATGTCAACGAATACTAGTCACTTTCATAATGCTTATTGTAGTAGAGACTTTGTAATCGCAGATATGACTATAGTAAGGCTGTTGAACAATACTGGTGCCAGATGCCTTCGAATGCTCGCTGTAGTAGAGACTTTGTAATCGCAGATACGACTATAGTAAGGCTGTTGAACAATACTGGTGCCAGATGCCTTCGAATGCTCGCTGTAGTAGAGACTTTGTAATCGCAGATACAACTATAGTAAGGCTGTTGAACAATACTGGTGTCAGATACCTTCGAATAACTCTCGCTCTAATAGTACTTGCTTGATAATACTCGCTTGAATAGTAACTACCAAATAGTAATCGGTATAGTGATTAGTATAGAGAATAGTGATCCATATAGTGTAGAAATAGTAATCAATTAGACGCCATGCTAATTCTCATATATACGTTTCCTTTACCATTATGTGATCTACTTATTCAAAATGGGATCGCCTTTGTTTGCTCTCTGGTGATCTGTGTTCAAACTCCAGTGTCAGCAGTGACACTTTATTCCTATATAACAGATTAGTTCTAAAGAGTAAGGACTAATGACCGATTAGTATTTTTCTTTTTGTTATAATAGTTTTCAATCCACCAATTTAGGATTTTTTTTTTTTTAATTTTTTTTTTTATTATATTTGCTCATCTTTAGGGATTCATTTCAGTGGCAGCAAGGTCATCACTCGTAGCTTTGGTCAGTTGGATGAGGGTGGAGTCCTGATGTTTTTAAGTGACTTGAAACCTTCAATGTCACCATCACTGAAGAAGCTCATGACAAGAGTATTTCGATTATGATCCCCCCCCCACCCTTTGTTTTATATATGCATATATCCTTTTAAAATGTCCATTTTTTAAACCCTAATACTCTGAAGAATTAGGAGTGATAACCGGATATCCACCTCATGTTTCTTGTTTTATGTTATATTTTTTGTGCCCCCCCCCGTTTTATCCTTTTTTTTTTCTTCTCTTTCCTCTTCTTTCTCTTTGTTTTATGCACTTTCATATGTATTTATTATATACTTTTAAAATGTCCATCTTTAAAGCTCCGTTAAAATTTTGTAACCCCCCCCCCCCGGATATATATTGGTTTCAGTCGAAACTACTCACTGAGTACATGGAGGTGCATCCACGAAGATACCTGACCAAAGTTGTTAGTCGCTGTGTAGTTGTACAAACCAGAATCTTCAGGAACAATACTTGTAATAAGTAAGACTGTCGACTGAAGCAATTGGATGCGTCCAGAACTATTTAAGGTCCGCCATCCATGACCAACATCTGAAAAAATAAAAAAAATAAACAAACATTGTTTTTTTGCCTGATTTTCACAAATTTCTTTTCTATTGTTTATAGAGAATTGTCAAAAATAAATTAATTGATGAAATTAATTACATGTAAAATTTCAGATATAAATAAAACTATATCTGAACTTTTATTTCAGGAAACAAAGTTTTAATTTATTTCAAGTTTTTTAAAATTAGTACAAGTGACGCCCTTCGCGAAGTTAGTACAAGTGACGCCCTTCGCGAAGTTAGTACAAGTGACGCCCTTCGCGAAGTTAGTACAAGTGACGCCCTTCGCGAAGTTAGTACAAGTGACGCCCTTCGCGAAGTTAGTACAAGTGACGCCCTTCGCGAAGTTAGTACAAGTGACGCCCTTCGCGAAGTTAGTACAAGTGACGCCCTTCGCGAAGTTAGTACAAGTGACGCCCTTCGCGAAGTTAGTACAAGTGACGCCCTTCGCGAAGTTAGTACAAGTGACGCCCTTCGCGAAGTTAGTACAAGTGACGCCCTTCGCGAAGTTAGTACAAGTGACGCCCTTCGCGAAGTTAGTACAAGTGACGCCCTTCGCGAAGTTAGTACAAGTGACGCCCTTCGCGAAGTTAGTACAAGTGACGCCCTTCGCGAAGTTAGTACAAGTGACGCCCTTCGCGAAGTTAGTACAAGTGACGCCCTTCGCGAAGTTAGTACAAATAGTGTGGTTATATCATTTGTATTTTTTGGGTATATTTTTAACGTGAAGTTCTTTATCAACTAAAATATGGCTACTCACTTCTTGACCAGATGATGACAGGTTTAGGGGCTCCTTTCACCTCACTCACCAATTTTACATCCTCCCCCTCCAGGACTGTCATGTTGCTGAGACCAGAACCAACAGTTTTTGGTGGGTGTCCTGGGAAAAAGAAATATATCTGTTAAAGCCTTTTAAAAAATTTGAAAGATTTATGATGTAACAAAAGGATAAGTTTGTTCACTATTTTTCAACAGATAGAAGTAAATGAGATTATAATTTTTTTTGCCGACTTAATGCCGCTAAAGATGATCACCGTTTTCGAATTATAGCTTGACCTTCGAAAAGGTGCCTACAGATATTTTGAAGATTATCGTCAGAGATTTTGATTGTCGCTGGGTAAAGAGTGGTTTAACGGTCACTGATATGAAAAATAAAATGGTCAGAGTTGGTTTTGTATTAAGTTTTCACATTTTTCTCACAACTATGGATAAATAACAGGGAAGACTGAACTCATTAGCCTTGATTAGCAACAGGTCTAGGAAACGGAAGATTCTAAACCAAGTTTGATACATTTAAGCTAGATCAGTGGTAAATGCTATAACCAAAATCTGGAACTGGAACTTGGCTTACTGATTTCCATTTCCAAGCCATTATCCATTACACTATCCACACATCCAAGCTTACAGCACCTAGTATTCCAAGGCAGTCACCCATCTAGGTACTAACCAAGCTTGACATTTCTTAACCGATGTTTCAATGTGACATGGATGTAATCCCGAATCAAATTTGAGTACAGTTGTAGAATAAACAGTGCACATGGGAAATGACAACAATTAGAACAACAAGATACTTGGGGACATGATGAGAAAAGGTGGCTTGGAGAACATAACACTCATAAGTCACAACAAAGGTAAACGTAGCAGAAGAAATGACAAGTTTGAGCAAATGAATGGGAGAACAAGTACCATAAAGAGTGGTCATAAGCTATTATTACTGTGAGCAACAAAAAGGAAGCTGTGGAGAAACACAATCGCTTGGAAAAACAGAAAAGATTCCCATCATCCTTTGTAAACATCCGATCCAGGAAATGCAGTCAAAGTATCTCGATAGGCCTCTATGTTAAGCATTTCTAGACTGTCCTTGGTTAGATGGAGGTAGCAGGGTTTGTGATGGATCATGGGAACTTTTCTGCCCCAGGGGAGAAGAAACAGAGCCCTTTATAGAGAGTGATGTAAAGGAGTAGCAGAACTGAAGGGCTGTAAAGGAAGAGGGGTTAGATGTACACAATGCACACTTCAACCCTCCCATTTGAGAAAATATTCTTTTTCTCAGATTAATTGCAGCAGTGACTTTATCTGAGTATCTTACATGGACCATTTGTCAATCCATTGTAATGACTGCTAAAAAAACGAGTGACAGAACTAATTTCAATTCGATTTAAAATCAAAGTTATCAAGTTCCATGGATTCCTAAAGAAAATGCAATGAGTTGGTGTCAATTTTTTTTAATTTAGCATTAAAAATCCTGAGTAGATAATTCAGAATTCATCTTTTCTGCAACCTTCATTCTTTTTTGTTGCAAATGAATAAAGTGGTACTTTTTCATTTACGTTTCTTCATTTAGATCTGATCCAATAAAAATGCAATGTTCTTTGTAGCAAGAACAGTAGATTGCTTAGCTGTTTTTTGTTTTTTTTTGTAAAAAATCTCTTGTTAAAAAGAAGCCGTTATTGATCAGAATTTAAGAAAATCAATAAATTAAATTTTAGTTTTGTTTGAATATTTCTGAGTTGAAATTAATTCAGCACCCGCTAAAAACATATCTCCCCAAATTTATAGACAAATCATACAGATGCATGCTGGGATTTTTTCCTAACCATTAAAATAAACCACTTCTTGGTTTCATCTGCTATATTTTTGTTCTTTGCTGTCTTGAAGTCAGAATACTATAATCATTTGACTGTATCCCTTTTGTGTGTTAACGCTATTCTTGCCTTGTGAACTTTTTGCCTTATTACTGTTGCTTTGCCTTATGACTGTTGCTTTGCCTTGCATATATGGTGTTTGCTTAGTATTATTTTGCCCTCTTCTTTTTCTGTTTTTTTCTTATTGTCTATTGTAAAATTATTGCTCCTGACCAGACATCTTGGTTTCAGTCTCATTCCTACCACCATAACATAGCTATATTACAGCAGTGGGAAACTGACTGAAGCTGAGATGCCAGTTCATGACCAATACCATTGCAGATTCTTTGGATTTTATCAAGAATCTCTAAATATATTACAGGAGCACCGGACCATATCTGGCAGCAATATTCTAAGCTTGGGTGGCTGTTAGACTTATATATTTATAAGATGGATTCTGGTGAGAAAAATTGTCTCGTACCACACAGTGAGGCTCATTTTGAAAAAAAAAAATTTTTTTTAATCATTTCACTCCAAGACAACAAGGCTACTATGATACAAGGAATTACTTAATGTAACAGAATGAGAAAAAGAAAAAAAATATTAAAGGGGGAGGACAATAAAAGAACTGGAATTAAGACAGAAGATAACACTGCATTTAAATTTTTCAAGATCAAAGTTAACTGGGAAATAAGAAGCCAAGAGTGAGTTCCACAAGCAAGAAGTGCAATAGACGAAACTGTTAGAAGTGTACTTATGTTTATGTCTAGCTATTTCAAGTGTAAAATGATGAGACCTAACTGCCAATCTAGTACTGTGCTTAAATTCATAAAGTCTACATACCATAGAGGAAAGTAATATTTATATTTGTTGAATACAAAAATGTGGCAGAAGGCCAAAAGTGGGGGACAGGGGAAGGCTGGTCTTCAATCTGTCTTATCTTAAACTTAGCTAGCCACAATTACTGACCCAAACATACAATATTCCTTACACCAAAACAACAGACAACATAATACCACAGAGTCTCTATGAAGTCCTAACTAGTTCCCGTATGTACAAAAGAGGAAAGTTCATCAGAACAATTACGATAAAAAATATTCATAGAAAAGGCAGAAGGAAGCTATATTATAGTGGTGGGAAAGCAACTGAGGCCAAGATGCCAGGTCAGGACCAATAACATTGCAGATTCTTTGGATTTTATTATGAATCTCTAAATATATAACAGGAGCACTAGACCAGAT
>OZ038519.1:58777456-58779956 GCA_964036315.1 Acanthosepion esculentum | reverse complement strand
GTTTGCGTCAATTTTTAACATCAGCTTCAGATGTTTTTTGTTAAAAGTTGAATAAATTTAACACAATCAATATTATGGATAAACATTATATAACCCAGTCTGTTTTGCTATTTACCCATAGCTGGAGGGAGAAGATGAGAATCCATACCTTTCCCAAGGTTATCAGCTTGTAAGTGAATGTAATGGATCTGACTGGTTGCTATACCACTGTTCAAATGTTGATTCTCCTCTGCTTATATCAGTAGAGATAGGCTCAACTTGAACACAATTTTATATTCTCGATCTTCTGTTTGATTAGCCAACGCTGAATCCTGAATTCTGATTTTGTTATTTTACTGAAACTACATCCATGCAGTGTTTATGTTACAGCCTCTAAATGTCAAAGTTAACTAATGCTTGAATCCTGGATACGTTTGACTGTATGCAGGAAAATATCTTTTAGGCTTTTGGAAGTGCAACACTAGTGACCCCAAAAAAAGAAATAGTTAATTGGAAGTGCTTTGAATAAACAGAAACACATATACAGTGTAACCCGGATATAAGAGAGATTTTATCTGGTCCCAAATTAGAGACTTTGTTCATGTATATACAGTGTAACCCGGATATAAGAGAGCTGCCGGAACCGGAGAAGAAGTCCCTTATATCCGGGTTGGGTCTATTATATATACATTAACACAGGCTCTAATTTGGGACCAGATAAATTTCTCTTATATCCGGGTTTCTCTTATATCCGGGTAACACTGTATAATAGACCAAACTCGGATATAAGAGAAACCCTAATATAAGAGACTTCATCTCCGGTCCTGGCAACTCTCTTATATCCGAGTTACAGTGTAACCCCTGGATATAAGAGAGATTTCTCTGGTCCCAAATTAGAGCCTGTGTTAATGTATATATAACAGACCAAACCCGTATATAAGAGAAACCCGGATATAAGAGACTTCGTCTCCGCCCCCTCCCAACTCTCTTATATCCGGGTTACATTGTACATGCTCACAGACAACCAGCTAAAGATGGTCACAGATGAGACTGAAAATAAATAAAAACCATTTGAAAGAAAATTTTGGTATTAATCAATTTTCTTAATCTACCAAGAAATTAATCCACAAACTTGAAAGGATCACAATGAAAACTAATCGACATGATATATCTAAATTATTTAACCAAACCTGTTTGAACATTGAAGTCAGGGGGCGACAGGCTGTTTCATGCTGGATGCAATCGTCAGGCTGCGAGTGTTGATTTCAGTGTTCACTTCTATATTTATATTTACATACGCACTATCTCTGATATTGAGTGCTTTATCCCATAAATATACCATACCTTAAAACTATATTTCTTCATATCCTGAAAAATTAATTTTGGTTGAGCTCTCTGCTTTGAGGTGTGAATTTGTAAACAGTGACTATTTAAGCTAATATTGCACGACTCTTCGGCAGAATCGAGTCACTGTCAGTCACTGTGTGTTTATCTAAATCTAAAAATAAACACGCTAAAATTCACCTTCATCCCTGCCGTGCGTCGATGGCTTAGTGGGAGAAGTTCCGACTGACGCAAATTCAGTCGGGTTTCGATCCTAGCTAGAGGCAACTGGACGTCTAGCCACACTGATGAGCTGTGAAACAGCGAAACAGTGTCTGTGGATAACAAAAAAAAAAAAAAAAAAAAATATATATATATATATATATATATATATATATGATTATTTATTTGAATATTACAACATAAATATGTTATAAAATCACGACAAAAATAGCCATTTTGTTTCAACACTTCTGGTGTCTTGTCAAGTGATGATATAGAATATAGAATAAATAGTTTTAAAAGTTTCAAATTAATTAACGATCCTTAGCTAGGAGTAAACGCTGTTACATAAGCTAGAATGACCAATCAAAATACAAGTATAGGATGATTCGAAAAATTTGACAACTAAGCAAGGTTATCCTAGATATTAAAAGATTTATAAAATTTGAAATTAAAATTAAAAGTAAAAAATTAAAATTTACCTATTTAGAAATCTAAATCAAATCTCTATTAAGTTTTAAATTGTAGAATTACTGAGGAGAAAAATATAAAATAAATATATATATATATATATATATATATATACACACACACATACAAATATGTTTCATTGAGTAATATTAACAGAACTTGCAGACCAGGGTGTTCCATGTTGAATTTCTTCATTTCCTGAACTAAATTTATTATAAATGATTTGGTCACCAAGTGAAAACAAACCTGTCTGATGATTTAATGGGCCTGGCGTTAAAATACCACTGGAGATCCTCAGGGGCAACACCTTGAGCACGACACTGGAATGAAGCATTTTCTTCAAAGTCTTTTTTTTGTTTAGGATCTCCTGCCACTATGTAAGGCACATCTGCAAATAAAATAAAATTGATTGATAAATGAAAAGAAAACTCACTCCTTCCTATGATAGCATTCAGGTGTAGTTGGGGGTAAATTCGATTAAAAAAAAAAAAAGAAAAAAAGGGAG
>OZ038519.1:58749956-58767456 GCA_964036315.1 Acanthosepion esculentum | reverse complement strand
TATGGATTGTGTTTTCACTCTCGTGTGGTCATGTGTGATGTCATTGGCCACGGTGCGATTTTCAATTCCAGCGTCTCGTATGCACAAGTTTGTCGTTGCTTGGAAATCTTCCATGCACAAAAAAACGGACTATCATTATTGTTATGTCCGTGTATTGTTTAATATATTGCAATGTTATTGTCATCTCTGATGATGGCTTATATAAGCCGAAAGCTTAGATAGGATTAAAAAACATGTATCAATATGGTGATTTTCTTTCGTCTTTCAATGATAATGTTATTAAGCTGATCAGACGATATGAAAGGAATTTGCTTAAAATAAATAGACAAAACTCGTCTATATTATTTAATGAAACATGCATATATATATATATACATATGCATCAAGAATCGATATTTTCATCTATACCGATCTAGACTTTCCTTCACCCAGTGTACATACCTTGCACTGTCAAATAGGCTGAGGCTTTCTGAGTCGGTCCAAACAAAGATTGAACTTCACACTCATATTCTCCGCTGTCACCAACATTTGGTTTCTTTATATTAAGTTGACGCCTTGTAGTTGATTGGACATATTTGAGTCCTGTAAGTGGTATCCGCTCCCCATTCTTCAAGCGGTACCAAGTGATGGTGTAATTCAGTGGCCTAAAAAAAAAAAAGATAGAATTGGTAAATCTCTCTCTCTCTCTCACACACACACACTCACATTTTTTGTCTATACATTCTTTTTATAGATACAAATATTTAAGTAAATGGTCTGTTTATAATAAACAGTATCAACAACATTTACCAGCCAGAATGTCTGAGAAATCTCAAAGAAAATATGTGTCCTTTGACAGGAATCAAGCCTGTATCCTACATGGAACTGTGATATAGCCTGATGTGCTATACTATTTAGCTACAGAGGAAGTGTCTGGTTACCATAGTCAAATTACTGTTTTTAAACAACAAATTTCCCATGCTTTCTCTCGAATGTTCATATCTGCTCGAAGTGCATCTTAATGTAAACAAATGACATAATATATTACGAAATGAACTAAGTCCGACAGTTATGTAAGCGTCTTATCTGAAAACTTGGAAAAAAGAAACTCAATTAGTTTACTGGCTTTTTTGATCTTAAACATTTCGTGAGATGGACAATATGACTTGGACAATTTTGCTGTTACACCTGGTGTGTGTGTGTGTGTGTGTGTATATGTATATATATATATATATATATATATATATAAGAAATATAGTCTTAAGATGTGCTATATTTATGGGATAATGTGCTCAATATCAGAGATAGAGCATGTGTAAATATAAAAGTGAACATAGAAGTCAACACTTAGAGGCGACAGTCTGTTCACTTTTATATATATATATATATATATATATATATATATAATGAAATGGACTAATTCAGACAATTATTTTAATATATTTTTTGTTTATACGTTACTTTTATAGATACAAATGTTTAAGTAAATACTGTTTATAAAAAACAGTATTAACATTTATTGGCTTGATTGTCTGAGAAATCTCAAAGAAACCAAAGAGAGTGTGTGTGTGTGTGTATGTATATATATATATATATATATATCTCCAAATGTGAGAAAGAACAGATAGAGTAAAATTCCACTGTTCGTAGCATTTAATTAAAAACAGAGCATATATATATATATATATATATATATGAATTGTTTATACGTTATTTTTATAGATGCAATGTATTTAAGTAAATGCTCAGTTTTTAATTAAACAGTATTAATTACATTTACCGGCCTCAATTTTGTAGAAAGTATGTGTTCTCCGACAGGAATTGAACTTGTATTCCTATATGGAAACTGTCATTTAACCGGAGGTGCTGTACCATTCAGCGAAGTCTCTGGTTAGCAGAGTCAGAATTAGCCAACCTTCTCTGTAGCTGACTGGTACAGCACGAATTTTCATGTAATCCTCAGGTAGTCTGCAACTGTTTTTTGTGAAATTAACTTTATTTTATACTCTCTCACATATTGAGAGATGAAATGATTAAAAAAAAAAAAATGATAAACGTGAATACAATGGACTGGAGTGGAATTTGAACCCTGTTTTCCAATTTCCCAGTCTGAGACACTATCCTATGCTTTCTTGTAAGGAAATTGATGGATTTGTTTTTAACATTTTTTGAGAATAAACCATGATTCTTTCAGATACAATTTTTGTTATTTAACCCATAGCTGGAGGGAGGAGATAGAATAGCAAGAAATAGGAGGGAAAGCAAGTGTGAAGGAGAAACAGTAGAAGTTGGAAATCTATAGAGAAATGTAAAATAAGTCAGAATGGTTTCGTTTGTTTTACGATAGAGTGACCATTTGCAGGTTATTTAAATTCAGCCACTTTTTATAAATCTTAGAAAGGTTGATATAGCGTTCGATTACATGAGAGTCAAAAACAGTAGATGGAGACAAGGTATATCTACATGTTTAACTTGGACGAACACATTTAGCTTTTGGGCCAACATGCATCTAGACACAAAAGAGGCCCAAGATCATGTGCAGACATGTTTGTCAACACCAGTTATACCTCAGTTTTCCCTGATAGCAGCAGGACAGCTTGGCATGTCTAGATACAGGCCTCTCTGCAACTGGTCAAGATCCAGGTCTTTGTAAGATGCTTCATGCTAATAAAAGGAACAGGAAAACCAGTTAGCAAGACACAGTGTCTTGTGAAGTTGACCCTTTGTTCCTAAAGTAGCTGTGGTTTTTGAGGCAGTGTCATTTTTGTTACCTCCCATCCCTTTCCCCTCTATTCCTATTACTCTCATAGTTGGTGGGAGAGCAATCAGTTAGGTGTTTTCTCCAATCTAAACACACTTTGCTTACAGGTCTGTGATGTAATCGGTCCTGACCTGGCATCTTGACTTCAATTACTTTCACACTACTATAATGTAGCCTCCCTCTGTCTTTTTTTTTTAATAAATATTTACATGACAATTGTTCTAATGAGCTCTATTCCTTGGCACCTAACTGCATGAATTTAAGCATATTACTAGATTGGTAATTAGGTCTCATCATTTTATTGTTGAAACAGCTAGATGTAACTGTTTTCTTGCACTTCTCACTTGTGGAAATCTCTTGGTTTCTCGCTTCCCTGCTACCTATGATTTGGAAAAATTTAAATGCACCGTCAATCACAATATTCTGTTTTTTTTTCAAATCCTGTCCTATTCATTCTACATGTGGACCATTTGCCCTGGATATATTAAAGGGTCTTTGACAAAGCATGGCATTGGGGCTGCTACAGAATTGTGGCTAATGTGTGTCAGTACAGATACAAAAGGCCCCACATTCTGTGCAGACTTGTCCGATTTCTCATTTGGAGCATTTATCCATTAAACCATCCAAATATCCACAATTAAAAACAACATTGAAAAAAGGAAAAGAAAGAAGAGAAAAGAGGAAAAAAAGAAAAGAGGAAAAAAGGAAAAAAAGGAAAAAAAGGAAAAAAAGGAAAAAAAGGAAAAAGTAAAAAAAAAAAAAAGGAAAAAAGGAAAAAAGAAAAGAAAAAAGGAAAAAAAGAAAAAAGGAAAAAAAGAAAAAAGGAAAAAAAGAAAAAAAAGTAAAAAGGAAAAAAAGAAAAAAGGAAAAAAAGAAAAAAGGAAAAAAAGAAAAAAGGAAAAAAAGAAAAAAGGAAAAATAGAAAAAAGGAAAAATAGAAAAAAGGAAAAAAAGGAAAAAAAGAAAAAAGGAAAAAAAGAAAAAAGGAAAAAAAGAAAAAAGGAAAAAAAGAAAAAAGGAAAAAAAGAAAAAAGGAAAAAAAGAAAAAAGGAAAAAAAGGAAAAAAAGAAAAAAGGAAAAATAGAAAAAAGGAAAAATAGAAAAAAGGAAAAATAGAAAAAAGGAAAAAAAGGAAAAAAAGAAAAAAGGAAAAAAAGAAAAAAGGAAAAAAAGAAAAAAGGAAAAAAAGAAAAAAGGAAAAAAAGAAAAAAGGAAAAAAAGGAAAAAAAGAAAAAAGGAAAAAAAGAAAAAAGGAAAAAAAGAAAAAAGGAAAAAAAGAAAAAAGGAAAAAAAGGAAAAAAAGAAAAAAGGAAAAAAAGAAAAAAGGAAAAATAGAAAAAAGGAAAAATAGAAAAAAGGAAAAATAGAAAAAAGGAAAAAAAGGAAAAAAAGAAAAAAGGAAAAAAAGAAAAAAGGAAAAATAGAAAAAAGGAAAAATAGAAAAAAGGAAAAAAAGAAAAAAGGAAAAAAAGAAAAAAGGAAAAAAAGAAAAAAGGAAAAAAAGGAAAAAAAGAAAAAAGGAAAAAAAGAAAAAAGGAAAAATAGAAAAAAGGAAAAATAGAAAAAAGGAAAAAAAGGAAAAAAAGAAAAAAGGAAAAAAAGAAAAAAGGAAAAATAGAAAAAAGGAAAAATAGAAAAAAGGAAAAAAAGAAAAAAGGAAAAAAAGAAAAAAGGAAAAAAAGAAAAAAGGAAAAAAAGGAAAAAAAGAAAAAAGGAAAAAAAGAAAAAAGGAAAAAAAGAAAAAAGGAAAAAAAGAAAAAAGGAAAAAAAGAAAAAAGGAAAAATAGAAAAAAGGAAAAATAGGAAAAAAAGAAAAAAGGAAAAAAAGAAAAAAGGAAAAAAAGAAAAAAGGAAAAAAAGAAAAAAGGAAAAAAAGAAAAAAGGAAAAAAAGAAAAAAGGAAAAAAAGAAAAAAGGAAAAAAAGAAAAAAGGAAAAAAAGAAAAAAGGAAAAAAGAAAAAAGGAAAAAAGAAAAAAGGAAAAAAAGAAAAAAGGAAAAAAGAAAAAAGGAAAAATAGAAAAAAAGAAAAAAGGAAAAAAGGAAAAAAGGAAAAAAAGTAAAAAGGAAAAAAAGAAAAAAGGAAAAAAGAAAAAAGGAAAAAAAGAAAAAAGGAAAAAAAGAAAAAAGGAAAAAAAGAAAAAAGGAAAAAAAGAAAAAAGGAAAAAAGAAAAAAGGAAAAAAAGAAAAAAGGAAAAAAAGAAAAAAGGAAAAAAAGAAAAAAGGAAAAAAAGAAAAAAGGAAAAAAAGAAAAAAGGAAAAAAGAAAAAAGGAAAAAAAGAAAAAAGGAAAAAAAGAAAAAAGGAAAAAAGAAAAAAGGAAAAATAGAAAAAAGGAAAAAAAGGAAAAAAAGAAAAAAGGAAAAAAAGAAAAAAGGAAAAATAGAAAAAAGGAAAAATAGAAAAAAGGAAAAATAGAAAAAAGGAAAAAAGGAAAAAAGGAAAAAAGGAAAAAAGGAAAAAAAGAAAAAAGGAAAAAAGAAAAAAGGAAAAAAGGAAAAAAGGAAAAAAAGAAAAAAGGAAAAAAGAAAAAAGGAAAAATAGAAAAAAGGAAAAAAAGGAAAAAAAGAAAAAAGGAAAAAAAGAAAAAAGGAAAAATAGAAAAAAGGAAAAATAGAAAAAAGGAAAAATAGAAAAAAGGAAAAAAGGAAAAAAGGAAAAAAGGAAAAAAAGTAAAAAGGAAAAAAAGTAAAAAGGAAAAAAAGAAAAAAGGAAAAAAAGAAAAAAGGAAAAAAAGAAAAAAGGAAAAAAAGAAAAAAGGAAAAAAAAAAAAAAGGAAAAAAGAAAAAAGGAAAAAAAGAAAAAAGGAAAAATAGAAAAAAGGAAAAAAGGAAAAAAGAAAGAAAAAGAATAAAGAATAAAGAAAAAAGAAAGATGAATTCTGTCGAGTTAAATATTGAGTTTAATACTGACAGCTAGCAGTACGGTCCTCTCGAATGAATTGGTTAGTTACATCAAGGCCACACAACTGATTAAGTAAATTGGCTAGATACATCTTAGATGATAGACCTACACCCCAGCCTAGTGGTCCAAAACATGAAAAGAAAAGAAAAAAAAATCTTGCCTTGCATTTACAATACAGGTGAAATGCACACTTTCTTTATTCGTTGTAACAGTCGTGTTTTTTGGAGGAACAACAATTGTTGGCAAAACTGTTTTTACATTTGCATCAGGATCTGAAATGAAAAAAAAAAATTCCATTTATACAGTTCAGTGATATTTGGAAATATCAAATACTATTATATAATCTGTGGCATGCGTTTCCAGACAGTAAGGTATAAACGATTTACACTTGGCTAATCTTTCATCTTATTTCTCTTGCTTCTTTACACCTAGTAGTAGTAGTAGTAGTGTTAAGTTGGGTGAATTTCTTAGATGAAGCCTTGTCATTATTATTCATTTTTGACTAATCTTTCTTTCATCTTAATTCTCTTGCTTCTTTACACCTAGTAGTAGTAGTAGTAGTGTTAAGTTGGGTGAATTTCTTAGATGAAGCCTTGTCATTATTATTCATCTTTGACTAGTCTTTCTTTCATCTTAATTCTCTTGCTTCTTTACACCTAGTAGTAGTAGTGTTAAGTTGGGTGAATTTCTTAGATGAAGCCTTGTCATTATTATTCATTTTTGACTAGTCTTTCTTTCATCTTCATTCTCTTGCTTCTTTACACCTAGTAGTAGTAGTAGTGTTAAGTTGGGTGAATTTCTTAGATGAAGCCTTGTCATTATTATTCATCTTTGACTAGTCTTTCTTTCATCTTATTTCTCTTGCTTCTTTACACCTAATAGTAGTAGTAGTAGTAGTAGTAGTAGTAGTGTTAAGTTGGGTGAATTTCTTAGATGAAGCCTTGTCATTATTATTCATTTGTGACTAGTCTTTCTTTCATCTTATTTCTCTTGCTTCTTTACACCTAGTAGTAGTAGTAGTGTTAAGTTGGGTGAATTTCTTAGATGAAGCCTTGTCATTATTATTCATCTTTGACTAGTCTTTCTTTCATCTTATTTCTCTTGCTTCTTTACACCTAGTAGTAGTAGTAGTAGTAGTGTTAAGTTGGGTGAATTTCTTAGATGATGCCTTGTCATTATTATTCATCTTTGACTAGTCTTTCTTTCATCTTTATTTATTTTCTGCATCAGATTTATGTCCCTTTTGTTATTGGCATTACTTTTGTTTTTAATAAGTGCATTTTCAGGGCCGTTGCAAGAGTCTCGTGACACCCATTTCCATCCCCAAATCTATGATATGCTCCCCCCTCCACTCTACTACATCTCATTTTACATAAAAAGTAGTATTCATAAAAAATACAAATTTTATTGTATCCTAATTATGTACAATAATGAATCATATACAATATAAGTGAACAATTCACCTAGAAAAATTGAAAATAAATCTATTGTATTTAAATACAAATTAGAGACATGTCATAATAGATCATTCTGTCTTAAATAAATCAATGTTTTGCAGCAATTTTTTAACATTAAACTTGATTTTTTTTTTTTGTTAAAAAGTTGGAGAATTTTTACACATTGAACATTATGGACAAAAAAATGTATTTTATATCGTGTTATTTCGAGACTTAGCATAAGCCTTAAAAAAGAAATCAATCATATAAAAACAAACTATAGTAACATAATTATGTACAATAATGGATCATATACAATATAAGGGAACAATTCAACTAGAAAAATTTTAAATAAATACACGGTATCTAAATACAAATTATAGACATGTCATAATAGACCGTCTTAAATTAGAGACATGTCATAAAAGATCATTTCATCTTGAATAAATTAATTAATGCTTTGCAGCAATTTTTTTTTTTTTTGCAGAACTTTAACACCTTCAATATTATGGGTAAAAAAAATAGTTAATTTTATATTGTGTTTTTTCTCATCACTTAAGCAGCGTAGAAGACCTAAATTCAAAAGGAACCATCCGGTGGTCCATCAAACAGAAACAGTTGAAATCGAGATAAAAACAACCTCTCCACTTTCTACATGGGTGTCCATGCTATCACAAGAATCAAATTGTGGAAATGCAGATTTACCTGTAACAATGATAGTAAAAGGATTGCTTCTGACTTTTGGATTTAAAGAATTATCTGCCACGGCTGTGAATGTGGTACCATTGTCATTTGGGGTGACATCAAGGAGCACAAGACTTCGGTTGGATGTGTAGTCATAGCGTCTGCCTTCAGAGGACATCTTGGTTGTACCATTAAGCCAACTAATGTCTGCATAGGGGACACTGCTAATTGGTGGAACTGGTATAATAGCAGCATGACCGATGTCAGTCTCAACTTGCTGGGGCAAGGAAGTGCTGAATGGATTGATATCTGGAAAGAAAAAAAAAACAAATATGATAGATTTTTCTAAAAAACCAAGTTCAAACCTTAATATATTAAAGACCAACATGGTTAAACAACCACTACATTATCCTGCTGATTAACCTGTCATAATAGTTCAATTAAATCACATATCACCAAGCAACATAACAAAACACAAGAAATCTGATAAATCTTTACTAATAAATAAATACTATATAATAAACTGTAAAAAAATGTCTACAATTACTACACATGTTGTGGTAAGCTATAATTAACTAGAAGTATTCACTACTATTTCTCTAGTTGTTTTGTTTGCAAAGACTAGTTTAGCTACCAACAGTATCGACTGCTATTTATATGGCAGAGATTTGCTTACAAATACAACACAAATTAAAACAGAAAGACAAAACAACACAAAGAAAAAGAACTTGACATCAATTAAATTATCTGATAATGTAGAGATGAGAAATTATAAAAAAAATAAAACAAACATCACTTGTGAAAATGCGATGTTTGAAAAAAGACAAAGGGCAGAAAAAAGAGAAATATCGGCGGGAAAAGAGAAATGGCCATTTCTTTGTGTGGTAGACCAGTTGCCATCCAAGGCTATAGAACCCGGTCTGTACTGCTATTTACCCAGAGCTAGGTGCAAGAAGAAAAGGATTCATACCTTTCTCAAGGGTATTAGCACGTAAGTGAATGTAATGGACTGAACTTGAATTCAAGACAATGTATCTAAATACAAATGAGAGACATATCATAATAGATCATTCTATCTTAAATAAAACAATGTTTTGCAGCAATTTTTAGCATCAGCTTGAGATTTTTCTTTGTAAAACTTGAGTAATTTTGAACAATAAATATTATGGAATTTTATATAGTGTTTTTTTTATATAGCGTTTCTTTTTTTGAGGCCAAAATCATTTAGTCCTAGGTCTGATGATAAACTACATTCTGCAGTAAGGATTTTGATCAGGTGGTTTTGAGTAGCATGGAACCAATTGGAACAATTGCTGTTACAACCCTCCCACCCTGTTCAGCCTAACCCGGGGTAGCAGCATCTGTTAGGGTCCTAGCTATGGGCAAATAATGAAGCCCAAAACAGGGGTGAAATCACTATGAAAGTATGTTTTTTTTTGTTTTGTTTTTTACAGTAAGGTTCACCCTGTACAAGGCCTGAGGGCCACTCGAGGTAGAAGACTGAATATGAAATACAGGTGAACAATTCAACTAGAAAAACTGAAAATATATACAATGTATCTAAATACAAATTACAGACATGTCATAATAGATTATTCCATCTTAAATTTAAGTAACAAAGTAATCGTTATAAGTAACACAGTTAATAGAAATAAGTGCTGTGTAATTTTCTGGGATTTTAAAGTACGGAAGCCTAAAAAGGAAAAAAAAAAATATTTTATCGAATTAATAATTTGGGGTTAAGTTTGGGGGTTAATTTTAAGTGACACCTCAAATTCCTCATTGTCGAGAGCAAGAGGAAAAAAAATAGCAACTTGACTTTTCTTAATCATTTTAGAGTTCTTTACCTGAAAATATTAGACAGGGCAGGTGCAAGGGTCTCATGCCCCCACCCCTGCCCAAAATCTATGATACACTCTCACTTTACTAGAACTCAATTTTCATAAGTTAGTAATCTGATAAAATAAAATTTTATTATAATCTAATTATCTAAGATAATGGATCAGATGCAATACAGATAAACAATTCAACAAGAAAAATTGATAATAAATGCAGTGTATCTAAGTACAGATTAGAGACATGTCATAATAGATCATTCCATCTTAAATAAATCGATAATATTTTGCGGCAATTTTTAACATCAACTTGAGATTTTTGTTGGTCAAAAGTTGAATAATTTTGACAGCCATCATTATGGATAAAAAAATAGCGAATTTTATATAGGGTTTTTTCGAGACATTGTACGAGCAAAACAAATTAATGAATTTGGACAAGAAAAGAGACCCCAGGATGATGTCAAAATCTGTGGAAACTTTTTGTCCTTTAATAGACAGTTGTGCTTAGTTTAATTTGTAACATATATATATATATATATATATATATATATATATATATATATATATATATATATATATATATATGTAAATATAAAAGTGAACATAGAAGTCAACACTTAGAGGTGACAGTCTGTTTCATGCTTTGATGCAAGCGTCAAGAGTTGCTTGACGATTGCATCTAGCATGAAACAGACTGTCACCTCTAAGTGTTGACTTCTATGTTCACTTTTATATTTACACACACTATCTCTGATATTGAGCACTTTATCCCATAAATATAGCACACTTTAAAACTAATATATATATATATATATATATATATATATATATATATATATATATATATATAACACATTATGAAATGGACAAAGTCTGACAATTATTTAAAGAGATTTTTATGTTTAACATTCTTTTTATAGATACAAGTATTTAAGTAAATGCTCTATTTATAATAAACAGTATTAAATAACATTTGCCGGCCTGAATGTCCGAGAAATTTTCATAGAAAGTATTCGTCCTCCGACAGGATTCAAACCTGTCATATAGCCTGGCGTGCCTTAACCGATTCGGCCACGGAGGATCGTTCGGTTGGCAAGGTCGAATTTGCTGCTTATAAACTTCAATCTTCCATGAATCTCTCACGTACATTCATAACCGCTCGTGGCGTATCAAATGTACACAAATGACGTCACACATTATGAAATGGACAAAGTCCGACAATTATTTAAAGACATTTTTATGTTTAACATTCTTTTTATAGATACAAGTATTTAAGTAAATGCTCAGTATTATAATAAACAATATTAAATAATATTTACCGGCCTGAATGTCCGAAAAATTTTCATAGAAAATATTCATCCTCCGAGATGAAAATTGAGGTGTAGTAGTGTGGGGTGCCCCATATCATAGATTTGGGGAGGTGGGGGCAAGACACTTGCATATGATCCATTATTGTACATAATTAGGTTACAATAAAATTTGTATTTTATATGAATACTACCTCCTGAAAATTGAGGTGTAGTAGTGTGGGGGGCCCCATGTCATAGATTTGGGGAGGTGGGGGCAAGACACTTGCATATGATCCATTATTGTACATAATTAGGTTACAATAAAATTTGTATTTTATATGAATACTACCTCCTGAAAATTGAGGTGTAGTAGTGTGGGGTGCCCAATATCATAGATTTGGGGAGGTGGGGGCAAGACTCTTGCATATGATCCATTATTGTACATAATTATGTTATAATAAAATTTGTATTTTATATGAATACTACCTCATGAAAAAACTGAGATGTAGTAGAGTCGGGGGTGAGGGGGCCTTTATCGTAGATTCAGGGTGGGGTATGAGACACTTGCACTGGCCTTGCTTGATTTAAATGATCGATATCATTTCTTTGTAACTCTGGAAAAAGGGCAATAATCATGGAGGCAAAGTAAAAGAAAAAAAGTCAAATTATTTTTAAGGGAAACTAATTCAGCCATTGAACAGGCAATTGTGTAATTGATGTTTGTAGATATTTGCTAAGCAGTGAATTTGCCACAGACTATTTGGATTGGTTGGTTGGTTGTTTTGCTTTATGGCATATCAAAACCTCAGTGGGTCATTTAATGCCAACAAAATTTTGAAATAGATTCATAGCGATAGCTTGGTAAAAAAGGTGTGTATGTATACATATATATTTGAACCATTTTTCAATTACTCATATTTTTGAGTACAATCCAACTTCTTTTAGGAAATTTACAATCTTGGATGGTTTTATTTTCGTTTGTTTTGTTTTGTTTTATGGTATATCAACCTCAATGGGCTACTTAATGCTGACAATGGTAATATTTTGTTTTGTCAAAAATCTATTTCTGGTAATAATTTTTTCCTTCAAAAATGTATTGCTGGTAATATTTCTTTTTTTCCAGGATGTATTGCTGGTAATATTTCTTTTTTCTTTTTTTCCAGAATGTATTGCTGGTAATATTTCTTTTTTTCCAGAATGTATTGCTGGCAATATTTCTTTTTTTCCAGAATGTATTGCTGGCAATAGTTTTTTTTCTTCAAAAGTTTATTGCTGATAATTTTTTTACAAAGTATTTCTGGTATTAAATCCTATTTTTACACTTTCATAGTGTTTTTACCCCAGTTTCTGGGTTAACTATAGCTGGGACCCCAACAGGTGCCACCACCCCTGGTCATGGTGGACCCGGGAACAAAAGCAATCAAGAGGCAGTTCCACGCTCCTCAAAACCTTCTGATCAGAGGCCTTGCTGCTGGATGCAGTTCATCGTCAAACCCAGAATGCAGATGTAGTTTATCGTCATACTCAGGACAGACGGACTATTTAGAAAATTATGACAAGGTTCTGGTGGTGCAGATTATAGAACAGTAGCAAATGTTACTGAAAACTTTCATATTGAAAAAAAAAAATTATTCTTCAGTTAAATGTTGATTCTAATGAATACAACTTAGACCCAGGCGATAAAATGTGGACATTTGCAGGATGAAATGTCATGTTAGATATTTGATAACTTATGAGAAACTAGGATCTCTAAAGATATTAAAATGTCGGTCACTTTTGCATATAGCAGGCTGTGTTTCAAGAAAAGGTTGTCCCACAGAAGAAGAAATATTTAATACATCTTTTCATTTTCAATAATACAGAAATTTTTAAAAGAAATAGAGCATTTTTTTTAAACAATTGTGTTTACTTTGTACAAGGCCCGAGAGCCACTTGAGGAAGGGGATTACAGAGTAAGAGGCACAGTTTATGTAAATATGTGGAGAAAAGAGTGACTAACCTTAGATTTGAACAGGTTAAGATTGTAGTGATTGGGGGAAGCATCCACTTGGGAGTCGTTTCCACAAAGCAGGTAGATGGTTACAGATTAAGAGACACAGTTTATGCAGTTATGTGGGAAAGATAACAGCTAACACTAGACTTTAACAGGTTATGATTGCAGTGATCGGAGAAGCATCCCCTTGGGAGCAGCAGTTTGTGGGAAGCTGCTGCTCTAGTAGAGCTTACTTCTCTTCAATGGAATACAAAAAGGAATGGTTTAGTTTGGTTTGTTTTACGGCAAATCAACCTCAATGGCTTATTTAATCCCAACAGAATTGTTATTGTTGGTAATTTTTTTTTTTCAAAAGTCTATTTCTGGTAATATTTTTTCCTTAAAAATTTTTTGGTATGAAAACCTATTTTTACATTTACATAGTGTTTTGACCCCAGTCTGGTGGTTAACTATTTACCCATAGTTGGGACCCTAACAGGTGCTACCACCCCGGAGAAGGGTGGACCTGGAAACACCAGCAATTAAGAGGTGGTTCCATGCTCCTCAAAACCTCCTGATAAGAGGCCTTGCTGTTGGATGTAGTTTATTGTCTTACCCAGGACGCAGATGTAGTTTATCGTCTTACCCAGGACGCGGATGGAGTTTATCGTCATACCCAGGACGCGGATGGAGTTTATCATCTTACCCACTACGTACAAAGGGAATGAGTGTAGTTTGCTAAAATGTGTGTAAAATGACAGGCCTTAGCCGAGAAGATTAGGGCAGGTGGAACTAAGGAATGTAGTTCGTTTGAACATTTTCCATGAAAATAGTGAGAGAACAGCAAGAGGTTTGCGATGATGCATTCGTGGGAAAGAGGTTGTAGGGTGGAAAATAATTCATCTCCCACAATGACGCGGAAACTCCTTTGGATTTTCTTAAACTGAAAACTTTCAGTTCTTTGACAAAAATATTTGTTAATTTCTGATATATTGTATATACTTGTATATAAGCCGACTTTATAATAGTACAACCTACAACAAAAAAATAATGGTATTATACAGGGTGTTCCAGAAGTCTTGGGAACATTTCAAGTCCTCATATCTGCTGAACTAAGAATGGTTGTAAGATGAAACGGGTACCATTTTAAAACTAAATTCATTAAGTTTTTTGTAATGCTAATGATTTTTTTCATGTTTTTTTTTAGATCCAGGAGTTCACTCAACCGGAAAAGGTGTTTTGCATTCTTGAATCTGCAAAAACTGAATCATGGACACTTGTTCAACATACATTTCCCAGATCTCACAGCGTGCGATTTCTTTTTGTTGGTGTTTGTGAAACGACTGGTCTATGTGCCTCCTCTTCCAAAAGACGTGGATGAACTGAAGGCCCGAATAATGGAAGCTGTTCCAACCATCAACAACGCAATGCTGGAATGCATTTCGCATGAATTGGACTATCGGTTTGGTGTGTGCCATGTGACCAACTCACATTGAACATCTTTGAACATTCCATATAAAACTTGAGATTAAATTCTTTCAGAATATGTCGGGCGCGTTTTTATATCCTTAATAATTTTGAAGATATTCAATGTCAAAATGTGCCCAAGACTTTTGGAACAGCCTGTATAATCAAATGTTTTTTTTTTTAAATTAGGTAATAATTTTGTCTCATTTTTCCAGTCACATGTATCTTAGTTTTATTTTGTGTCGTTTTCATTACCATTTTTTAAGTGGTGATACCACACTTCAGTCAAATTATGCTTGTAGATCATCTTAAATGTTGATCACAAGCTGTTCATTCCTCAATCACATTTTAACATTTTTTTCAATCATTTCACCCCAAGCAAGGTAATAAAGCCACTAGGATGTAAGAGGTTACTGAATGTTACAGAATATAAGGAAAATATATTAAGGAGAGAGACAATAAAAGAAGAAGAATCAAGACGATAGAAGATAACGATTGACACTGCATTTAAATTTTTGATGATTAGACAGAGAAACAAGACAGTTTTCCAGCACCACGTTCCCACTGGCTCAAAAGAAACTTATTTTCAGTTAGTTTTGATATATATATATATATATATATATATATATATATATATATATATATATATATAACCTCGTTATGGATTCCGGAAGTAGTAAATCTAAACCGGATGGAGAAAAAAGACAACAGTATATAGTAGAGGAGCGTGAAGTCCGGCCTCGCTAGTTATTATCATCACTGTTTTTTTGCAATGTCGCGGTATGTAGCACGACGCTTTCAAGTAGGCGTCCTGACTCGTCTAGAATCAGGACGGGGTTGCGGTTGGAGTCGATATGATGCGAAACCCGAAATCGGCGATGAGAACAGTGCATCACCTAAGACCACCCTTGATGCATCTAAAATGTATGATTTATATATATATATATATATATATATATATATACACAACACTTTTGCCCCAGCCTCTCTACCTCCGACGTCTTACTCTCTGGGTTGAGGTGTCTACTCAGTCCTAATGGAACTTAAGCGAGTGGCCATAGGTCCCCTGAGCATCCGTAGATTATTCGACCGGCCCACTGATTTAATCCTGCTTCCTGCCCACGTTGTGATTGGTTTGATCCAGAAAGCAGAAATGATGTTCATCCATTCACGGTCGACTGAAGATGTAGACACGGCTGGAGAGTCTGTGCTAAGAAATTTAGAATGCACCAAAAGAATATATATCTGCAGAAAGCTGGACAAACAACTATTCAATGGTTGAATTGTTAATGTCTTTTATATAGCAGAAAAGAATAGTATAGAAAAGAAACGGGTTACAAAAAAGAAAAGTATTTGACGTAAAAATTCATACATTGGATTCTAGACAGAGAGAGAGAGTGGGTTGTGATTAACTTGTTAAATCGTTTCAGAACGATATACGACTCTTGCGATAGAGGGATAAGATTTCTGTGCTGGGCTTAAAGTTTATAGTAGCGTTCCTCCCCAGCAGTCGTAACAGTAGTAGTAATATTCGTGGTAGCAGAAGCAGCGGTACTTATATCAACAGTACATGTTAGCGAACGCCTCGTTCCAATCTCTGACGTCACTTCCTCTCCCCCTCGAGTCTCCAATTCGACTCTCCATTGTCTCTAGCCCAACCTTTGCCCGGGCTAATTCCCTTCTCTAGTCTCGCCAAGAATTTTCTCCCGTCTCTCCCTTTCTCAGCATAACTACGCATTTATATAGAAAAACCCGGCTGGTCTTAACCGACCCTTGGCCCTACTACTTCGAACGCGATTATCACGGGGTTCTGGCTGCTTCAACCCAAATCATGTGAATTCCAAAGTTCCTTATAGCTTACTAAGCTCTATTTCAATTTTTAACCGATAAAATTATTTCAACAACTTCCGTTGTCTTCTAATTACTCAGATTCCATTGGGTACAACTTCTGCGGTAGATCAGATTTCCCATCAGTAAACAAAATGCTCTGATCTAATTTCGCTACTCAGATCTACTCCAATTTCAATAAACAAAATATACGTATGTGTGTGTGTGTGTGTGTGTTCCCAGACTCTCTGTCACACACACACAGGGTGTCCATAAAGTTTGTGTGCCCTTTAAAAAATGTATAACTTTATTTGTATTTGCGATAGAAATAATCTGTAAAAAATGTTATAAAGTTTAATGTACCTAGTTTTAAGTATAGCTAAAATAACTAATGTGATTTCAGGCATTACTGTAAATCAGTTGGCAAATGTTTTCTGTGAACTGCAAAATCGTATTACCCTTTGTATTGCTAATGATGGAGGACATGTGGAAACTTAAATAAAATTTCAATAAAACCTTAAAAAATATAGATTTACTTCTTTCTAATCATTTTTACAAATAATTTCTATCGCAAATACAAATAAAGTTATAAATTTTTAAAAGTGCACACAAACTTTATGGACACCCTGCATATACATACACACACACATACAATTGCATGTACTTCCAAGATTCAAACCTGCTTCTCCATTTTGCAGGAGAAACCACTGTCTAATCTGGCATGCTTTGACTGCTCTACTACGAAGAGCTTCATAATCATGCAAGGTTGTATTTTGCCTTTAAAGAAAGTTCAAGTCCTTCCAGAGGGCACATTTTCTTTAATAAGTTTTTCTAGTGTGTAGGCCGGCTACTCACCTCACAACAGCGCCAGACATCTGAGGAAGACCGTAGAATACAGATAAGCCTTTCCGTTCAAATAATCCAGCATAGGATCAATTCCCTACTGAGAATCGTCTTAACAGGATGGAAATCCAAACATGTATTGGACTATCAAAAAAGAAGCACCTCAAAAGCTACGCAAGGCGCCGAGAAGCGGAAGGATTTTGTCAGAATGTTGGAAAATGATTCTACAGAAGGATACTGAGAATTTCATGGATATAACAAGTTATCCACAAGGAAGTCTTAAAGAAAATGGCAACAGAAAGTACACTTCTTAGAATCAGAAAGAGATAGCTGAAATTTCATTGACACATAATGACGATTTGTTTTTGACGACTTATCAACCCTTTGCAGGTTATTTAAAATCAGAAAATATTTTAGATTTTAAAATGGGTGGGGGGGAGAATAATGATTTATTGATACAAGTCTTACTAATTAACCCATAGCTGGGGAGGGGATTCATATGAGGTG
>OZ038519.1:58739956-58742456 GCA_964036315.1 Acanthosepion esculentum | reverse complement strand
TCGGTGATGACATTTGAAAACTAACTCAATACTTTGATTTAGCAGTATACTTTTATTATCGAATTTAATTATTCTAATCTTCAATTCTAAACACAGGTTTATTAGGATTCACTTTGATTATAACAGAGGTTTATTAGGATTCCCTTGGATTATATACCAACGGATTATTACACCACCTCTCTCTCTCCCCATATATATATATATATATATATATATATATATATATATATATATATATATTACATGAATCATTTATACAAAAAGTAGATTAGTAAAGTTAATGATATAAATGGCGAAAAACTTCTTCACAAACAAATTAAAAAAAAAATTAAATGTGATTCGTAGGTTAATGAAACTTTTTTAAAATTTGTTTGCGAAGAAGTTTTTTGCTATTTTATATCATTAACTTTACTAATCTACTTTTTGTATGAACTGCACCACATATTTGATATATATATATATATATATATATATATATATATATATATATATATATAAAATCTCACACCTTGTCTACATCACTACACTTACTAGCTCTATGAAAACTCACCATTTGTCTCTGCCTACCCTGATAATGACTTCGTCGAAAGTTTTGACAATATTTCTTCTAAAATGAATTTTGGACAGTTTTTTTTACAGAATTTCCTTCTTATCTTAAGAAGGCTTATTCATTATTTGGAAATGTGGGCCAATAAAACTGACACAAAATGTCTGGCGTCTTTAATAATATTTGCCTTAAAGAACATTTGCTGCCTAAATGCACAGAGAATATATATAAGATTTTTATATCTGTATTCGTGCAAACGAAAAGGGAGGGGAGAGGCAATGGCATTATCTAATTCATAACGTGCAAGCACAAATGTGTACACAGCCATACGTATCTGTATGTACATCATTTTTACTATCAAGGGATTCTTTATAAGCTAGCGCCCCTCCTTCACAAATTTAAATGATAACAAAACAGTCTTTGATAAAATACATACGAAAAAAATGTTTTTTCTACGTCCCTGACTATATATATATATATTTGATAAAATCTCAACTGGTCTCAGATCTTCCTCCTTCCAACGTTCTCTTACCTCTTGAAATGTGGTGTGAAATACAAACTTAAACTCCGACATGTTAATGATAATTTTAGTCAGTGTGCCATTGAGAGATAAGAGGGTTTGAAGAACTAGGGGTCATAGGATATGAAGCTAATAAGAATATTTACAAAACGCAGGCTGGTATAGAGTCAAAGTTATGGAACACTTAGTGAAGAGTAAAAGTAGGGAATCATAGCCCTCCAAAATGTCCTTTCATCCCAAGCAAGGCAGTAACGCGACTAAGAAGCAAGGCAGTAACGCGACTAAGAAGCAAGGCAGTAACGCGACTAAGAAGCAAGGCAGTAACGCGACTAAGAAGCAAGGCAGTAACGCGACTAAGAAGCAAGGCAGTAACGCGACTAAGAAGCAAGGCAGTAACGCGACTAAGAAGCAAGGCAGTGTGAAAAGACTGTCTGATATCATTCAATACATCCAAAACTAAACTTGCAATATTTCATCACAACCAAGCAGACTGTAAACCTGCACTAAATCCCGACGAGTGGTCGTACCTTTAAAGAGGTTCCTTGCCCCGAACACTTACTGGTACTCCTGATTTCAAATTGAACTTATGCTATTGCTAAAGATGTTAAAAAGATGGTTGGTTCACTGTATCGTATGAAAAAACACCAAACTCCTGCTGCCATTTGCTATCTTTCTAAGAGTCAGATTAGACCAAGGATTGCTACCATATCTGGACTCGTACTGTGTAATCATAACTGTCCGGCCTTGACAGAGTTCAAAAGCATTTCCGAGTGATTAATTATCTGTCACCATGCAATACTTAATCCTACAGATAAGCTGTTACCAGCCTTTCACAACTATTTCTATTACTATAGATATTCGGATGAGTTACAGTTCCACCAGTTCAGACCTTTACATCTAAGCCTCTTGCTACTATATCGCTATTTCCATCGCAAATGTTCAGACGTGCTACATTCCTTAGCTATACCAGCTCAGCCTGAAAACAATACCACGGGTTGAACCAAGCCTTGTGAGTGAAAATGGGTAGACGGAACCCTTAGGGGTCGTCGATAGCTGTGCTAGCAGGGAGTCAGAAGTCATCGTGGCCGAGGACTTGAGCGTGCTAGCCTTGTTCAAATTGTTGATCACACTAGATAACACGCTCTTTCATAGAAACTCTAAGGTCTGCTCAGCAGAGTTGCAGTATAAACCACAGGTGGGCTCCGTGGGTGTTAAACAAACACAAATCCGCCTGAGGAAGCGTCTGCGATAGGGATTGGCCAGCCACCCTAGTAGACAGGTATCCTCGAATATGAGGGGCTAGCTATACATTGTTAAATATAACAGACAAGGAATGGCTATTATGTTTTATCAGGAGCCGTTCCAACCTTCGTATGTTGGCTTTAATTTCAAGAAAAAATAAAGACAAAAACTGTCCAACGCTTGGATATTTC
>OZ038519.1:58732456-58734956 GCA_964036315.1 Acanthosepion esculentum | reverse complement strand
CCGACCTTCTTCAGGTGGTTGGAATGTCGAACTGAAACCTTTATTTCGCTCACTGGGGTAGACTGTTCTAGTTCCACGTGCCATGTTTAATGGATATCAGTTATCTCCTGTTAATTCCCCTCTCTCAGTTCTCCACCGCCTTAACCAGGTATTGAACTCACACTCTTTGAGTCTTGTCACTGGATCTAACTAACGCCTTTATCCACTGCGCCATGTGACCTCTGTGTATGAATTTCTGGATATTGTAAACCTAATGTCTTCAGCAACCATATTGCAATTTTCGCTGTTGTAATAAATATGGCGGAATAATGTACTGAAGCAACCATTATATATCCCAAACTTTGGAAATTAAAGAAATCAATTTTTTTCTTCGAAATACCAAGGATTTAGAGTTAAAGCTAACGGTTTCGTGACGTGAGGTTTCGAAGTTCTGATTTGATTTGAAGAACTCAATTTTCGGCCTGAATTGGAATTTCGGTCCAAATAGGATTTTGGGCCAGAATTGGACTTAAAGCCCAAATCAGTGTTAAAGTATAAGTAATCATATCATTTTTGACTGGTACTAATCTGAATAAATAAATGGCAAATTCTGTCTGTCTCCGTATCTGAAATATCTTAACTCGGACAAGGCTTGCTCAACACAGACAAATACCTTTTTGTAACCAGGATGATCTTGGAATTGAAAATCTGCCCTTCATCTGATGCTTGAATATCCAACATTGGGAATTGTGTCTCGATGAGGAGGGAACAGTTAAAAATTTAAATTTTAAAATAACTGAAAAAAATTAGTGATTTTCAAAGTTTTTAATTTATATTGAGTTTAAACTAAAACAAAAACTTGTGAATTAAAATTTTTTTTTGTTTAAAATTCCGTTTCAAATATCTCCAAAACTTTGTGAATTGAGAAAATTAATTTTCCAAGGAATCAGAGTTAAAGTGAGAGGTTTCGTAATGTGAGGTTTTCTAGTTCCGCAGAGTTTGTGATTGGAAGAACTCAATTTTTTGGCCCGAATTGAAATTTCGGACAAAATCGGTCTTTTGGACGGAATTGGATTTAATCAGAGTTAAAGTGAGGTTTTGAAGTTCCATGGAGGCAATTTCCTCAAAATTGTCATTGCTGTTATCGAAGCTGCACCAGAGGTCCCTTTAGTTGGCCCTACGCAGAATATAGCGTAAAGGCCACACGCCCTTTGAGCTAGTAGATATATAAAAGGCTGAAAGTAAATCGTTATATATGATAGCAGTAACGTTTGGGTTTCTAGGCCACCTTTTTTCTTTTAGGATCATTGGAGAACCACCGCTATGACAAGTTTTCTCTGTTCGAAATACGGGTGTTCGGCCAGTACATTAAAATAAACGAAGATATAATTTCTCTATGACTATTATTTTGTTTTATCTACCTACATCACAAATAGGCAAAACATATTGTGTAATATTCAATCATAAGTGTCTTTCAATTCATTTATAGCTCCGTTACTTCGAAATCTCATCTTTATAGTAGTAATAGTATGTAGTGAATAAAGGTCTCATTATTTGGAATAAAAAGCGATCCTTATATACAATTAAAAAAGCTATCTTTTATACGCAGTTAAAAAAGCGATCCTTATATGAAATTAAAAAAAGCTATCTTTTATAGGCAGTTAAAAAAATCGATCCTTATATGCAATTAAAAAAAGCTATCTTTTATAGGCAGTTAAAAAAATCGATCCTTATATGCAATTAAAAAAAGCTATCTTTTATAGGCAGTTAAAAAAGCGACCTTTTTACACAATAAAAAGGCTATCATTATACACAATGAAATAGCGATCCTAATATGCAATAAAAAATATATCTTTATTTGCAGAAGCTATCTTTATATGCAATAAAAATCGATCCTAAAATTCAATAAAAAACGACCATTATATACAATAAAACAGCGGTCCTTATATGCAATAAAAATCCATCTTTATATGTAATGAAAAGCAATCCTTATGTTCAACGAAAAGCGATCCTTATATGCAATTAAAAATGATATCTTTATATGCAATAAAAAAGCGATCCAAATACGCAATAAAATCTGTCTTCAAATTAGATAAAAGCTATCTTTAAATTGAATACTGACATCCACCAAAACGTCAAGTAAAAGTAAATAGCTTAAACATGAAACTTACAAAATTCTTATAATTAAGAAACATTTAGAAAAGTAATCGAATGTTTCTCGAATGGTCAGCTCCATGTAGCTCTGTGTAAATTCAAGTGGACTTAGGATAATAAACAAAAGTAACTTCAGAAATAAATATCTTGCAGAAAATGTTTATACACAAACCGTAGAACACGAGAAGACTAAGAAAACTTCGACTAAGGTTTTTCTGTTTGTAGCACAAGTATTCGGCTAGTATCTGAATAAATATATTATTTATTTCACTATGAATAATTTTTCCTACCCACAAACCGAAGACCTTTTACAGTGTACTGCATGACATTTCTCTTGCATTTTTACCGCCAGAAATCTGTATAATGA
>OZ038519.1:58727456-58729956 GCA_964036315.1 Acanthosepion esculentum | reverse complement strand
TATATATATATATATATATATATATATATATATATAACAGTTTACTGTTTTAATGTTGCTAACAGTAAACTTGCATATTCGGATTTTGTTTTGTCTTTTTCATCATACTGTCGGATCTACATCCACATATTTGCTTATATATATATATATATTATATATGTACGTTTAAATACATTTTATTTATATATATATATATATATATAAATGAATTCATTACATTATATAATTATATATACGCGTATATTATTATATATACACACACACGTACATACATATGCATACATTTTATGTGTGTGTGTGTGTGTATATGCGTATGTACAGTGGACAAAGGGTCAGGAGCTTTTCGGGGGGATGGATGATTAACAGGAAGTGTGTGTATTTGATTAAAGTGCTGAATGTTCAAGGGATAGTCATGGGTCAGGAATTAATGCAACCTTTACTGATAGAATACGCTTATTATATGTTTAATGCGATGGCATTGTTAATCAGTTTACTATAGGAAGAGATTGAAAATCAGGAAAAGTATTGTCGCGTCCAGAATTAATGCAAACATTACTAATAAAATAGGGATGTTATATAATGTAAATTATTGGATTATTTTCAAGGTTATTGTTGACAAGTTGATTTAAAGAAACTTAAAATATTTGTAAATATATTTTTTTTTAAATCGAGCACATGATTTAAAAATCGGCTGCTAGATAAATAGTTTAAAAGATTAGGATTAAGTTAATTTAAAACTAGAAAAACAAAAATTATCTCTAAGTATGAGGATTTAAAAAGCAGGTTTTTTTAAAAAAAAGTTTCCATTTGTTAAAAACTGCATTTACTCCCAATGTTTTTAGCTGACCTGTTCTTCCTGTGTTAATTTAGTTGTAATGCTTTGAAGTTATTTCGACAGACATCAAGTTTTCTTTTCATTATTACACATTTTTTTGATTTCATTTTGACTTCGTTTTTTCATTTGTTGCATTTTATCCCAACACTTTAACGGAACTATTTTTATTCGGCTGCTAAATTTGGAGTAATGATTTACTTTCAATTTTTAAAAATTAGCTGATTGATATCTGTCTATATTTCTGAGATGAGGTATTATGTATACAATTTACATTATTCGGACTATTGTCCTCACCTTCGCCATATTTATTACAACGTTTCGGCCTTTCAGTATCTGTCTATATTTCTGAGATGAGGTATTATGTACACGATTTACATTATTCGGTCTATTGTCCTCATCTTTGTTGCCATATTTATCACAACGTTTCGGCTGTTGTACGATCCGGTCTTCTTCAGGTGGTTGGAATGTCGAACTGAACCCTTTATTTCGCTCACTGGGGTAGACTGTTCTAGTTCCACGTGCCATGTTTAATGGATGTCAGTTATCTCCTGTTAATTCACCTCTGCAAGCTCTCCACTGCCTCAACCCGGTATTGAACTCACACTCTTTGGGCCCTGTCACTGTGCCATGTGTCGTTGAGGACATCTGTGTATGAATTTCTGGGGATTATAAACCTAATGTTTCAGCAACCATTTTTTACTAGTCCTAATATTGCAATTTTTTGCTGTTATCATTGCATGTTTTACCAGAACTCATATTGCAATTTTTGTTATTATTGCTTTTCTCTGGCACTCCTTATTACTGGTTTCCATATTGTATTCATTTCTATGCTTGGTCGGCTCAGATTTTTGTGGCCTGGCATATGTGCTGATTCCTTAATTTTACGAATTTTCCAATGGTGTTCTTTGTCTATGATCTCAGCCTGATCCCACAGAGGGCGGTGATATCCCTCCTCTCTCCATATGTGGTCAGCCACGCCTGATTTTTCCACTTCCCCTCGTGTTACAGCTTTCTGGTGTTCTTGAAGCTTCACCTTAAGGGGGCGGCCTGTCTCTCCTTTATATTTCTTTCCGCAGCTGCACGGGATAGCGTACACACAGTCTTTAGTCATGTTCTCCTCTATGGGGGGGGTCTTACTCAAGAGAGATATCTGCGAAGTGTCGTCCAGCTTTTGAAGGTTGTCCTGATGTTATATGGACCGCAGATCCTTTGTATTTTCTCTGATAACCCCTTCAGATAAGGTATGCAGACTGTTTTCTGAGTGTTGTTGTCCTCCTCCTGTACCCGCCTATCCCAGTTTTTTTTTGGGGGGGGGGTGCTATGTACCCAGGGTAGTTGATTGATATCTTTAATCTACAATTCCCCATCATGTTTGTGAAAACATTTTGTATGTTATGTCACACTGACGCGTCTATATTGGTCATATATGAGATGTTCGAATATTAAAACATCTGGCTGTTAGAATTGTGTTGTGTTTTGGCTAAGTGATATTTATGTTACGCTAAACTAAACAATCATTTCCATTATTGTTTTTTTTTTTAATATATTTAGTATGTGAGTATTTGAGGGGGGGGGGCTTTTCATCTCCGGCGTGTTCTGAAAAAAATATGTCGCAATTTTCATAATGCCTAAATATGATCCACAACCAGAAAATGTGATTTCTCC
>OZ038519.1:58677456-58724956 GCA_964036315.1 Acanthosepion esculentum | reverse complement strand
GGAAAACGTTTATCAGTTATCCAACATGGCTGATAAACTACTTGTGAATTAAAATGGCTGACAGGCAGGCCGGTATTTTATTACAGACTCTTTGTCGAAAAAAAACAACACTTGCTCAAATGTGAATGGACTTATTATTAGATCGTTTAGAAAATTACATTACCTGCTGTCCAAATACAGTGCATAATGAAGGTATCTAGTGTTTGTCTTATAAACCAGCGTAAACATTGTCGTTTCCATAAAGGAATACATAAATAAAATATTAATTGTATCGTCCAGGTGTCGTGTTCATGAAAAAATTGATTGTAGTGTCAAAAATAAATATAATATAACAATTATAATTATCATTAAATCAATCATAAACCAATGAGAATCGACCGCACTTTTCTCTCTCTACACACACACACACAAACACATAACATTCTCACTATCGGAGAAGCAGTTCACACGGACTGGTCGTTAACAC
Organism: Acanthosepion esculentum; assembly: GCA_964036315.1. Lineage (NCBI taxonomy): Eukaryota > Metazoa > Mollusca > Cephalopoda > Sepiida > Sepiidae > Acanthosepion > Acanthosepion esculentum. The sequence goes on along the minus strand of OZ038519.1, from coordinate 58,724,490 downwards.
GTGCGTCAATGAAATTTTCATCTTTTACTTTTTCAGGCCATAATGGTAACATTTATCTCTTAATATTCAAAGATTCAAGCTAAGAAACCCCCAACATTTCCTGTATTCTCTAACTAAATTATCTGGACACTCATTACACAGATATTATATATATATATATATATATATATATATATATATATATATATATATATATATAATATAATATAAAAGCATACAATAAATACTGAAGTATATACTCTTACTTATTCTCTATCTTAACCTTCTGTCAGATTCCGATCCATATTTGATCTTTATTTGAATTCAAACGCAGGGTTACATACAACTGTTGGAGTTTTTGGGTACCCTGGTGTAATAGTGAGCCAGCCAAAATGAGCTGACTCATTTTATAGTTCACCAATAGTAGAGATAACCAATCAGAAGGCTCAAAATATTCAGTGCGACGTGTATAAAGGCGGCCATGTTTTTCCCGAATATGCACTGCCAGCCTTTGATATCGAAGACTGAAGAATTACGGAACAGCCACTGGTTGTATTGGCGATATAGTCAGATTCAGTAGAATGTCTGACCGGTGAGTGTCAATCTTTAACGTTGTTTCATTGAACAGATGACGTATTGCGCTGGATTCTATAGTCATAGACTATGGTGAACATGGTCAGCAACAACTCCTCTACAAGTTAAACAACGAAGATGAAAAAATGTTTGTTAAAAAATCTCCATCAAATTTGCTTTTCATTTTATTTTAAGAAGTTAATCAAGCTTGAAAATGAAAGGCAGACAATGACTTCGGACAAATAAGATAAGTAGAATTTTGGGGGGGATAATTTATTTTGCAAAGAACATTAGAGATATGGAGAAAGCTGAAAGTAAATTGATCAGTTCAGCTGAAGTATAAAGTCAAAGTTAAATATTTGTTATTTTTAGTGCAAGCAATAAATAATGAAGCTGTTGCATCAATAAATAAAAAAAATAACTAATTATAGTATCAAAAATAATTATAATAAAATAAAAATTATAATTATCATTAATTCACTCATTCTAAACCAATAAAAATTAATCCCACTTTTCTCTACACACACAAACACATAACATTCTCACTATCGGACAAGCAGTTCCCACAAACAGGTCGTTAACACATGCGTCAATGAAAATTTCCTTTTTTTCTTTTTCAGGCCATAATAGTAACATTTATCTCTTAATACTCAAAGATTCGAGCTAAGAAACCCCTCAAAATTTATTGTATTTTCTAACTAAATTATCTGGACACGCATTACACAGATCTATATAAAAAATAATTGTAGTGTCAAAAATAATTATAATATAACAATTATAATTATCATTAAATCAATCATAAACCAATGATAACCGACCCCACTTTTCTCTACACACACACAAATACATAACATTCTAACTATCGGACAAGAAGTTCACACGGTCTGGTCGTTAACACGTGCGTCAATGAAATTTTCATCTTTAAGAAGCTAATGGAGCTTGAAATTTAGGAGAATGCAAGACAGACAATTATAATTAATTATAGTGTCGGAAAATAATTATAATAAAATAATTATAATTGCCACTAATTCAATCATTCTTAGCCAATGAGAATTGACCCCACTTTTCTCCTCTACATACATACACGTCACATTCTCACTATCGGGAAAGCTGTTCACACGGACTGATCGCCAACACATGCGTCAACGAAAATTTAATCTCCTTTCTATTTTCAGGCCATAATAATTGCATTTATTATTATGGCGAAGGACGCAGCAAAAGCTAGGCAGATTATTACGAGACAGAAGGATTTCTTTGGTAACAAAGAAAAAAGTACTGAGCTGCTATGTGATATCTCTCCACCTCTACGGCAGCAAATTTTGGGACGGTTTCCTCAAAGATGAAGAAGAGACTCAAAGCAACGGAGGTATGGTTCTACAGAATGATGCTGAGGATATCATGGACCGAGCGGGTGAGCAACGATGAACTTTTCAAGAGGATGCAAACAAGGAGGAAGCTTATACTTAATATCAGAAAGAGGCAGCTGAAATTTCTGGGAAACATAATGAGAAAGGAGAGCTTGGAGAATCTGACACTCACAGGTCGAATAGAGGGAAAGCGAGACAAGGGAAAGCAACGCATGGCATACCTACCGGGCTTCAGCAAGTGAATGACAGAAGGTGCTCTGGGGGAGGTGGCAGAGGAACGAAACTTATTGAGAGCTATAAGGGATAGGGAGAAGTGGAGGGTCATGATCGCCTACATCCTTAAGGGACACGGCACATAAAAAGAAAGATAGAATCCTACAGTATATAGCTAACATTTTAGAAACTTCTAAATGGGTTTGGTGTCATTCTTGACATCCATATAAAAGTCTCGAGCTGCTGAGAACATAACTTGTTTTCAGGTTAAGGTTTTGGATTCATGCCAAAAATGATAAAATCCCGGGGAGCTTAAATTTGGTCCGAAACTCAATTGTGCTACGAGGGTCGTTTCCAAAAGTCACCTTCTGTCTCATTCATCGTACGAGGGTAAGTAAAAAAAAAAAAAAAAAAAAAAAAAAAAATAACGCCCGTTTCCTTTAATTACAGATTTGACAGAAGAAGTATTCAAAAACTACCAGAATGAATACAAAAGTCTTTGGATTCCAAATCTAGTCTTTAACATGTTCTACCACTTTCTCATTTGTGTTACGAGGGTCGGTCAAAAAGTAATGCCAGTTCTCCATAAATTACAACAGATTTAGTAGTAGACACACTCAAACCTACCGAAATTACCAGAAAAGTCTCTGGATTCGAAGTCCAGTACTCAGAATAATCTGCCTTTCCTGTTGTTGGGCGATTTTGTTTAGCGGCATATCAACACCTCTATGGGTTATTTAATACCAAAATCTAAATATTTGGAACACAATTTTATGGCTTCAACTAAATATATTTTGAACGCAATTGTATGCCTTCATCTACATATATATATTGTTGGTCATTTTGTTTAGCGGCATGTCAACACCTCTATGGGTTATTTAATACCAAAATCTAAATATTTGGAACACAATTTTATGGCTTCAACTAAATATATTTTGAACGCAATTGTATGCCTTCAACTTCATATATCTTTTGTTGGTTATTTTGTTTAGCGGCATATCAACACCTCTATGGGTTATTTAATGCCGAAATCTAAATATTTGGAACGCAGTTGCATGTCTTGAACTGGAAATAAAGTGTATTGTTGGTAATTTTCCTATAAACATGTATTGCTGATCATTTTGCTATAAATATGTATTTTTATGCTCTCATAGTGTTTTTGTCTGGGGTTTACTATTTGCCCATAACTGGGACAATAACGGATGGTACCAACCCCTTCCCAGTTTTGATATTTGACAAAAAATCAGCTCGGGACACACAGACACACCATAAAACAACCTTCCGGACTACAAACATTTCATCAGAGGGTTTCTTTGTTCATTTTTGCTTGATTGGTGAAAAGGCACTTTTGTACAAATGTTGCCCGAATCAACCTTTGAAAAAAAGCCAACAGAAATAACGCAGTGTTAATTCCTTGCACCAGAAAAGGTTAAAACAAGTAATGGCTAACAGAGAAAGGAATGCATTTATTAAAATACAGACTTGATTTATATCCTAACTAGCAGCATGGCCCGGCGTTGCCCGTGCTTGATTCAAAAATCGTACGACTCGTACAGCAATCGCTATCACTTGGCTTAAAATATTTTTGCCCTTCCTTGCCTTTAAAGGAGTGCCGTTTGCCCTGCTGATGTTGCTACATGCCTTACTTCTTGCCTATCTCACACTGCGAATACTTTCTATACTAAACATTAAATCTGTTACGAAAAAAGAACTAAACAAAATGAACACAAAACGATCAGCTTTAAAAAAGGACTCGTAACTCGTAAGAATGTTAACAACAAATACTTTTTCACACCCAACCCAGTTCTGCGGAATCAGAATCAACGTTGAGTTTAAGCAAGCGAATGAGCCAATTGGAGTAAAGTTCCATGCACATTTAAATTTTTCCCACTTGTGACGAATGCAGCTATCGATTTTTTTGCATGCTAGTTAACATTCGTGTGAGTCAGCTGTTGGCTCTCACGCTGGCCAATAGAATCTTCCTGCCTATTCGTGGCAGCCAACTATAGGCTCTCACTCTGGCCAGTAGAAAATGGCCGCAAACTACATGAAAACTGCCGTGGAAGCATGAAAAAATCGATTATTTCCACTATCGATGGGAGTTGGGAAATGCAAAGTCGGTCTTGGTCTTTTCACTAACTTGGAGCATGTGCATGTAAATTTTGGTGCAAATCCGTCGAAAATTGCGGCCGTGCATTCGTTACACACACATCGTGCCTTTCATAGATAGAGATATAGGCTGATAAAGTTTGCTTTCGCTTCATGTCAGGGAAATCCCAGGGACGTTTTATTTAAGTTTACTAATCGTTATTCCTTGTTTAAAGCCTCTGTTCGTAGTGTAGAAATAGCATTATCACAGCATTAATCTTGCGTGGCATTTTCTAACACCCACAGTTAAAATATCATTTAGTTCTTAATTTTTGTCACATTGTCTTGAGTGTCCTTTCTGGTTCTTTACAACAAGCAGAGTGTCACAAAATAAGTGGGGAGGGGCTAAATCAAGTTTTAAAAGTGGGGGTAATGGCCGAGTCAGATGTTAAATTTTAAGGCGTCCTGATCCTATTTTTTTCCTGATCGTTTTATAAAAATGAATATTTTTAGATTTGTTTTGATTTTAAATATAACTTTTGTTTTTCACTTGCATTTATTTTCCGAATATATAATTCATAAATATTACAGAAGCTGTTTAAAAAATAATATAAAGAAAAAAATTATATATATATATATCCTACACGGAACCGTCATATAGCCTGACGTGCTTTACCGATTTAGCCACAGAGGAACGTTTTGGTTAGTAAGGTCGATTTTACTGTTTTTAAACTACAATTTTCCATGATTTTCTCTCGTACATTCATATCTGCTCGATTTGGATACGCATCGAGCAGATATGAATGTACGAGAGAAAATCGTGGAGAATTGTAGTTTAAAAACAGTAACATATATATATATATATATATATATATATATATATATATATTAGTAATAGTTTCTCTATGGGTTCTGTAGGTCCCACGCTCGCCGAATGAGATATATATATATATATATGAAAATAATGAAATGGATTAAATCCAACAATTACTTTAATATATTTTCCGTTTACACGTTATTTTTAGAAATAATTTATTTAAACGACACACGTCAAGTCGGTAGTCCAGCTCATGCCAAACACGCTGTAGCATGTCTTGCGTAACATTCTCCAGCATCTCAGTGATTCTCTGCTTAAGTTAGTCTAGGCTTAAAGGAGAGGGGGATATAGACTTGTATTTTCATATAGCCCCAAAAGAAAAAAAAATCACAAGTGAACGTGGTGGCCATTTCAACAGGCCATTGTTATTATCACTGGTATGCCTGATCCATCTTCCGGGTAGATTCTTATTTAGTTAAGTGCGCACAGACAACTTAGTTTTTACACAGTTTGTTAAAATTTGGTATCACTTGAGCGATAATTGGCGATGTTATTAGAGTACAAAATGATATCAATTCTTTTGGACATCCTGTATATAAACAGATTAAAAGTTAATATATAAAAAGACTGAGGTTTTTATGAACAGACAGAGATGGGAATTATCCGACTGATAGATTAGATTGGGACAGATAAGAATTAACTAGATTAGATTATTGAAATTGAAAGATATTTACAATTTATGGACAGAGCCTAATAAATACCTTTTTCTTTTCAAACTTTCAGCTCTCACAGCTACTTACGAAATCATGAACCGCTTCATGAACAGATGGCGCCCCATGCACAACAACATGTAAAAAAGAGGTGGGGGATATAGACTTGTCTTTTTCATAGACGAAAAAAAATCACAAGTTAGTTGAACGTGGTGGCCACTTCAACAGCCCATTGTGATTATCATGCTCGATTCATCTTCCTGGCAAATTCTTATTGACATAAGTCCCCCTAGTCAACTTATTTTTTACACATTTTGTTAAAATTTGACATTATTTGAGGGAGAATTGGCTATGTTATTAGACTACGAGATGATGTCAATTTTTCGGGGAACCCTAGAGAAGTACAGGCGAAGGAGAACAGTCTACCGCTCGTAGATTTAATAAACGGTTCAGTTCAGAATTCCCCACTAGGTTAGCCAGATCGATATCCACCATAGGAAGGCCGGAGGACGCAATAGCCAAAATCTTGTGATAATAACAGCAAAGATGAGGACAACAGTGCGAATATAAACAGTGTAAAATGGTAACTCCTCATACTGGAAATTCAGAGTTATCTGCAAATTGTTATAACAGACTTTCGGAGGAAGGCTTATTTTTCACTACGATATATTCTCCCACAGACAGAATAGTGCAAGCCTGTCGTAGCTATCACTATTTCCATGGCAAATGTTCAGACAAACTCCATTCTTTAGTGCCAACAATTAAGACCCAAGGCTATAGAACCCAGTCTGTCTTACTATTTAACCATAGCTGGTTTGGTTTGGTTTACGGCATATCAACCTCAATGGGTTATTTAATGCCGACAACATTTTTAGGATAGATTCGTATGAATAGAATATGTATTCTTTGGTTTAGATTGGTTTCATTTATTTTGTTTTACGTCATATCAACCTCAGTGGGTTATTTAATGCTAACAAAATTTTTATTACTGGTAATATATTTTTTCTTCAAAAATTTATTGCTGGTAACATTTTTTTTACAAAGTATTCCTGGTATTAAAACCTATTTTTAGACTTTCATAGTGTTTTGACCCAGTTTGGGGGTTAACTGTCCATAGCTGGGACCCTAACAGGTGCTACCACCCCGGGTCAGGGTGGACCTGGGAATGCCAGCAATTAAGAGATGGTTCCACGCTCCTCCAAACATACTGATCAGAGGCCTTGCTGTTGAACAGTTTATCGTCTTACCCAGGACGCGGATCGAGTTTATCGTCATACCCAGGACAGTTACCCATAGCTGAGGCGGGCGGGGGGAGAGAAAAGAGATTACTCTCATACTTACCTGGCACAGGGATCCGTCCCTGCGCTGGTAGTATCACGGCTACGACTAGCTTGGACCGCACTGGCCTGGACCAGCTATGACAAGCCGAGACCAGCTAAGACTAGCTTTGACCAGCTTAGACCAGCGGCCCGAGTGAAAACACTCGGGTCCCCACGTTAAAAACCGACCTTGTGTCACAACCTGACTCAGTGGGGGGGGGGGGTCCAAGTAAATACACATGCCTTTCCACGTAAGTGGAATTCGAATTCGGCTCTCCGATTCCTCATTCCGAACCGCATTCCATTACCCCACTGTACCTACATATATTTCAATAAATCATAATAATAAAGAAAATGGCTTGACGTTTTAAAGTTCTGAGACGAAATAATGACTTCAATACGCGAAGACCGTTTATTTTATAAAACAATCAACGCTTTAATGGAAACACGAGTCATCTTTATTTCGTGTGTGTGTGTGTGTTCAGATTATTTCGAATTGTTCATTTGAAGATAATACCCCTATTTTTGTCTAAAGGCTTAAGCACAAACACATTTTCTTAAAAACAGAAACACCCTCTCTTGTCACCCTAACAAAGAGAAGCTAACACAAAAAATAAATAAATAAATAAAATAAAAATGCTAGAATTACCTTCGTCTATTTTTAGAGCAAACACTTAAAATCGACGAGGAAAGAAAAAGCCTTTTTTTCCCCTTCCTCAAAAGGGCGGGGCTGCTTGTCTGCTATATATATGAGAGAGAGAGATCTGTAGGGGGGTAATGATGTATATCGCATACGTGCATAAGATGTGAGGTTCTACATACATATACGATGGATGTTCCGTAAATAATACCTCTTATTTATTTCGGTGAAGACTACAGGGAAAGGAAAAACAATAACACCGTTAGATATAGCAAGTTTTCGCCATAAAAATTAGTGTTTTTTTTTTTTTAAACAAATAGTCACAATCATTACCGACATATTTTCGAGGCCGTCTTAATTTCATGACCTGACTGATGGGCTATAATATTTACATACTAACTAAAGAAATAAATTTATATAAAAATAATCAAAGGGTAAATAAAAAAAGAATGAATACAATCAACTGACTTTATTTACTACATTTTCTTTGGAGGGGAGTGTTTAAAAACAGTTTTTAAAAAGAAGAAAGTTACTAACACATATTCTTAAAAACCAAAAGAAAAGAAAAAAAGAAAAGAAAAAAAAGAAAAGAAAAAAAGGAAAAGAAAAAAAGGAAAAGAAAAAAAGGAAAAGAAAAAAAGGAAAAGAAAAAAAAGAAAAGAAAAAAAAGAAAAGAAAAAAAGAAAAAAAAGAAAAGAAAAAAAAGAAAAGAAAAAAAAGAAAAGAAAAAAAAGAAAAGAAAAAAAAGAAAAGAAAAAAAAGAAAAGAAAAAAAAGAAAAGAAAAAAAAGAAAAGAAAAAAAAGAAAAGAAAAAAAAGAAAAGAAAAAAAAGAAAAGAAAAAAAAGAAAAGAAAAAAAAGAAAAGAAAAAAAAGAAAAGAAAAAAAAGAAAAGAAAAAAAAGAAAAGAAAAAAAGAAAAGAAAAAAAAGAAAAGAAAAAAAGAAAAGAAAAAAAGAAAAGAAAAAAAAAGAAAAAAAAAGAAAAAAAAGAAAAGAAAAAAAAGAAAAGAAAAAAAAAGAAAAGAAAAAAAAAGAAAAGAAAAAAAAAGAAAAGAAAAAAAAAGAAAAGAAAAAAAAAGAAAAGAAAAAAAAGAAAAGAAAAAAAAAGAAAAGAAAAAAAAAGAAAAGAAAAAAAAGAAAAGAAAAAAAGAAAACACAAAACAAAAAACAAAACAAAACACAAAACAAAACACAAAACAAAACACAAAACAAAACACAAAACAAAAAACAAAACAAAAAAGAAAACAAAAAAGAAAAACCAAAAGAAAAACCAAAAGAAAAACCAAAAGAAAAACCAAAAGAAAAACCAAAAGAAAAACCAAAAGAAAAACCAAAAGAAAAACCAAAAGAAAAACCAAAAGAAAAACCAAAAGAAAAACCAAAAGAAAAACCAAAAGAAAACAAAAGAAAAACCAAAAGAAAACAAAACAAAAGACCCCCCCCCCCAAACAAACAAAAAACTGCTCTAATGAATCTAGAGCAATGATGTCCCACCGGTGGGGTTTGCGGAGGATGTGCACCCTTCGGCTTACTATACCAACAGAATCAAGGGGGCAATTCGAGAATGAGTTATTAACGGTGAATTGTTTTCTAGTTTGCTCAAATTTCATTTTGCATTATTATTTCACGATTAAAATGTTCAAAGTATATTACAGAATAAGCTTTCATTCAAATGTTTTATATTTCTGCCTTTCAGTTCTCTAGTGTGTTGGGGCTTCTCTGTCAAAGGACAGAGGGGCAACCGAGGAAAATAATACTGAGAGGTGCCAAGCCCTGAGGGACAGCTGCCCGAGGCTGCACCCTCTCACTGCACGAGAGAGAGAGGGATCAGTGCTCGCACCGATGCCAGCGCAACCGTTGCTTGCGAGGGCGGTGGGTAATGTTGTCTCTTGCCCGGGTGTACGCGCTCGGGTCCCCACTTTAAAAGAGACCTTGTGTCACATCTCGTCCTAGTGGGTGGGAGGAGCGAGTAAATACCGCGTGTAGAATGGAAAGAATTGGAGCTTACGGAAGGTACACAAGTCGATACCCGATCAGTATCAGCCCGGAAGAGGGGCTATAATGTTGAAAGCCCCTAATGAACCTCGGCTAGAAACATCACTGATGATGTGTGCCAAAGCATCCAATAGATTATTTTACGAGATTAAAACTATATATATATATATCGAAGGTTTTTCGACACGAGTATAGTTACCTATATATATATATATATATATATATATATATATATATATATATAACTGTCTTTGTATTTTTGAAATTTTTTCTTTCATGGACGCCATGGTCTTTGGAGGCTTGTTATGAGACCAAGTTAATGGCCTTTTAAGCTTCCTTCACGTGAATTGCAGTAAAATTTTGAATATATAAAAATTAAATATTACAAGGGGGGGGGGCACCAGAATTTTAGAAATATCAAATTGGGGCATGGCCCCCAAATCGGTTGCGAAACACTGATCTAGACTGTTAGTAAAAATGATTTGAATAAAATTCGATTTGAGACTTGTGGGGTTACACCACTTCGCTCCGCCCAAAGAGTTCGCGAGGAGGCGCTCTTTAAGTCTATAAAAAGGCAAATATATTCTCTAACTCTTGCTCCCAGATGTAGACGAACGTAGATAAAGAACGTTGTCGATGGGGCGTGTTCGCTTCCTTGGCCCACTGACGACTCTGACTCTCTCTCTCTCACACACACACATACACACACACACATACATACATACATACATACACACACACATACACACATACATACATACATACATACATACACACACACATACACACATACATACATACATACATACATACATACATTGTTTCAATGTAATTTTCTTTCATTTCATTTGTGTAGGCATACAATTACTTTTGTTAATACATGCATTAATTAACGTTTGTGTTATTTTTACCCGGACTCACATGAGTCCAGCAATAATATTTTTACCCGAACTCACATGAGTCTGCAATAATATTTTTACCCAGACTCACATGAGTCCGGCAATAATATTTGCAGGAACAAACGTTCCAGAAGGCCAAAAATATTTACTATACAACGTACACCCACTCGTAGTACTAGTGTAAAATCCCAGGAAAAAAGATACTAGTATTCTGCAACAGACTGAAAATGGTGTAAAAGAAACGCTAAAATGAAGTTTGACAGTTTATAAAAAATAGATACATGAATAAAATTTAGTTTTTCAGGAAGTTGTAAAAAGGAGATACAAAAGATCTCAAGTCTTACATTTTTAAAGTTCAACCAGAAGAATGAACAGTCGTGGTTTAAAGAGATATATACGACTTATTTTTTTAACCGATGAAAAAATTAAATTACGATCCCAGTGTATCAAACCCATCATGTGGCTATGTTGCTCCAATAAAACAGAAGAGATTTGACTTTCACAAGGAAGATATCAGCTAGTTGCTGAGAGCTGAATTTGGATGAAGAAGAAAAAAAGGTTTGGCTTTCGCCGGCGAGTGACCGCATTTCTGGCATCTGAACAATAGAAAAGCTAAAAGCTGCCACCGATGACGACGAAAAGAAAGAAACCGAAAGAAAAGAAAGAAACCGAAAGAAAAAAGAAAGGGAAGAAGAAAAATGGGGAAACGAAAAATAATACAATAGACTAGGTTTGTTTATTACACTTTCTTTTGAGTGGGGTGTTTTAAAAACACTTATATAGTAATAGAAGTTAACACATTTAAATAAAATAAAAAATTCGCCATAATAAAGTTTGCTATCAGGCGTAGTTTAAAATGATACTTTTTGTGATTTTTAAAATCAATGGAGAAAGTAGGTTACGCCCATATCATTTTCAAATTCGAATTCAATTTTGAGGCCGATTTGTGGCTATTTAAGAAATCTGCTTTGTCCGAGAGACAAAATGATATTGGCTTTCACAGACGAAAATCGTTAGCAGTTGCTTAGAAGACGAACAAAAAGAAAACGGAAAGCAAAATGGTTTTGGCATGCACAAAGACGTCGTCGGCTGGTTCTAGGATCTTAACGAAAGAAAAACTAAATGTCACTACCGACGACTACGAAAAGAAAAAAGCTGAAAGAAGAGATAAATAATTAAAATCTGAAAGGATAAAATTCTACAAATTTAGGAAAATAGACAATTATCTTTCTATAGCGGTTTGTGATAGTTTATAACAAAATTAGAGGTATTAACTCTTATCTTGAACTTACGAAAATACGAGATTAATCCCATTTTTTTCACTCTCTGAAACCCAGTGAGGCCTGTGAATCGTTAAACTTCACAATTCCTTTTGAATGACTCGAAGTGAACATTTTGTTGATAATAATTATAATTGTTTTTTTATGGAATATTATTGGCGGACTCGTGTTAATCCGGGTAATATATATATATATATATATATATATATATATATATATATATATATATATATAGAGAGAGAGAGAGAGAGAGAGACAATATTAGTGGTAAATATACACGTACATATGCAATTATATATACACATACATATAAAAATAATCCCAAGAGGATATGATCCAGGTAGAACTCAATGTCCAGGACAGAGTAAGGATATAATAAAAAGATTTGAACACTAATATTCCATGGTCATAATTTCTTCCATTGGAATCGTAAAAACGATCCAATTCATCAGACCTACAGATTCAAAAAGAAAACAGAAAAAACAACTCCGGGAAAAAATTAGTAAGAGTATATGTGCGAGAATGCGGGAGGACATGAGATCTATATAGAGGGGTAACAGACGAGAGAGGCAGGGAGGTCCAAAGATGGAGGAGGCATTAAAATTTAACAGAGAGAAGATTTAAAGAAGGGTTTCAGTGAGAAAAATATGCGTATTTTCAAATGTCCGAAGATATACCGGAAGAGTGTATACATTTCTTGGCGACATACACACCCCATAGGCGATAAAATCTTATACTCCCACCCAGAGACATACAACACATACATACACACACATATATATATATATATATATATATATATATATATATATATATATATATACACACGCCTAGAAAAACCGATTTCAAAACCCATACTAAATCCGCTATAATTGAGAGAATGGAAAAGTTTAGAGAAGATAACATTAGAAAGATTTTAGGATTCCATAGTGGAGACGACGCTCGGAAACACATTGTCCAGCCGGGCCAAGCCATAAACTTAACAATATAGATAGTTTTAATATATAACCCTGCAAATCACAACCTACTCACCCACACGGATCTATACACGTACACACCTCACCTCATACTCATTCTTTAATGAGTGAGTATGAGGTGAGTATGAGTTAATAACACACACACACATTATATATATATATATATATATATATATATATATATATATATATATATATATATAGTGTGTGTATATCCAGAGTAAATTGTCGCAAGTGATTTTTAATTTCGTGCTTTGTTTTCGTTGACTGCACAGTATACTAGGGTTAGTTGGACATTCTGACAAAAGAAACACCATGATGCAATTCCACCCGCCAGGAATTTGGAAATATATTTAAAGACATTTTTATGTTTAACATTCTTTTTTATGGATACAAGTATTTAATTAAATGCTCTGTTTTATAATAAACAGTATTAAATAACATTTACCGGCCTGAATGTCCGAGAAATTGTCAGAAAATATTCGTCCTCGACAGGATTCGAACCTGTATCCTATACGGAACCGTCTATTAGCTTGACGTGCCTTAACCAATTCGGCCACTGAGGATCGTTCGGTTGGCAAGGTCGAATTTTCTGCTTATAAACTTCAATCTTCCATGAATCTTTCACGTACATTCATATCTGCTCATGGCGTATCCAAATGTAAACAAATGGCGTCACACATTATGAAATGGACATAGCCCGACAATTATTTAAAGACATTTTTATGCTTAACATTCTTTTTTATAGATACAAGTATTTAAGTAAATGCTCTGTTATATATATGTGTGTGTGTGTACACATAAGACTGCCCGTGTGTGTAAGACTTTATGCATGCATATGTGATTGAATATATGCCCGTGTACACATTGCATTCTTATGTGAATGACGCAATTAAATTCCTCAATGTTATTTAGCAATATGAAATTAACATTTAAACAACCCATTGATCTTCCTTGGCTTCATCTTTCTACTGAGAAGTGAAGATTCTTACGAAAATTCTCTTCAAATCATTGAAAGTAAAAAAACAAAACAAAGATAGCTAGCACCAATCTATCTATAAAAGGCAGGATGTGTGTGTGTGTGTGCGCGCGCGTGTGTAACGAATGCAGGGCCGCAATTTTCGACGGATTTGCACCAAAATTGACATGCACATGCTCCAAGTTAGCGATAAGACGAAGACCGACTTTTCATTTCCCCAACTCCCATCGATAGTGGAAATAATCGATTTTTTTCATGCTTCTACGGCAGTTTTCATGTAGTTTGCGGCCATTTTCTACTGGCCAGAGTGAGAGCCTATAGCTGGCTGCCACGAATAGGCAGGAATATTCTATTGGCCAGCGTGAGAGCCAACAGCTGACTCACACGAATGTTAACTAGCATGCAAAAAAAAAAAAAATTCGATAGCTGCATTCCTCACAAGTGGGAAAAATTTAAATGTGCATGGCACTTTACTCCAATTGGCTCATTCGCTTGCTTAAACTCAACGTTGATTCTGATTCCGCAGAACTGGGTTGTCTGTGAAAAAGTATTTGTTGTTAACATTCTTTTTTTCGTTCGGTTTTTCCAGTTACGAGTCCTTTTTTAAAGCTGATCGTTTTGTGTTCATTTTGTTTAGTTCTTTTTTCGTAACAGATTTAATATTTAGTATAGAGCTTAGAAAAAATTCGCAGTGTGAGATAGGCAAGAAGTAAGGCATGTAGCAACACCAGCACAGCAAAGGGCACTCCTTTAAAGGCAAGGAAGGGCAAAAATATTTTAAGTCAAGTGATAGCGATTGCTGTACGAGTTGTACGATATTTGAATCAAGCACGGGCAACGCCGGGCCATGCTGCTAGTAAAAGATAAAATTATTATTTCGTTCGGAGATATTCCGTTGTTATCTCAACATGAAGCACGTTCGCTTCGAGAGCGACGTCGAGTAATACGTCGTGTGAATCTAAAGGGCTATCACATTATGAAGAAATTAGAGCAGCTTGCGTCACCGATACAAATATAAAGTCACTTTGTCTAAGATATTTTCACACATGTGTGCGACATATTAAAGTGGGTTGGCAGTGAAATCGAATGAATGACTCACATTCAGTTAACATTTTAAACAAAGTCCAAAAGTATTTCATTACTAATTAACATACATAAATAAGGAATTAATGTGTTTTTAGGTTACGGGTTAGTGTTGGAGAAACGTCCGAGATTTACACATACAGAGTCTCTAAACTGTTATAGAAATACAAACGACGATGGAAAGTCCATAATAAAATTCAACTGTGTGTTTCTGTTATAAACCGTACATATGAACACTAATGGGTATATCCCAATCCTCATGAATACATTTGACACTATTGTAAGTGGTGTCTAAGTAGTCCATTACTAGCAGTGGTTTTCCTACTTCACGCCGCTGGCGAGTATTGTATTTTGTTGATGTTATAAAAATTACCATTTCATTTCTAACCTCCATTTTGGTTATTCCTCATTCAGTAACCTTTTCTAGATTACAACAGTTTGTCAGACCGCGTGTGGATGTGTGAGCGTGTCTAAGATTTTTTTTTGTGTGTATATATATCTTGTTCTTATTTAGTACTGCTCAGTTATTGCTTACCACGTTTCTCCCAATCAATAGCCGAGGGAAAATGGGTGTGTGTAGGGGGGGGGGCTGTCTCTAAATTAAAAGAAACTGAATAGATAGCCTAACTAACATTTCCCCAGAAATGTTAATATTTAACATTGAAAAAAAAGAATTTGTTTTTTGGTTGGTCAAAGATAAAACCATGTAAATAAAAACAGAACAAATAAGTCACAACGACAATTTAATTCTCAGTATATCCTCCATTTTTGCGAATTAAATCGAAAATTCGCTTCGGCATACTCATTATTAACTTCTGCCTAAGAGTGCATGGGATTCTCGCCCAGGATGCATAAACTGCAGCACGAAGAGTATCCGCAGTTTCAAATTGCGTTCCATGTTTATAAACATCCTTCGCCATCCGTCCCCAATCATTCTCGATTGGGTTTCGATCTGGAGAGCGTTACGGGTCGCAGCATTGTCCTGCTGGAAAATCCGGTTTTCTCCACATAGGCAAGGACCTTCAGTAATTTGCGATGCCTTTCTTAAAATGTCAATTTAACTAGCAGCTGCTTGACGACCTTTTACCTCCTGTAACTCAAGAGTTCCATTGTACGAAAATGAACCCCAGACCATAATTGATCCACCTCTACTGTGTCGTGTTGGGAAAATTTCTTTTGGGACATCCTTTGCATGTCAGTAACGCTGAAAACCGCCTGGGCCATCAAGATTGATTTTTTTATCGTCTGAAAACAACACTTTCTTCCATTTATCCACATCCAAAGTTTGACAATCGGAAGCAAATTGTAAACAGGAATTTTTATGGCGAAGAAGGCGGCGAGGCCAGTGCAGCCATTTCAAGTTCTTAAACACTTTCTTATTTAAATGCCGTCGAATTGTTCGAGAGCTGCATTCAGCGTCTGTATTTGATTTTATCTGATTTGATGTTAGGCTCGAATCTCTCTTAACATCTCGCCTAATGCGTCTGTCTAGAGATGGAGAAATTTTATTGGGGCGACCGCTTGATTTTTTAGAAGCATACGCATCCGGATTTTTAATGAAGTTAGCAATGACAGTTCTGCTACGTCTAATTTCATTTGCAATGGCTCGTTGCGAAAGACCAAGTATTTGAAGTTCAACAATCCTGCCCTGTTCAAACTTTGTTAAAATTTTATCCTCGGCCATTTTGAAATCTAAAATTCAATACTGGACATGAGCTACGTAGATGTCTACACGCCTGAAGCTATGAGCACATTGACTAATTCTAAAATTTTTGTCCAGTAATTTCATTTTTTCACACATGGTCTTATCTTTACAAGCAACCAAAAAATCCTTTTTTCAATGTTTGTTTAAATTAATCAATTAAAAGCTTAAAATATTCGCTTGTTTGTTGATAAATTACATTTTCTAATTAAATGTAAATGTTTCGCAAATATATTTTGATTAAAGTAACAGCATTTTACATATTTTTTTTTAACCCTTTTGTATCTGGTCTTGAGATTTTGACAAGGTGTGTACATGTATTTTTAAAATATCTCTACTTTCACAAACTCTTCATGAAACTTAATGTAAACAGTAAACACAAGGTTGACCCAACGGGTCACAGCTGGTCTAGTTAAATATTTAAAAGTAAAGATTATAATAAACAACGTAGTAGACATGTTTATCCCAAAAGATGAAAGTAGCATTCTGATTGATTAAATTTCAGTCCTTTGCTGGTGAGACAAGAATGGTCTCTCACGGTGCAGATATGGGTGGCACTGACATTATTATCGCCAAGAAAAAAAAATTCTTAGAATTTAAAAATATTTACTGGCTTTAAATAACTTGCAAACGGGTTGCTAAGCCGTGAAAAAAAGAATCAGCCAATCAATAAAATACTGATTAGCTACACTAGCATGTCTTTTAGATATTCTCTGGAATATAAATGTATAGAACAGTCTACCGACCGTAGATTTAATAAAGGGTTCAGTTCAGAATTCCCCACTAGGTTAGCCAGATCGATATCCACCTTAGGAAGCCCGGAGGGCGCAATAGCCAAAATCTTGTGATGACAACAACAAATATGAGGACAATAGTCCGAATATAAACAGTGCAAATAAGAATCAGCCAATCAATGAAATACTGATTAGCTACACTGGCATGTCTTAGACATTTTTTGAAATATAGATGTATAGAAACTATCGTGGCTTTAAAGTGAGGGATGAGTTTATATATTCATTGTAATATAGAATTGATCCCCCACTATATTTTCACATTATAATTTCTTGTTCGTTTACTAAATTCCGATTAGGCATGGATCCACCTCTTCGCCCCACCACCTATGGGTTAATTAGTAAAACTTGTATCATTAAACCATTATCTAAAAAAAAAAAATTTTTCTTACAATCTACGAAAAAATATTTTCTGACTTTCAATAATCTGCAAAGGGTTGATAAGCCGTAAAAAACGATATGCATAAATCAATGAAATACAAATTAGCTACACATACATGTCTTAGATTTATTTACTTTGAAATGTAAATATATAGAAACTATCGTGGCTACAAAGTGAGGGATTAGTTTATACAATGATTGTAAAATAAAATTGATCCCCCACTTTATATCCACATAATTTGTTTATCAGATTCTGATTAGGTATGAATCCACCTCTCCTCCCCAAGCTATGGGTTAATGAGTAAAACTAGTATGACTAAACCATTATTATCTTTCAAAAAGAAAAAAAATTCTTAAAATCTAAAAACTATTTTCTGGTTTTAAATAAGCTGCAAAGGGTTGATGAAGCAATCGAAACAAACGAATCCCTTGCTCAAATTAATTATGTAGCTTTTTTTTTCTTTATCCCCAAGACGAACTCTTTTTCTGCCCTTTACTTTTTACTTTCGTCTTATAAAATCAGTTTTTACGGCAAGTATTAAAAAAAAATCTATTTTTATAAGCAAAATATTTCTTTCGGACATCCATTTTTTATTTTTTCACCGTTCGTTTTGGGTATTTTTGCATATGTCAGGAATGCCGAGTTCTGTTCCTCAAGGAATTTGGCGCTGAGAATTTGTGGGATTTACAGCGGTTTTTCATTTTTTTACTATTCGATGTGAAAGGAAACAGTTTTCCCCCATCCCTTTACTGCATTGGGGGGGGGTGTAATTTCATAAATGCCGCTGTAATAGACGTCTTTATGTACAAGGTTACGAACCGAATTTGTATCTAAAATTTCCACCGTATAATGCATGCTCTGTGTGGAATTTCACTGGAAAGTAAATATTTCCTCTGCTCTTTTCATTATGAAGCAATAGACCGTTTGATATACACCCAGCATAAAAAATAAAATAAAAAAGGTCAACAAGGCGAATTTTTGTAATAAAAGGAATTTTAAGGCAAACAGTGTTTGTAATTAGTGCTCGATATCGATATATAAAGCCTTAAATAAGGCAAGATAACATTTAATTTTAATATATAGCGTCCTCTTACAACAAAAAAAAATAAAATAAAAAAATAAAAAATGGCATAATTTAAAATTGGAATATCCGTGTCGATGGTAAATGAAATTAAATAAAAAATTTATCAAAATTCCAACAAGATATTCAATAGGGTGTAGATTTTATAAGCGATTTCCCAAAGCTTCACAAATATTTAATATGCCCACCGCCTGAGAAACGACACACGTCAAGTCGGTAGTCCAGCTCCTGTCAAACACGCTGTAGCATGTCTTGCGTAATATTCTCCAGCGCATCAGTGATTCTCTGCTTAAGTTCTTCTAGGCTTAAAGAAGAGCGGGGATATAAACTTGTCTTAACTATTTACATTATTCGGACAATTGTCTTCATCTTTGTTGCCATATTTGTCACAACATTTCGGTCGTTGTACGCTCCGGCCTTCTTCAGGTGGTTGGAATGTTTAACTGAACCCTTTATTTCGCTCACTGGGGTAGACTATTCTAGTTCCACGTGCCATGTCTAATGGATGTCAGTTATCAGTTATCTCCTGTTAATTCCCCTCTCCAAGTTCTCCACCGCCTTAACCGGGTATTGAACTCACTCTCTTTGGGTCCGTGGCACAGTGGATAAAGACCTTAGTTAGATCCAGTGACGACCGACCCATCTGATATTTTTTCTGGACGATCTGATAAGACTATTTAAGACACGAGTCTTTAGATTAATGTCCAGCTCCTGCCAAACACGCTGTAGCATGTCTTGCGTATCATTCTCCAGCGCTTCCGTGATTCTCTGCTTAAGTTATTCTAGGCTTAAAGAAGAGAGGGATATAGACTTGTCTTTTCACATAGCCCCATAGAAGAAAAAAAAATCACAAGTCAGGTGAACATGGTGGCCATTTCAACAACACATTGTCACTGACACGCCCGATTTATCTTCCTGGTAAATTCCTATTGAGATAAATCCGCTGCGTAAACATTTTTTTTTTACAACTTTTTTTAAAAATTTGAGATCATTTGAGGGAGAATTGGTTATTAGACAATGTCAATTTGTCGGGGATCCCTTGAGATGTATAAAAATTGATAAAAAAGATGGTAGCGGGATGCTAACGACCAAAATAAGAGTAGCATGCAGCAACTGAACCATAGGAGGCCTTTGAGAACCCCCTTAGTAAACGACCCATAGACATGGGAAGGAGAACAGTCAGTCTATCGCCCATATATTAAATAAAGGCTTCAGTTCAGAATTCCCACTAGGTTAGCCAGGTCTATATACACCCTAGGAAGGTCGGAGGGCACAATAGCCAAAATCTTGTGATAATAACAACAAAGATGAGGACAATAGTCCGAATATAAACAGTGCAAATAGTGGCAATTCCTCATATCGGAAATTCAACAAGATATTCAACGGGGTGTAGATTTTATAAGCGATTTCCCAAAGCTTCACAAATATTCAATATACGCACCGCCTGAGAAACGACACACGTCAAGTCGGTAGTTCAGCTCATGCCAAACAAGCTGTAGCATGTCTTGCGTAACATTCTCCAGCGCCTCAGTGATTCTTTGCATAAGTTCTTCTAGGCTTAAAGAAGAGGGGGACATAGACTTGTCTTTTCACACAGCCCCATAGAGAGAAAAAAAAATCAAGTCAGGTGAACGTGGAGGCCATTTCTACCGCCCGTAGATTTAATAAAGGGTTCAATTCAGAATTCCCCACTAGGTTAGCCAGATTGATATCCACCTTCAGAAGGCCGGAGGGCGCAATAGCCAAAATCTTGTGATGACAACAACAAAGATGAGGACAATAGTCCGAATATAAACAATGCAAATAAGAATCAGCCAATCAATGAAATACTGATTAGCTACACTGGCATGTCTTAGACATTTTTTGAAATATAGATGTATAGAAACTATCGTGGCTACAAAGTGAGGGATGAGTTTATATATTCATTGTTATATAGAATTGATCCCCCACTATATTTTCACATTATAATTTCTTGTTCGTTTACTAAATTCCGATTAGGCATGGATCCACCTCTTCGCCCCACCACCTATGGGTTAATTAGTAAAACTTGTATCATTAAACCATTATCTAAAAAAAAAAAAAAAAAAAAAAAAAAAAAACATTTTTACAATATACTAAAAAAATATTTTCTAAGTTTAAATAACCTTCAAAGGGTTGATAAGCCGTAAAAAAACTAATACATAAATCAATGAAATACAAATTAGCCACACACGCATGTCTTGTTTGGAATATAAATATATAGGAACTATCGTGGCTACAAAGTGAGGGATCAGTTCATATGTTAATTGTAATATAAGATTGATCCCCCACTTTATATCCACAAATTGTTTATCATATTTTGATTAGGTATGAATCCACCTCTCCTCCCCAAGTTATGGGTTAATTAGTAAAACCTGTATGACTAAACCATTATTATCTCTCAAAAAGGAAAAAAATAATACTCTTTTTCTGCCTTTAACTTTAGTTCGTCTTATCACTTTTCATGGCAAGTATAAGAATCTATTTTTGTAAGCAAAATATTCCTTTCGGACATCCTAACTCTTCCTTCCCGAAATTCCGGCAGAAATCATCTGCGAAATGTTATAAGAGACACGTGATCTTTTGGAAGAAAGTTTGTTTCTCATTCTGCGATATCTCTCCCCACAGACAGAATATTGCAAATCTGTCGCCGCTATCACCATTTTCATGGCAAATGTTCAGACTAAAATCCATTCTTTAGTGCCAACAATTAAGTCTTTTACAAGTGGGGCTTACCATGGCACATCCATGAATTTGAATCACTCATTTGCTACATGTTCCAAAACGTACGAAATTTCTTAAATTTCATTTCCTCAAAATTTACCTGTTGGTGGAGCACACTCCCGTCTGAGTTCACCCCTAGAGACTCCAATGTTGACCTCTTGAAGTCAAGGGTCAAATATTAACTACTCTCCTTATTCCTATAATCTTCATCTCAATTCTTTCATTCATATCACACGACTCATTCGTCATTACCGTTTTTGACTATAAGCATTCTACCTTGAGTGGCTCACTAATTTTGCATTGGGTAATATTGAGTTTTAAAAAATTCCACACATTTCTTTGGTATACTGCTTCCTGTATCAGAGCAAAATTGAGTCTCGTGGGCCAACAGGAATCTCTCCTCACCATTATTAAGCTTCGGAAGATAGCATGGTTTGGCCGCCTCACACAACATGACAATTTCTACAAGACCATCATGCAAGGCACTATTTATTGAAGGTAGACACTGGTGGGATGGCAACGCAAGAGTTGGTCAAACATCATCAAAGAGTGGATGAACATGACAGATAAGTCTGGAGTAGTCGAGGGACCGATGATGATATACTTTTTCCAAAGATTTTATTTTTCCCATTTTTTCTTTACATTGTTTTAGCGGGGAAAAAGGTGGTTCTTTTCATTTTATATATGGTCTGCCATGCATGATGTCATCTTGGCTAAAATATTTTTTTTTCCAAACAGAAATTATGACTTGACATCGGGTACAAAAAAGAAAATCGGGGAAAGCTAAACATTAATAAGTTGAACTTGAAATCAGAAACAGATTCAGAAAAGTAGAACTTATGGAGAAGTGTTCCCACTTCAGAACATCCCGAGGGTCTCTTCATATATGTGAACCATATGTTCATTACGGCTTTAGCAGGAGTAGAAACTTCATACCCTGGAGAAACAAAAAAACTCAAAAAAACAAAGAAAAAAAAATTATTCAATTGCAAGAAGCATTTTTGTCTAAAATTAGTTTCCCACTTATTAAAATCTGTTCTTGCATTATCCAATTCCACCATTTGATATAGGAATGGATTAAATGTGAGAGTTATTTACATTATTTATAGTCTGACTATTCAGCAGGAACTTGCCAAGCCAGGTGACCATTACAGAATATTGAACGGAACACTTTATTTAATTTACAGTGGTAGAATGTTCTCCTTACACAGCCCATGTCTAGGGATATCTCATCTTGTTCTTATTTAGTACTGCTCAGTTATTGCGTGCTCTGACCCCCCACCTTTTTTTTTTTTACTTAATCCTCACCAAATACGAAGCCTAACAGCCACTCTAGGTAGAGTGTTACTGACTGAGGTTGCTGAGGAACTAAGTACAGATTATGAACCTCTGTCAAATAGAAAATGATTGACCCCAGATTTGAAAAGTTAATTTTCATGCGGACTATTTCTTGTTACTGCAACGTTGATGTCCCCCAGCCTTCACCATGCGCATTTTGGTCCCGGAAACCTCCAGAGAATATCGAACTGAGCTCTTTATTAAATCTACGGGCATAGATCGTTCCCATTCTATTGACCATGTCTAGGGATAACTCGTCTTGTTCTTATTTAGTACCGCTCCGTTATTGCTCACCCTGTTTCCACCAATCAATAGCCGAGGGGAATTACAAACTGAACACTTTATTTAATCTCTGGGGTCAGATTGTTCTTGTTCCACAGTCCATGTCTAGGGATAGGTTATTGCTGGCCCCATTTTCACTGAGTTTAAGTCTGTCCTACCCTGGTCCAAGCCCTGAACTCAAGCCTCATATGCCTGCTGCGAGAATACTGGTAGAGTATTGGACTGGAGACCTTAGAGATTGAAAGCTTTGAGCTCCAAACGGGCATCAGACATCCTTACTTAAAATGGCCAGAAATATGTTCATTGCTAAGTTGGTTCCTAAGTCCTGCTTTTGGGATTAAAACCATTCAAGTGGAAAAGAAGTAAGAGTATTATGGGACTTTGTAAAGTGTATATTGCACTTGGGGTCTTTCAAAGTCTGAAGAATATGTATAAAGAAAATTCCTAAATAATAAGAATGGAAATGCCTAATTTCAGATGATAGATTATATATAGAGCTGAGGAGGAGGAGGACTGGCATATAGCTGTGCCGGTCTGAAATAGACTATACCCAGATGAGGTAATTTGGGATTTCTTACTGTATAAAATAAATGCTCTGTTATAAATACATTGAGCTCTATCTGTGGATCAGTTTTAATATCTGATATTACTAGGTTCCAACTGGATTATATACCAACGGATATATATATTTTACTCCTCACCAGTAGATTGACTGAGTTTCATGCACAACGCAATCTTCAGATACTGAATTGAGAGTGACTGTTACATAATTTAAATTTAGATATATCAGATTATAAGGATAGGGTGGTCCATATTTTATATGGGGATCGCTGTTATATATATATATATATATATATATATATACACACACACAATATGTATATATAAACACACAAATTATAGTGTGTGTGTGTATATATATGTGTGTGTGTGTGTGTGTGTGTGTGTATGTATATATATATATATATATATATATATATATATATATATATATATATATAAATACATGTTTCATTAAATAATATAGATAAGTGTTGTCTATACATAAAATATATAGACAACACTTATCTATATTATTTAATGAAACATGTATTAATGAAAAAATGCTGCCTAAATACACACAATATATATATATATATATATATATATATATATGAGTGTGTGTACATATCTATATATATATATATATATATATATATATATGTGTATGTGTGTATGTTACACATAAGAATTACTGAACTTATAAAAATCAATCATATAAGAAGTAAAACAGGAGAGCCCCCCCCCCAATGAAAGGGTGGAGGAGGGAAAAAGCTACAGGAAAAGCCTACTTTAATTCAAAATGACCCACAAAAGGGAATCTGATAATAATCACAATAATAATAAAAACTGCCTAAATTAGACGCTTTTGTACATCCCCAAAGGAGTCCACTACATTGAAATGGGCAAGACCACAACTCGGGTGATATCCGTAAAAATCAGGATTCATGAATAATTTAGCAAACCTGAAAATACAAGAGGACAAAGTTTTCTATTTTTTTTTTTCATCCCCAAAACCGAAACGAAAATATCAAATAATGACAGCCGTACTTTACACTTCATGTCAGAACCTAAAAGGAAAGAAATGATAATAGGAAAAAAAAGAAAGAAAGAAAAATATATAGAATGTTGATATGGAGATATTTGTAATCAGATCCGCTTTATCATGAAGCCTTAAAATAAATAAAGCAGAATGAGGTGTAGATTTGATAAAGATCGTTGTTGGACGACACGTCTTTGCAAATGAAAATCATTTTCCTATTTATAATTCAAGTAACTTAGGTGCAGTGGACGATCAAGATTTCTTTATTTGGGAATCGGGAGAAAAGAAAATATTTTTGAAAGAAGCAAAATGGATTTTTGCCAAGTTTTGCCATGTTGTAATCCAACACCCAGAAACCCATTTACAATAAATTTATCTCGGAATCGATGCTCCATAGTTTAAGGTCGATGTTGACAAAGTCCAACAAAGTTAACATTTTAAGATTCTCACCTGAAGTCCTTTCATTATTACACATTTTTACACATCTTTATTTACTGCTTTTTTACATTTTTAAACTAACCAATTCTTATTCATCTGTCAAATTACTAGTAATGCTTAAAAGTTGTTTTGAGATTCTCACATGAAGTCTTTTCATTATGACACATTTTTTTATTTTGACTTCTTTCTTTGTTGCTGTTTATGGCAACGTTTTTAACCAGCCTATTCTTCTTTTGAAAAAGTAGGAATCCATTTCTTCTCGCACTCCCTGCTATGGGTTAAATAACACGGCAGACCAGGTTTTCTAGTCTTGATTGTCAACTAGTCTAGAAGGAGGATAACTCCAAATTCAGAGCATGAAGAGAGTCATATGGGGGCCTTGTGCCACCCTATGTGCTCAATTTCTCTGTATTTTACTCTTCCAAAAATGTGTGGTTGGTTCTGCACCAAAACTTCACCACTATGATCACATATCCGAGTAAAATTGTTCTAGAGGGACGAGGTTTCGAACCCTGCCAGAGGCTGCATATATTTCTTTAGTAAGATTTCTCAAATATTCAGATCGGTCGATAGAAATAAATAAATATACTGTTAAATAAGTAGAGCGTCTACTCAAATATGAGTATCCACTAAATATATAATATCACACATTGAATGCAGGTGTTATATAACAGAGCTATATATATATATGTATATGTGTGTGTGTGTTTTGTTAAGCAATCCCCATATAAAACTGGGACCATCACACCCTTATGATAATCCGAGATATTTAACATTTAAATTATGTAACAAGCAGTCTAAATTCAGTACCTAAAGATTAAGTTGTGAATGAAACTCAGTCAGGCTACTGGTGATTATATATATATATATATATATATATATATATATATATATATGGAAAAGTTTTGTGACGCATTTCATCCGTTAGTATTTCGGATCCTGATGAAAATCTAAAGTATGAGACGCGTTACAAAAACCTTTTTCCAATTTGTCATACTATTTTTCTAAATACTGTTATTTTTATATATATATATATATATATATATATATATATATGTGTGTGTGTGTGTGTGTGTGTGCGTAAAATAAAAATAACCATAAAGATTCATTTCGGCTATAATTTTTTCATCTCTTAGTAAAGAGGGATTTACTAAGAGATTTCGATCTGAAGAGATGAATATATATCAAACGAAATAAATTCTAATCAAAATGAATCTAACATTTTCTTTTTATTACTATTATTATGTACTGTAGTCTACAATGAGCTCTCCCTGGACTAATATCCTTCTTGGAATTATCCTTACTAGTCACAAATTGGTTATATATATATATATATATATATATATATATATATATATATATATATATATTTGTTGGATTGATGCGAGTTTGTGACTCAGGGTTTCACGCTCTCTGAGTTTCTTTGATGATGGCAGAGAGCGTGAAACGCAGGATCACAAACTCATATCCATACAATCCAAATGTTAGCTCTATCACTGATATTGAGCGCTTTCCGATAAGTACCGTGCATATATAATATATAAATAATAATTATAAAAATTACGCATTTCTCACACACACACACACACACACACACACACATATATATTTTGAACAATAAAAAGCTTTAAAAAATTAAAATCTTCGGACACACTGGGTTGTATATTTATATTCCTTCGTTTTTATTATTATTTAATTTAGATTCCTCGACTAGTTTCGGCCAGCATGGCCATCATCAGGAGAAAAATAATTTTCTGCTTGCTGGTAGCAGTGAACTACAAAAATGAATGTCTTGATGGAGAAATGAACTTTTGTCTGTAGTTTTCATTTGTTTTTTTAATTTTTTTAACGCGAATTTTGGTCAGTCCTTGTGTTGGTCAAACAGTCTCTTTTAAGTTGTTATTTGAGATAAGAGCTGGATGGATTCATGCTGCTCTGAATTCCCTTGGTCATTTTGAAAGTTTTATTGGTTCCTGGAAAGGGGAATGTGTCTCTGTTAAGTGTGTGTGTGTGTGTGTGCATTATTTGGTTCTTAGGGAGTGAGTGATATATATATATATATATATATATATATATATATATAAGCAACTATATTCAACAGTAGCTAATTTATTAAATGAATTTACTTAGCTGACAATCTTTTGAAAGGAATGTGTTGTCTAAAATATTGTCAACGAGAGAGAGAGTGAGTGAGTGAGTGAAGTGTGTTAAAGACAGACAACCTAAGTTGCCCTAAGAGAGTGAGTGAGAGAGAGTCGTTCAAGGCTAAACTTATTTATAGATAAAGCCTTAATTATCTGTAAATGTAAAAACAGATAACAGATGCTAAGATTTATGGAGACAGAAACATGAATCAAGCATTATGGGATACACTCTGGTCAAATTCTGGTTTCTGTTTATTTTATTTACAAACTTATAAGTCAATCTAATAATCCAACAGTTACACAGTTACAAAAATTGCCTTGACCTACGAAGCAAAGAAACAAAATGAAGGTATTCATAAATTTTCACATGCACTTATAAAATATGAAGTTTGAATCTAAGTGTGCAGTTCAGTTTCTGGTTGAGATCATTACATTCACTTTTGCACAAACATCCTTAGGTAAGGTATGAATCCATTTCTTCTCCCCCAACTGTGGGTTAAATAGCAGAGCAGACCAGATTGCTTAGCCTTAGTTGGCAACCTGTCTAAGAGAAGAACAACTTTCAATTTGAAACAATGTGTGGCCCGGGTGAGACACTTTTGTGAACTAGATCAGCGTAATTACCGTATAAAATTACACAAACTGTGGGTGTTGATTGGCTGGTTTACCGATCGATTGGTTTTATTTAGTGACATATCAACACCTCTATGGGTTATTTAATGCTGAAATGTAAATATTTTGTACGCAGTATTATGCCTTTAACTACAGATAATTTATATGTAATTTTAAACTTTCAATAGATGGTAAAATGTATTCCTGGTAATTTCTCAATAAAATATATTAGTAAATTTGTTATAAATGGACATTTTATTATAAATATGTACTGTTGGTCATTTTTTTATTATAAATATGTACTTTTGACTTTTATTTGGTGGTTCACTATTTTCCCCATAGCTGAGACCCTAACTGGTACTACCATGTCGGGTCAGAGTAGATTTGGGAGCTCCTAAGAACCTCCAATCTCCCAATCATAGGCCTTGCTGCCAGATGTAGTTTATCGTCATACCCAGGAAAAATGGGCCTGATCAAATGGGTATCTTAAGAAATGAGTTGCCATCCTGAAGATGAGAAATCTTTCAACTTGAAAGACAGATCTGACAATGAATATTAAACTAAAATATAAAAATAAAATTAATAGTGGATTCTCTATTTTGAGGTGTAATAAAATAAAAAAAAGTACTAGCCTAATCCCCATCTCACGAAGATTTGTCTTAATGATTTAAAAATAATTCAGCAGACGATGTTATTTATGGTAACTGGATTTTTGGCGATTGCCTTTGATGCCTTGCAGCTCAGACTAGACACCAGGTTTTTTTAGCAGGGTGCAGTTTCTTGCAGCCAAACGTTTGTAGCTTAAAATTTATCATTCTGCCAGATCGTTACCCACGAGTGAAAATCAAAACAATTTCTAGTAGTAAACCAAATATTATTCTTGCTTTGGTTAGTTTTGTGGCATATCAACCTCAGTGGGTTATTTAATGCCGACAAGGTTTATATTAGTTGGTAATATTCTTTTCCAGAAATGCACTCGCAAGAAAAATTTCTTTTCCAAACAAACAAACAAACAAACAAAAACGACGCTAGTAAAATTTCTTCACTCAAAAATGTATTGCTGGTAATAATTTGTTAATCAAAAATGTATTGCTGGTATTAAAACCTACTTTTACACGTTCATAGAGTCTTAACCCTAGTTTGGAAGTTAACTATTTGCCCATATCTAGGACCCTGATAGGTCCTACCACTCCAGGTCAAGGTGGACCTGAGAACACAAGCAATTAAGAGGTGGTTCCACGCTCCTCAAAACCTCATTGCTGTCGGATCTAGTTCATAGTCTTACCCAGGACGCCTCATTTGGTGGTGGTTGTGGTAGGGTTGGTGGTTTTGTGGGGTACTCCTCTGTAGAGATGCAGTCGGCGTAATCTGAAACCCCAGCCGACAGTGCGATTTTATTCTTGAATTGTAAGCTACTACTATAAGAAAGCGAAATAGAGATGACGCATAAGTGAGTGGGGCGGAGATGCACAGTTCAGAGGCCGTCGTCTCTGTCCGTTCTGCGAGGCCCGCTTCGTTTCTTGTGTGTGCCTTTGCGCACGATGGTCAGTTTTATAAACAATTATATTTGCATCGTCATCTGAAAAAATAATTTATCTTTTTTCGGTGACTTTCTCTCAGTCTGAGTCTCTTGCTCTTGTACTTTGAAGTTGACTACAATTATTGAGAGCCATCGGTCAAAAGTAAATCTTCCGTATAGAGTTGTGCAACAGGTCCCGCCGTTTTAGATTTAACAAGACTTCAGCTTCACTCATATTGCTGCATCTTAGTTTGGCGTTCAATAACGTGCTTCTGAAAAAAAAAATGGCACTTTTATCATGGTAGCCATATCTATCTGGCCTTTTGGTTGGAATGGAAATGTAGTGTTTGTCCTTGAGTTGATAAGCTACATTTCGCCTCACAATTGTGAGTGTCTGCGGACAGAGCGCAATTAAAATATTATTGAGAAGCGTCCGATCTCGGGAAGCAATTATTTAAAATGGTTTTCAACGACTGATGATTGAGGGTTTTAGCAAAGGCCACCTTTCTTCGAACATTGTGGACTGGCGCAACATAATCCCAAAGAACTTGAGATCATAACAGAAACGACATCACTGGAAGACAACCAACAGCGACAACAACTAAAATGGATAGCACAGGAACTCAAAGAGAAAAGAATGAACTAATAAAGATTTTGACGTTCCACATGACTTCAAATAAAAGGTTAGGAAGGAAACCCCCTTCGATTCGGGAAAGAATGTTAACAGCCTTCTTGTCGAGCTCTTTACCCCCAGGCGGAGAGGAACCCAGACAAGGCTATATCGAAGGGTGCCGTTTGGGAAGGTAGACAAACCTGACTCCATGTATACGGGGTTTATGGGCAATTTTTGGTCGAGCCTACGAGCTCGGAATGCCCCATGTTAAAAACTAGCCTTGTGTCACATCTTGCCTTATGGGGAAGTTAGTAAATAGAGAAGGATAGCAGCTTTTGAAAGTGAAACCTATTTTTAAAACCTTGTTTTAAGAGAAAACTTTTCTAAATTTCAACTGATAACGCCATTGGCTGATCGGTCGATAAGTGTTGAATGTTTCCTCATAAGGAAACAATATCACCATCTCATGGTAAATAAAAAAAGTAATTTCTTACTAGTTTTAATTACAAACCTAAAATCATTTACATTATTTACTAGCAAACTATTGTCCCCATCTTTATTGATATTATCACATTTCGACCATCATGTCATCTGGCCTTCATCAGGTGTTTGCTGATCTGGCTAACCTTCAGAGAATTTTAAACTCGACCCTTTATTTAATCTAAAAAGTCATGAACTTATACTTAAATCCATTAATCCTGTAGGACAATCCTGAGTGTAGAACTTGGAGCCTTAAACCTAACCTTCCTCCTGAAACATTTCTTTATTAATGGTCCCACTAGGTGATTAAGGAATCGTTTTCGGAATTTATTGACACAGTAATTGTAAGGATATTAGCACGTAAGTGAATGTAATGGATTCGACTGGAATTCGAATTACAGCCGAGTCCATTACATTCATTTACGTGCCGGGGCTGCACCTCTGCAGATGGGTAAGACCCCCCAATGGGGCGTCCTGGGTATGACGATAAACTACGTCCAACAGCAAGGCCTCTGATAAGGAGGTTTTGCGGAGCGTGGAACCACCTCTTAATTGCTGGTGTTCCCAGGTCCACCCTAACCCGCGGTAGTAGCACCTGTTAGGGTCCCAGATATGGGCAAATAGTTAACCCCAAAACTGGGGTAAAAACCATTATAAAAGTGAAAAAATAGATTTGAATACAAGAAATGTAAAAAATTATTACCAGAAATAAATTTTTGACGAAAAAACTATTACCAGCAATGTATTTTTGAAAAAACTATAACCAGTAATACATTTTTGAAAGATTACCAGCAATACGCGTGATTGTACTAAAAAATATGAGTAATTGAATATGGTTCAAATATATATGTATACATACACACCTTTTTTTTTACCAAACTATTGCTATGAATCTATTCCAAATATTTTGTTGGCAGTAAATGACCCACTGAGGTTTTGATATGCTATAAAACAAAACAACCAACCAACAATCACTTACGTGCTAATACCCTTGGAAAAGGTATGAGTCCTCTTCTCCCATCCCCCAGCTATGGGTAAATATCAGGACAGGTCGGGGTCTGTAGCCTTGGATGGCAAATGGTCTACCGCAGAAAGTAACCTATTGCGGGAAAAAATCTGCCTCATCAGTCATGTATCGAAAGATACATGATCACCTAAGCGTGTATCACGCATGGCACATAACTGATAATTGTTCAAATTTCTGGTTCAGGCAGAGTCGGTGAAAATAGGGCAGACAGTAAGTGATTTTTAGTAGAATGAACATTAGAAATTGCTATAGATGATTTATGCTTTAT
The DNA here is from genome assembly GCA_964036315.1 of Acanthosepion esculentum. Lineage (NCBI taxonomy): Eukaryota > Metazoa > Mollusca > Cephalopoda > Sepiida > Sepiidae > Acanthosepion > Acanthosepion esculentum. The sequence goes on along the minus strand of OZ038519.1, from coordinate 58,692,571 downwards.
TTTGGGAAATAAAATTTATTAATACGTTCCCTGCTTACCTCGGATCTTTGAACCCTTACATAATGCCATCAATGTTTTTGGTAGAGTCACCATTAGAAATTGCTATAGAAGATGACTTAAATTTAATTTTATTTATCAAAGTCAAACCTAAGACATTCACTGCTTTCTTTGTATATTAGAAAACCATGCATAATGCCATCACTGTTTTTGTCAGATCTAAAATCTTGAAATAAGATGAAAATTAATTCTGATAAAACGCCATTTATTGAATTTCCAAGATGGCTGCCAATGTGTGTTCTTAACACTGGCTTCATTTTTTTTTCTCCCCGGGGTATTATCGGACGCATTTGTGCATCATGGTCATTTAGTAATAATAAAAGCTTTACAAATCGAGATAAAAAACATTTGCCATAAATATATTAATTAAAAATTTCTCTGATAAAAAATGTCATAAAAATCGAGACATACTCAACTGATTAACAACAAAGATAATGACTATATGAACGTTAATTAAAACTTGTTACAAAGAAGGGATTTAGGATTTACTAGCAGCATGGCCCAGCGTTGCCCGGGCTTGATTAAAAAATCGTACGACTCATACAGCAATCGCTATCCCTCGACTTAAATATTTTTGCCCTTCCTTGCCTTTAAAGGAGTGTCGTTTGCCCTGCTGATGTTGCTACATGCCTTACTTCTTGCCTATCTCACACTGCGAATTTTTTCTAAGCTCTATACTAAACATTAAATCTGTTACGAAAAAAGAACTAAACAAAATGAACACAAAACGATCAGCTTTAAAAAAGGACTCGTAACTGGAAAAACCGAATGAAAAAAGAATGTTAACAACAAATACTTTTCTCACACCCAACCTATTTCTGCGGAATCAGAATCAACGTTGAGTTTAAGCCAGGAATTGAGCCAATTGGAATAAAGTGCCATGCAGATTTAATTTTTTTCCCCACTTGTGACGAATGCAGCTATCGATTTTTTTGCATGCTAGCATGCTAGTTAACATTCGTGTCAGTCAGCTGTTGGCTCTCACGCTGGCTAATAGAATCTTCCTGCCTATTCGTGGCAGCCAGCTATAGGCTCTAACTCTGGCCAGTAGAAAATGGCTGCAAACTACATGAAAACTGCCGTAGAAGCATGAAATTGATTATTTCCACTATCGATGGGAGTTATCATTTACATTATTTATATTTGGACTATTGTCCTCATCTTTGTTGTTATTATCACCTGATTGCCTTCTGTCTGAATTTCTGGGATGAGGAGTTATCATTATTTACATTATTTATATTTGGACTATTGTCCTCATCTTTGTTATTATTATCACCTGATTGCTTTCTGTCTGAATTTCTGGGATGAGGAGTTATCATTATTTACATTATTTATATTTGGACTATTGTCCTCATCTTTGTTGTTATTATCACCTGATTGCCTTCTGTCTGAATTTCTGGGATGAGGAGTTATCATTATTTACATTATTTATATTTGGACTATTGTCCTCATCTTTGTTGTTATTATCACCTGATTGCCTTCTGTCTGAATTTCTGGGATGAGGAGTTATCATTATTTACATTATTTATATTTGGACTATTGTCCTCATCTTTGTTATTATTATCACCTGATTGCCTTCTGCCTGAATTTCTGGGATGAGGAGTTATCATTATTTACATTATTTATATTTGGACTATTGTCCTCATCTTTGTTGTTATTATCACCTGATTGCCTTCTGTCTGAATTTCTGGGATGAGGTGTTATTATTTACATTATTTATATTCAGACTATTACCCTCATCTTTGTTTTTATTATATTATTCTGTCGCTGTGCCATCCGGCCTTCTTCCAGCGTATAACGCTATTTGAAAGGAACAGCGCATTTTGGAATCAGAATTTAAAGAAAATGCACCAAAAATTCATCCAGGAAAAAAGTTAAGGATTTTATGGAATTGCACATTATTTCACTGCTTGTTTTGTAGAAATCCCAGATTTTACAGAAATATTTGTTTTGAGTGGTCTATTGCTGCTTGCTTTGTGAACGTTTTTGTTGATATACAGGTATTAGAATTTGCTTTTTTGCATGTATGGTATGAGAATTCATTTACAAGCAAGTAACCTATTTCTGTTTTTTGCCTGTTAACATATGTACTAGTGTTCATAGATACCTTTCATAGATTTCTTTGTAGCTATTATGAATGTGCAGATGTTGCCCCCGGCAAAGAACTAAAACAATTTTCAACAAATGCATGACGAAATGCAATAAAATTATTCTTTTCCCAAAAATATCTTGGTAATTAAAATTTACCTCAGCTCTATTAAAACAAACAACACAAAACAACACAACACAAAACAACACAACACAAAACAACACAACACAAAACAACACAACACAAAAAACAACCAAAAACAACCAAAAACACACAAAAAACAACCAAAAACACACAAAAAACAACCAAAAACACAACAAAACAAAAAAACACAAAACAAAAAAACACAACACAAAAAAAAATAAAATAAAAATAAAAAACAGAAACAAAAAACAAACAAAAACAACTTAACAGTAGTAAAATTTTTGTTAATGCTATAAGTATTTCTTCATGGTGAGCGAGAACATCACATCAAGGTAAGGTTATCATTTTGGTTTCGGGATTGTCATGCGTACATTTTTTTCCCAAAATAATTCCATGCCAAGATCTGGACACGTTCAATAGGCCAGCAAATATAATTTTAATGTATAAATCAAAATCATTACTTAAGTGATATAGCAAATACTAAAAGCATCTATAGAAATGCATTGCAAATGATTTTACTATAGGAATGCATTAGAAATGATTTGAATCCTAGCTCTTTACGGAACCTGGAATATTATGGCTAGGATTTATGAAAGAAGTCCATCCAAACTTTCATTCCCTCTAATGATTCCATATCTAGTGATATAGCAAATACTAATTTTTAGAAAAATAATACATTATTCATTGCAGTTGAGGAAACATTTGAGGAATGACAGTTTTCAACGATTAGGAACTAAATGCACATATTAGTGACAAACGATTTACAAGGGATACTCGAAGGAAGTTGCTTGAAAATTCGAGGAATCTGAAAATGATCACCAACCTAAGCTGCTTCATCTTTAGAAAATAAATTACCTTGGTTACTTTCGCCCTCTCTGTGTACACGTACGAGGAATGTTGGTTAAAAGGGGAAGATGTGTGAGCACAGAATTGGTGAATAAAGATAAAATGTCGAAGGAAAATAAATCAAATTGGCAGACGTTGAGAATCCGTCTTTCTCGAATAGTTCAGATTACCTTTTTTTGCTTAAGCTTTAGCATTTGTAAATAGTTATTCCTTATCAACGGCATACGGTTTTTTTTGGTTTTTGTTATGGAAAGGTAATGCGGAGAAGCGTTACATCAAATTCCGCATCTCATTACCCCCATCTTTTGTTAATCCAAGTCCTTACAGAGCATAGGAGAGAAACAGCAGACGGGATGTTCCTGGCATTATTTTGCTAGGAATGTTGAAAGAGTGAAGGTAAAGAAACCCATTTTGTCATCAAGGCAAACATCTCTCCATCTGTTGAAATCTCCTCTTCGAATTTTTCATTACCTGAAGACCCCCTGCCCGCCAAAAAAAAAAAAAAAAAAAAGAAAAAAGAGAGTCAAGAATCAAATTTGTTCTAAGTAATATTTATCCACCCACCCACAAGGGCTACATGTGGCACAAGGCCGGGTTTAATGTGGGTTTCCGAGCCCGTAGGCTCGGCCAAAAATATTCCCTATTGGTAACCGTAAAAACGGGTTCAGGGACAGTCTACCTCCCCGAACGAGACTCTGCCCTTCGGCATAGCCGCGTCCGGGTTCCTCTCTGCCCGAAGGCAGAGAGTTCGACTAAATATTAGGTTGGTGCAAAAATAATGTCGTTTTTTGACGTTCGAACATATGTGAGAAAACGACATTATTTTTGCACCAACCTAATAACTAGACACGGGGCTTTTTTGAGCAGAGATAAAAAAAAGGTATATTATCAACCCTTATTAAAAGGAGATAAAAAACAGGAACTTTCTTTTTTTCTTTTAAATCTTGCCTTATACTGCTTACATTTAAGCACTGCAACTCGGGTTTTAACCAAAAGACTACTGTACACACTCGATAATAGTGCAAGTTTTTACGATCCGGTTTTATGCAAAAGAAATATGGCGTCACGCGCTATACAGAGGTATTTTTTTGAGGAGGTTAAAAATCAGACATGATCAGAAAAATGTATGGTATTGTTACGGCCTGTTAGGGGTCAGAAAGAAAGATACGGGAAGGAAAAGGTAGGTTCAACAACTGTATTGAAATAACATATATACAAAGAATGTGATTAGTCAACAGATAGAAGTGTCCGTCCAAACTGTCAGGTTACACTGTGTCTCGACTCCTATATTTAACAGTCCCCCCTCCACGAGGAATATATGTGGCACAAGGCTGAGTTTAACGTGGGTTTATTCCCTTAGAACCCGCATAAGAGGGTTCGATATCACTACCTCCCTTCGGCAAAGCTTCGTCCGGGTTCCTCTCTGCCAAAGCAGAGAGATCGACAGAAGTCGCACACAGAGAAACCGCGTGTCGACTGCCTCCAGGAAGTCTTGCAGGTTGGTATTTATTTAGGAGGAAGAGTTCATTCCCATGTAGGTAGGTCACCATAACATATCTAAATCTTTGTTTCAGATATTTTACGATAAGCTTGTTTTTCTCACCATTTTGGAGTAGCTTTGTACAAAGATAAAAAAACAAACAAACAACTAAGACCATTTATTTGGTATAAAATATGTCCGGGGTGATGCCCAGTATTGCAATACTTGACTACGGTAGGCAGACTAGTGTTGCTCAGAAACTGGGGTCGAATTATACACGAGCTATATGAAAGAAATCAGGGTTTTCACAAAAACATTCAGGGGTTGCACTATACTTAAATGTCGGGTTATAAACGAAAAATATATACAGTAAGCACCACTTTATTAGTGTCTAATATCTTAGCATCCCTATACGTGTATAAACGAAGAATTAAGTGAATCTTCAAACATAGATCTACAAATTTTAATAATTTAATATTTTCTTTCAAATTGAAAGAAATGAATTACAAAGATTCTTTGCGAATAACTTGACATAAAATATTTTGTGTATCTCGTTTTTACAGTACAACAAATGAATTGCGTTAGTATAGCATAAATAGAAAGAATCTACATGTGTGAAGAGGTATGTGACACAGGCTTACATTGTTTTATCCGTGTGTATAAATTCTAGCTGTTGAAAGAAGACAGGGAAGTTAGTTGCTACTGTTGACGCGTGTAAACAAGTTATGTAGATTTTCTTTTATTTGTCAATATCGCTGAACATAAATTTTTGTAATATTGTATACTCGAATATTCGAAAGATGTGAGTATTACTTGTGTAAATTGCAGTTTCATTTGTGTGACAAACGATCGAACAAACACCCTGGCCAAAGGTTCACTGAAAGACTAATTAGAAAACAAGAATTGATATTTATAATAAAATCGTAGACTCCGGATGAAACTAAAACTTACATTTATTAATCTCAAGCTTATTGGCTAAAATGTATTTTCCCAATTTAATATATTCGTTTTAAGGCGGGGAAATATTGTTGATCACATTCTGAAGTGAGAATCCAAAATTTAATTCAAAGAAATATTTCATCTTCTGCCAATTCGAAGAACACCGCACGTCTCATATGACGTCACGGAGTGGTTAAGATATATTAATACAAAATTCAAATAAATACAGCCGGTCTCGGCACAAAAATTGTGTTCATTTCTGTGTGAGCCGGTCAATGTACAAAAAATTTCAGTGACAGTACTTAAATCTCTTGATTTTCTATAATTCGAAAATGGGACTTCACATCCGTAAAAGGAGAGTTGCCATGCATTTCACAAGTAGGATTTATCACCTTTTTTTTAGATCGTAAATATTAAAACATTACATGAATTGTATCATCTAACACGAATCAATTTTGTTTGTTAAAAGTCAGATTGATCCGGAAATATTTCAGGTAGGATTTATGAAAGAAATGCATCCAAACTTTCATTCCCTCTAATGATTCCATATCTAGTGATATAGCAAATCCTAAAAGCATCTATAGAAATTCATTGCAAATGATTTTACTATAGGAATGCATTAGAAATGATTTGAATCCTAGCTCTTTATGGAACCTGGAATATTATGGCTAGGATTTATGAAAGAAATCCATCCAAACTTTCATTCCCTCTAATGATTCCATATCTAGTGATATAGCAAATACTAAAAGCATCTATAGAAATTCATTGCAAATGATTTTACTATAGGAAAGCATTAGAAATGATTTTAAATAAAGGGTTCAGTTCAGAATTCACTGCAGGCTACCTGAATAGATATACAACTGATGAAACATGGAAGGCTCAACAGACGACATACTGTGGTAACAATTAAAATGAGGACAAGAGTCCACATATGATTCGTGTAAATAATGACAACACCACATACCAAAAGATCAGAAAGACGAACCTTCTTTGTTTCAAACATTTTGACCTCTTAGAAAACCTCACTCAACAAATTTATAGGCAAGTCCTACGGTTGCATGCCGGGATTTCTTCCTAACTAATAAAAATGGTCCATTTTCCTGTCTCATCCACCATATTTTTGTTTTGAAGTCAGAACACTATAATCACTTGACTGTATCCCTTTTTGCGTGTTAGAACCATTCTTACCTTCTGAACTTTTTGCCTTATTACTGTTGCTTTGCCTAGTTTTGACTTGCATATACAGTGTTTGCTTAGTTTTATTTGTCCATGTTCTTTTTATTCCTTTTCTTCTTGCTTGAGGACTTTGTCAATTCCTCTTAAGAATTTTGTCAATTACACTTAACCATAGCCAAATACTCAACGCCCCTCAAGCCTAAGACCCTTAACTTATTGTGTAAATACGACCAATACTTATGGGATCTTTTCTGTTAATCTACCCCTAATAATGTAAAATTACTTATCATAAATATTAATTCACCCCAAGGAATTATAAATCGAAGTTTGTTTTTTCATTCAATTTTTGGCACTCTTGAAATCATAAATAAAAAAAATCTGTTTTTCGCTTGTTTACCAAAGTGAGCATGAACGTCGTCCCCACAAATAGCACACCGAAGTTGCCCATGTTTGGGCTGATCGCAAAGAATGGAAGGGTCTCACTCTGGAAGAATTTGGTGTGAATTTTAGTAAATATAAATTTTTATTTTTTGTTTTGGGGGAATTAAGAGAAAAGACACTATTTATGTTCTAAAAGAGACTATTTGTAAATTTTCAAACTGCCATCCACTTAGAATGGCGAATCTCTTTGCCAATTTGTTTACACACAATGTCCGAGACATTAAACTTACACACGCATTATATATAAGTTTATGGACCCGCATCTGTGGTCGTTTTGATAATTCTAATAGAATTCGGTCAAGTTTGATTTTCAACCAATCAACGCCTTGATTTTGTGAATGTCGATAGCTTTGAGTTTGGTGCGCAGGGACCGTAGAAATCAATAGTCCCAAATCGAAAGGAAAACAATTATGTTTTTGATGTCGACTGGACAGAAATGAACTACAACACGACAGGGATAGGGTGGGGGAGACAATGAACAAACTGAGGATACAATTAATTCTTCAAACCAAAAAAGGACAATCGACAACATTTTTTTATTGGGATTAACTAAGAAAAAAAAAGAAAAAAAAGTAGATGAAAACAGAGAGATGAAAACAGAGAGATGAAAACAGAGAGATGAAAACAGAGAGATGAAAACAGAGAGAGAGAGAGAGAGAGATGAAAACAGAGAGATGAAAACAGAGAGATGAAAACAGAGAGAGAGAGAGAGAGAGATGAAAACAGAGAGAGAGAGAGAGAGAGAGATGAAAACAGAGAGAGAGAGAGAGAGATGAAAACAGAGAGAGAGAGAGAGAGATGAAAACAGAGAGAGAGAGAGAGAGATGAAAACAGAGAGAGAGAGAGAGAGAGAGATGAAAACAGAGAGAGAGAGAGAGATGAAAACAGAGAGAGAGAGAGAGAGAGAGAGAGAGATGAAAACAGAGAGAGAGAGAGAGAGAGATGAAAACAGAGAGAGAGAGAGAGAGAGATGAAAACAGAGAGAGAGAGAGAGAGAGATGAAAACAGAGAGAGAGAGAGAGAGAGATGAAAACAGAGAGAGAGAGAGAGAGATGAAAACAGAGAGAGAGAGAGAGATGAAAACAGAGAGAGAGAGAGAGATGAAAACAGAGAGAGAGAGAGAGATGAAAACAGAGAGAGAGAGAGAGATGAAAACAGAGAGAGAGAGAGAGATGAAAACAGAGAGAGAGAGAGAGATGAAAACAGAGAGAGAGAGAGAGATGAAAACAGAGAGAGAGAGAGAGAGAGATGAAAACAGAGAGAGAGAGAGAGAGAGATGAAAACAGAGAGAGAGAGAGAGAGATGAAAACAGAGAGAGAGAGAGAGAGATGAAAACAGAGAGAGAGAGAGAGATGAAAACAGAGAGAGAGAGATGAAAACAGAGAGAGAGAGATGAAAACAGAGAGAGAGAGATGAAAACAGAGAGAGAGAGATGAAAACAGAGAGAGAGAGATGAAAACAGAGAGAGAGAGATGAAAACAGAGAGAGAGAGATGAAAACAGAGAGAGAGAGATGAAAACAGAGAGAGAGAGATGAAAACAGAGAGAGAGAGATGAAAACAGAGAGAGAGAGATGAAAACAGAGAGAGAGAGATGAAAACAGAGAGAGAGAGATGAAAACAGAGAGAGAGAGAGAGAGAGATGAAAACAGAGAGAGAGAGAGAGAGATGAAAACAGAGAGAGAGAGAGAGAGATGAAAACAGAGAGAGAGAGAGAGAGATGAAAACAGAGAGAGAGAGAGAGAGATGAAAACAGAGAGAGAGAGAGAGAGATGAAAAAAGAGAGAGAGAGAGAGAGATGAAAACAGAGAGAGAGAGAGATGAAAACAGAGAGAGAGAGATGAAAACAGAGAGAGAGAGAGATGAAAACAGAGAGAGAGAGAGATGAAAACAGAGAGAGAGAGAGATGAAAACAGAGAGAGAGAGAGATGAAAACAGAGAGAGAGAGATGAAAACAGAGAGAGAGAGAGATGAAAACAGAGAGAGAGAGAGATGAAAACAGAGAGAGAGAGAGATGAAAACAGAGAGAGAGAGATGAAAACAGAGAGAGAGAGATGAAAACAGAGAGAGAGAGATGAAAACAGAGAGAGAGAGATGAAAACAGAGAGAGAGAGAGATGAAAACAGAGAGAGAGAGATGAAAACAGAGAGAGAGAGAGAGATGAAAACACAGAGAGAGAGAGAGGAAAAACAGAGAGAGAGAGAGGAAAAACAGAGAGAGAGAGAGATGAAAACAGAGAGAGAGAGGGAGAGATGTTAAAACACAGAGAGAGAGAGAGATGTTAAAACACAGAGAGAGAGAGAGAGATGTTAAAACACAGAGAGAGAGATGTTAAAACAGAGAGAGAGAGAGAGAGAGAGATGTTAAAACACAGAGAGAGAGGGAGATGTTAAAACACAGAGAGAGAGAGAGAGAGAGAGAGATGTTAAAACACAGAGAGAGAGAGAGATGTTAAAACAGTGAGAGAGATTTTTGTGTAAGTGAATATAATGAACCCAACTAGAATTGAATCTCTGCTTTCTCATTAACAATTCCGAATCATTATCATCACACCATCTCGTATTCCCAAACGACCACTAAGATATTCCCGTCCAGGGTATGACGATAAACTATATCCGCCTCCCGAGTAAGACGATAAACTACGTCCAACAGCAAGGCCTCTGATCAGGAGGTTTTGAGGAGCGTGGAACCACCTCTTAATTGCTGGTGTTCCCAGGTCCACCCTGGCCCGGGGTGGTGGCACCTATTAGGGTCCCAGCTATGAGTAAATAGTTAACCCCCAAAATGGGGTCAAAACACTATGAAAGTGTAAAAAATAGGTTTTTAATACCAGAAATACTTTGTAAAAAATGATTACACAAAATTTTTATTGCTGGTAATATCTTGTTTTGTCAAAAATCTATTTCTGGTAATAATTTTTCCCTTCAAAAATATATTGCTGGTAATATTTATTTTTCAAAAACGTATTACTGGTAATTTTTTTTTTTTTTGACGGGACACTGACTTTGGTGATGTCGCCTGAGGGGACACAGCTGATAGGGGACACTGATTTTGGTGATGTCGCCTAAGGGGACACAGCTGATAGGGGACACCGACTTTGATGATGTCGCCTAAGGGGACACAGCTGATAGGGGACACCGACTTTGATGATGTCGCCTAAGGGGACACAGCTGATAGGGGACACCGACTTTGATGATGTCGCCTAAGGGGACACAGCTGATAGGCGACACTGACTTTGATGATGCAAAGAACAACCTGTACAGATAATGAACACACAAATTTTAAATAATATGTGCCTAGACAGTGCTCGATAGCGTGAAAAACAGCAGGGACTCGGCAAAGGAGCATAGCACTCCTGATATGTAGAACTTTGAAGGCCAGGTAATGTTGAGCACTATTTTGCTTTTAGCGTTATGTGCCTTTGCGCAGGACTCTGCTGTATCCCAGGTTATCGACCATTTTATAGGTATGCTTTAGTTTTTTTGGTATTTGTTTTATTTTTCCCCAGAAGGAATACAATATCACAGTGCACATTAACCCCTTAAAGTTATATATATATATATATATATATATATATATATATATATACGCCGAAACGAGCTCTCCTAGCTACTGACGTCTTCCTCATAGTAAAAACGTTAAAATTTCCCTTCCACTCTGCGGTGCGACAATAGCTTTAGACACTATTTACATTATTCGGACTATTGTCCTCATCTTTGTCGCCATATTTATTACAACGTTTCGGCCGTTGTACGCTCCGGCCTTCTTATTAGCAAAGTAGTAGACTAAGAATTATAAGTCCAATAAAATTAACTTCATTTTTTTTTTTTCATTAGATTGAAATCAGGAGAGTTTCCGGGTCAGTCGATGGTACTTTGATTTGCTCACTGGTAAGGCTAGTCAATGTGTTCGTGCAGTGTTACCTAATATTTTTCACGGTCAAACAAATTTCAACATACACCCCGCAAAATAGATTCATATTTCTGTACACTGATTCGAATGACCTAATCAGAGGAAAAATAGAAATCGATTACACCCTGTCACTCCAGTGGGTCTAAAACTGACTGTATGGTGAAAGAGAGGAAACTAAAGCACTTGTTTCAATTAATCTGCACAAGGATGTCACACACTGTTTAATATCTAAAAATACGCTAAGTTAATTGAGTTTTTTTTTCCGGGTTTTCAGATAAGACGTTTAGCCATCTTTGCCGTAAGAATCACTGAAAAATCCTTTGAGTTATTCAGCTAGAAGAAGAACAGGTTAAAATCGTTTTGTGTTAGCTCCACTATGTCTTCCCAACTGAGCAATGGTGAGAGGAAAAAGATCATTCAAGCCTTCAGTAATAGTACCAACATTCATACTCTGGCTCCCATCTTCAAACTCTATTCAAGAACCATCAAGTGAAATGTTTTAAAAAGAGGAAACAGTCGAGAGGAAAACTGGATCAGGAGGTCACAACAGGAAGAGGGATCATCATTTCAACTTAGAGCTAAAGAGATCAATAGGAAACTAGAGGGAGGAGTTTTAGCTCTGACAGTCCAAAGAGCGGTGAAAAATACTTGAAAATGAGATCGTACGTAAAACAAACATGTGAGACACCTTGCTACTCCAGGACAGAAAGTTAGGACAGTTTTCCTCAAGAACGATGTATTTTCCTTTTTAACAGCGAAAAATAAATTCATAGGATTTCTTACTCTTGAGCATGTAACATACAACTGGCCATACGTAAATATTTCTTTCTGGAAACAAATCCCAACTTTTTGAAGCGTTTGATCTTGTGATTTGTTTATAGTTCTCGTAAACGCAGGACGAATTGGAAACTGGATTCTTGTACAAAAAAACAAAGAAAAGATATGAAAAAAAAATGCATTTTTGTTAAATTAATATTTGTTATTTTAATAATTTTTTTTTTTAAATAGTGGGAATATTTTGTATGTTAAATATTAAAACTTAATTTTACGAAAGGATTAATGAAAACTTACTGTACTAAGCTTCGCACCCTAGTAAAACCACCTGTACATTGTAACCTCTGATCTGTTTGCACTTCTCTCCAAAATTAGGTTCCGATTGGTCAATGTATGTCTATTTTAGAGGATGAGATGGACGGACTAACAGAAGTTACAGAATTTTATATATAGATGTATCAGCACTTATACAAGTCTGGCAAAAGGTCTATGGACCAGTAGGCATATACAGTTACTAATTTTGTATTTCGGAATCCAGTTTCATGACATTTAATAGGAATAGGGGGTGGGGCAGATATTCCAAAATGGAGAAAAGAAGTGGAAAACGAGTGAAAATTGACTGAAAGGTAAAATGAAAACATGTGAGGGATTAAACCTAGGTGAGGGTGGAGACTGGGGTATGTGGGTGGAGAGCAAAATTAATGGTGATTTATTACCTTGACTCATACTTCCAGTTAGCCCAGTTGAAAAAGACACAGATTTTCAGAGAACTTAAAACGATTACTTGGTTAATTATTTAAATGTATAATTTTACTTAGAATTATTGCCATGTCATGCAAACAATAGTCTGTGCCTTATTTAAATAGATTAGCCGTAAATAATCAACAGTACCTTTTTTTATAGTCATTTTTTATATCAACGACAGCGAAGGCCGTTTTTTTGGGGGGGGTTGACATTTTTTTGCAACCTTTTATCGATTGTAGTTAACTTTAATGAAATAAAAATGGTACGGTTTCATTGAAAACAACTGAATTATTCAATGGCATTTTTCATAATCTTCATATGAAAATTCGTCGATAAAAAATATGAAAACGTAAAACATGTCATTTCAATAGTGGACGAAATTTGTGTAAGTGCTATAAATAATTTGAAATGGGATTCATAAATTATTAGAATAAATAAAAATAGATTTGCATCATTTCACATTTTTCTCCTGTTTTTTTTTTTCTTTCGCTGCGCGAATTTGCGTTTTTTTTGTCTTCCCTCATACAAATTAATCATTTCATTTTTAATGTTTTAATTGTATGTAGGGTGTTTGTGCGAGTAAAAGTAATTTGAAATAAATTATTATGTTCCCAGTCGACCCTGATGAGCTAGGGAACGAAACCGGTTGGTCTGTCTTGTTTGTGTTTTCATCTCTTATCTTTTATTTTTCATAATGCCTATAAGGAATAAATTTTACGTTTTCCTTGCCATATATATATATATATATATATATATATATATATATATATATATAAAAGAAAGCACAGTAAGATATATAATCCGGTGTTCTTGATATTTTTTTTATTTTTACAAAATAGTGCTCAATGTAAATTTACAGAGCATAAATATTATAAATTAACTGATATAAAATGTTTTTTTTCGCTACACAGTAATAACCATGTTTCAAAAATGGAAGCTAAAAACTTCAAATTTAATTATATAATTAAATTAAAAGCATTAGTTCCGTTTCATCTTGAAGCGAATTTTGGAATAACTTATTTTTTAATTTACTCAGTTTTAAACGCACATATAAATTCATAATTTCCTGTTTCCAAGGATACTGAGAAATCCAATCATTCAGACAGGGGTGGTAGCGTGTTCATTTTTATTAACTATTGTTGTATCAATTATTAGTTACGTTCGAAAAAGAGGTTAAGTTTAGGGAGGGTAGGGGTTTATTTTTCAACGAATTCTGACATCCGTTAAATGCATGTCGTCTGGGTTTTTTTTATTAACGGCAAAAAGTTTTTCGGCATTTTTTTTCGTACTTGTATTCTTTCAAGGTGTGTTTGGGTTGGAATACATTTTATTTAACTACAATATTAAAATATTTTAACTTAATTACTAATAGACTATATTTCTTTTTAAAAACAATTAAATATAATAGAATTACTTAAATTATTTAAAATTATTTTTTCATATAAAATATAAGTATGTATATTACCAGCGCCCTTTTTTTTTTCTTTTTTTTTTTAATATTATTTAAGGAAAATTTTTGACAATGACGGCAAAGAATAGCTATTTTATTTCTCTGATTCAGTAAATTTTTATTTTTTATAAACTTAGTAATATATAGTTTCTTATATATATATGTATATATATATATATATATATATATATATATATATGTGTGTGTGTGTGTGTGTGTGCCGCGCGAAAGGGAGAGATATAGCATATCAGTCACAATTTTACGAAAATGATTCATATAAAAAACGACAGAATTTAACAAGAATTTTTTCCATGTCTCCCTACAATTTTCAAAAATCCTCTAAATTGGGATTTCTGTCAACTCCCACCCCTACAGAAATTTATCAATGGAAGCTGAACATGTATGAAGCCATAAGTTGGGGTAGATTTAACATTTATAACAGGAAAGGTGGGGCTAATATATTTAGTTTAAAGGTTAGAATACTAGCGACAGTGGTTGGGCGTGATGGTGAAGAAGTACTGGACATTGGTGACCCCTGGAGCTTTAAGTAATGTCATGGAAAGATGGTCTGTTCGGATTCATTGTCAAATCAGCAAGGAGAATTGAATGTCTCCGTGTCAGACATCGGACAAGGAAATTTATTTATTTATTTTTTTTTGTCACATTGACACCAATATGAGTCATGCAATATCCGACGCTTTCGGAATTGAAGATAACTGATTGTCAATTAACCGAGAGAAAACCGTTTCATTATCAGTGTTGTTTAACCTACCGGCTTCTTCAATTCACAGATTTACAAATAGTTGTAGATTTGGGTAGCAAACCTTCTCTAATAGATGCTTCATGAAAGTATTTACGTTAATTTTTGTTATAGTAAGCTAGAAGCAAAGAAGAGAGTGCTGAACAATTACGTGATATCTGTCCTCCTGTATGGTAGTGAACGCTGGACAAACTCTTCGCAGATGAAGAAACTTGAAGCAACAGAAATTTGATTCTACAGAAGGATGATGAGAATGCCATGAACCAAACATGTGAACGACAACAAAGTTTCAGGAAAAAAACAAA
>OZ038519.1:58594956-58672456 GCA_964036315.1 Acanthosepion esculentum | reverse complement strand
GGATAGATCAAGGGAACTGGAGATGTAGATTGACATTACATTTGAATAGTTGGAGATTATAGTTGTCAGGGAAACAGGAATAGGGGAGGGAGTTCCACAGGCGAGAGGTGCGAGATATGAAGCTATTGGAGTAGAAGAGACGGCTACATTTAACAGTTTCAACGGTGAAAGGGTGGGAGCGGGATGCCAGCCTCGTAGGACGCTTGAATTCATGAAGCCTGGGAACCATTGAAAGCAGCTCATCAGAGCAATTACCGTGAAAGTATTTCTAAAAAAAGACAGACAGAGAGAGGCGACAGCGCGTCTGTGAGAGAGTGACTGCAGACGAGATGCCAGATCAGGGCCAATTACGTTGCATATCCGTCTCTGGATCTTATCAAGAACCCCGAAGCAAACAGAAGAGGCTCCAGACCATATATGACAGCAATACTCCATGCAAGGGCGAATGGTTGTTTTGTAGATTTAACTTGTGATAAAAATGATTTATTAGGGAAATTTAAAAACAAATCGTTACCTCTTTTCATAAGGTAAGGTGAGTGCATAAATCAATAATACACACCAACGTTACATAAAAACTAACGCAAATCCATTATATCCACACACCCAAATTCAAATCACCCTCCATCCATTCATAATCAAACACATACCCTCCTCCATAGAATATAGAATCAGTAGTAACTCTTCCAGTGAAGATGTATTTTATAAACATAGCAAATTTTACAACATTGCCTTTAAAAAAATGGCTATACATGCCCTGACATTAAATATAACAAACCTAACAGTGTTATTAGTAAAACCAGAAGCAAGCAATCATTTGGTACACACACCCATTTAAGCGAACTAAGTTAAGGCGAAAGTTTCTCAATTTAATTAGAATAATCCACTTAGTAAGAATTTTAATAAAAATACATTTAAATTAAGCCATAGTTGTACAGATAATCTTGAAAAAATGATTAAAAGACAATAATAAAACTTTAAAATATCGCAGAAAAGAGTTTTTTTAGCATGGAGGTCGGTTCTTTTATGAGGGATTGACAGTTGTCTCAGTAGTTTAATGTTTGTCATTTTTAAATAAAAGGCACTCGATGAATACAACATGAACCTTATATATATATATATATATATATATTTATATTTGTGTATTTAGGCAGCAATCCTTCTTTCAAGCACATTTCATTAAAAACGACTGACAAGGTGCTTTTATTTAGTTTTTTATATAATTTCTCGTGCGATCTAATAAAGTTTTTCTTTTCAGAGGATAAATTATATAAAAATTGTCCGAATGTTCTTTTTTCCGAGCGCTTTCGGCTATACATTTAGCCATTATCAAGGATTATATTTCAACTGTTAGAATTAGAAATAGTTTGTTATGTGTATGTTTTATAAAGTGATTCATTTTTTGTTTCAAAACACGGTCAAGATATTATGTCCATGTTCAAAGTTAATATTATTAAGTGTTGGTTTGTTTAATTTTATAAGTAAGGCTTCCATTATTTTTAGCCTTTTTTTGCAAGTGGATGATGCTATTATATTAGTGTTGTCGACAAGTATATTCCGAATAGTGTCCGGTAGGTCTCCATGAATATTTAAATGAGATCTAATTGAGCTATTGTCAGAAAGGTGTAGGGTTAATCTGCGTGTTAAACGATTTGTAGTGTGGCCTATATAATTATTTACGAAAGTTGATTCTTGAGGAATACAATTCCTTAATGGACATTTGAATTCGTAAATAATGTTTGCTCTATTTAATTTTGTTCTAGGAGGTGAATTATTATTTTTAACTATAAGGTTACAAGTTTTAAATTTTTTATAATAAATAATTAATCTAATTTTTTTGCTATTATCAACTGGTGCTATGCATTTTTTTATAATGTTATTCATTCGGCATTCATCCTGTTTATAATTATCGTTCATCTGATTTTTATAAAAAATATTAATATTATTGTTTATGTTTCTATTCTCGCCGTTGCTATTAGTTACTTTGGACAAGAAACGCCTAATGTGGAAATCCAACAATTGATTAGGAAATCCGTTATTAATCAGCGTTATATATATATATATATATATATATATATATATATATATATATATATATATATATATATATATATATATATATATATTCTAATTAATCTCATATTTTATTGAATTTTACGCACTTAAGCTTTATCGTCTTAAGACGCTTGTTGGGGAAATGTTAGAAAATGACCAATGGATTTTAAATTTACTGTAGTTACTTCTCTTTCTTCTTTTTATGTGATTGGGCGCCCATATTTACAAAAATCGACACGTTTACACACACACAAAATTATTTTTAAAATACTGGGGGTCGTTGAATTGTAGGAAGCTTTTCCATTTATGATTAGTAAATATAGTTTATACTTAATAACAATATCACCTAACCACTACAAATTAATCCAGATTTTAAGATTTAAAAGTAGAAATTTTATTTGTAAAAATTCACTAGTGATCGATTTTTTTAAAAACACAATTATTGATCATAATATATCTTTTATTCATGAAAGTAATGAAAAGCTTTTCTAATTAAATAATGTTTTAGTTTTATTGCATGTTTTATTTTATGATTAAGATTTTGTCTAACTAGGGGTCACGTTTGACAATAGAAAAATTGATTTAGATTCTTCAAGGCCTTGTGCTTATATAAATTTCATAAAATTAAATGAGTGTAACAGATGTAAAAAAAAATTATCTAATTTTAGAACATTTTCTAAAACTTCATAAAATAATTTTCCCGAGTTCTGAATGTTTCATTAAAATCCGTCAATTATCTGATTTTTTTTTGCAAGAATTTCGAAATGAACGAGTTTTTCGCCACTAAAAAACGCTAAAATTTTTCATACTAATTTATGGTCACACAAGATAAACAATTTTTAACTAATATTTTGAAGGTCCAAAGAAAGATTTAAAAAATATAATTTAATACGATAAAAACAAATTTAATAGGAATATCATATCATTTAATAATAAATACTAAAAAATATCATTTAATAATAAATACTAAAAAATATCATTTAATAAATACTAAAAACCCTCTTAATAATAACAGACTTTAACGATAAAACTATTTTTATTAAATTTGGGGCAATTTTTCATCATGTATGCTCAGCGAGACTTGAAGGGAGTAACTATGTAGCAATAACAGCACATCGCCAAAGAAATACGGGCAGCTCTTCAAGAGAGATTTTTAAAAATTAAAACGGTTTCATTGGAGATTAGATTATTTTAAAAATGTAAGAAAGAAACGTTTCTGTTTCTTAATACTGTGCTTAGCTGTTGGAAGTCATCTTTGGCTATACCAGAGTACCTTCGCATATCAGTGCCACACTTCCCAGTCCTCAGTTAAAGCCTTTCTCAGATAATTAAATTGTTGCACTGGTTTCATTTTTGGTATCACCAATTTTCGTTAGAAACAAACATGTGCTGAACTTTTATTTAATATCAGTCCTCCTCAAAGACAGTGAATGCTGGACAATCTCCTCACAGATGAAGAAGAGACTTGAAGCAAGAGAAACAAAGAAAAGAGTACAGAATTGTTATGTAATATTAATCCTCCTATATGGCAGTAAATGCTGGACAATCTCCTCACAGATGTAGAAGAGACTTGAAGCAAGAGAAATAAAGAAAAGAGTACTGAACTGTTATGTAATATTGGACCTCCAAAATGGCATTGAATATGCGTGTTAATTTACGCTTACATATCTGACACTCAACTTCTCGAGAGCACCTCTCTGCGGCTGCTCGGTCTCCCGTTGACTGCTGACCTGAGATGGAACAAATAAATTGAGTCAATTGCTTCGTCCACCACAAGGAAAGTTGGCTCCTGTGCCGCGCCAGGAAATTTTTCTCCCCGGAATCGATCCTCCAAATCTACAAATCAACCATTCGCCCTTGCATGGAGTATTGCTGCCATATATGGTCTGGAGCCCCTGCTGTTTGCCTCGGGTTTCTTGATAAGATCCAGAGACGGATATGCAATGTAATTGGCCCTGATCTGGCATCTCGTCTACAGTCGCTCTCTCACAGACGCGCCGTCGCCTCTGTCTTTTATTCACAAATACTTTCATGGTAATTGCTCCGATGAGCTGCTTTCGCTGGTTCCCAGACTCCATGAATTCAAGCGTCCTAGGAGGCTGGCATCCCGCTCTCACCTTTCACTGTTGAAACTGTTAAATGCCGCCGTCTCTTCTACTCCAATAGCTTCATATCTCGCACCTATCGCCTGTGGAACTCCCTTCCTTATTCCTGTTTCCCCTGATATCTATAATCTCCAACTATTCAAATGTAATGTCAATCGACATCTCCAATTGCCTTGATCTATCCACTATCCTTCTCCTCTATCACTCCTATCTGCTCTCGCTCCAAATCTTCTGTAACCCCTTGCGTGCTAGTGGCTTCCCGCCTTGCTTGGGGTGAAATGCTTAAAAAAAAATTTGTATATATATATATATATATATAGCAAGGGGCGACCATATCAGTCACAATTTTACGAAAATTATTCATATAAAAAGCGACAGAATTTAACACAAGAATTTTTCCATGTTTCCCTACAATTTTCAAAAATCCTCTAAATCGGGATTTCTGTCCACTCCCACCGCTACAGAAATATATCAATGGAAGCTGAACATGTATGAAGCCATAAGTTGGGGTAGATTTAACATTTATAACAGGAAAGGTGGGGCTCATGTATTCAGTTTAAAGGTTAGAATGCTAGCGACAGTGGTTGGGCGTGATGGTGAAGAAGTACTGGACATTGGTGACCCCTGGAGCTTTAAGTAATGTCATGGAAAGATGGTCTGTTCGGATTTACTGTCAAATCAGCAAGGAGAATTGAATGTCTCCGTGTCAGACATCGGACAAGGAAACTTATTTCTTTTTTTTTTGTCACATTGACACCAATATGAGTCATGCAATATCCGACGCTTTCGGAATTGAAGATAACTGATTGTCAATTAACCGAGAGAAAACCGTTTCATTATCAGTGTTGTTTAACCTACCGGCCTCTTCAATTTACAGATTTACAAATAGTTGTAGATTTGGGTAGCAAACCTTCTCTAATAGATGCTTCATTAAAGTATTTACGTTAATTTTTGTTATAGTAAGCTAGAAACAAAGAAGAGAGTGCTGAACAATTGACTACTATGTTGTGTTATATATCGAAGGAACTCTCGGTCTTTAGCGACTAATATCGACCCAATAACGAGCAAACGATCAAAAACTTGTAAATCACTGAAAAATATCAACTTTTATTTATCTCAGCCACGACTTCTCTCCATTTGTTTTGCCGCTTCCACAACGGTAATGCCGTCGTTACAAGACTTTACGCGGCAGATGTGATTCTATTGAAGAATGCTAAAATTATCATGGACATTTCTGAGATGAGGTATTGTAACTATTGACACTATTTACATCGTTCGGACTGTTGTCCTCATCTTTATTGCCATATTAACAACGTTTCGGCCTTTATACGCTCTAGCCTTCTTCAGGATCTGTCTATATTTCTGAGATGAGGTATTGTAACTTTTTACACTATTTACATCATTCGGACTGTTGTCCTCATCTTTGTTGCCGTATTCACGAAAATCTAAGCTGGCCAGGCAAATGAATACGATATGGGAACCAGTAATACGGAGTGTTAGAGAAAAACAATAACAAAATTGTAATATGAGTTCTGGTAAAAAAAAAATGATTACTGAGACATTAGGATTATAAGTCGCCAAAATACAAATACTGATACATGGCCCGGTGGATAAAAGCATTGGTTGGATCCAGTAACTTGACCCAAAGTTTAGGACACCTCGAGGCGGTGTAATGGTTAGCAAGCTTGTCTCGCTAGAACAATTACGACTGAGTAGTGAGTTTGATACTCACTGGGTGCCCCCTACATTTGGCTTTGTGCCACAGCTAAGCTACGCTTGGAAAATCACTATCTTGACCCAAAGTTTTGTGAGTTCAATACCTGGTTACAGCAGAGGTGAACAAAAACTTAGAGAGTTGAGTTAAAGGGCGATAACTGCTGCTCAGACAACCGGAAGAGGCATGGCAAGTGGAACTAGAACAATCTACCTCGGTGGACGAAATAAAGGGTTTTGGTTTAAAATTCCAATTACCTGAAGAAGGCCGGAGTATACAACGAAACGTGAATATAGTAACAAAGATGAGGGCAATAGTTCGAACAACGCAAGTATTGCAACATAATTTTAATTGATTGATTTGTTTTTTACTGTTTATCAACCCTTTGCCGGTTATAATATAAAGCCAGAAGATGTTTTTAGATTTTAAGATTTTTTAAATTTTTTGCGATAATAAAGATATAGTAATACAAGTATTACGAATTAACCCATACCTGGGGGGAATAGATGTCGATTCAAAACTAATCAGAATTTGATAAACAAGAAATTATGTGGATCAATTTTACATTACAATCCATATATAAACTGATACCCCACTTTGTGGCCACATTAATTTCTATACATTTCTATTCCATAGAATGTAAATAAATCTGAAAGACATGCCTGTGTAGCTCATCAGTATTTCATTGATTGATTCCTTTTCTACGGCTTATCGACAACCAAGAAATTATGTGGATATAAAGTGGGGGATGAATTCTACATTACAATCAATATATAGACTGATCCCTCACTTTATGGCCATAGTCATTTCTATACATTTCGATTCCAGAGAATGCAAATAAATCTAAAAGACATGCCTGTGTAGCTAATCAGTATTTCATTGATTGATTCGTTTTCTACGGCTTATCAACAAACAAGAAATAATAATGTGGATATATTATATATATTATATATTACAACAGTATATAAACTGATCCCTCACTTTGTAGCCAGAGTACCTTCTATACATTAATATTCCAGAGAATGTAAATAAACCTAAGTCATGCCTGTTTCGCTAATCAGTATTTCATTGATTGATTGTTGATAAGCCATAGAAAACGAATGAAACAAGAAATTATAATGCGGATATAAAGTGGGGGATCAATTCTATATTACAATCAATATATAAACTGATCCCTCATTTTGTGGCCACAGTAGTTTCTATACATTTATATTCCGGAGAATGTAAATAAATCTAAAAGACATGCCTGTGTAGCTAATCAGTATTTCATTGATTGATTGATTCGTTTTCTATGGCTTATCAGCAAACAAGAAATAATATTGTGGATATAAAGTGGGGGATCAGTTCTATATTACAATCAATATATAAACTGATCCCTCACTTTGTGGCCATAATAGTTTCTATACATTTATATTCCAGAGAATGTAAATAAATCTAAGACATGCCTGTGAGTATTTCATTGATTTATCGATTCATTTTCTATGGCTTATCAACCTTTCGTATGTTATTTAAAGATAGAAAATATTTTTAGATTAAGATTATTTTTTTATATATATAATAGTTTAGTGATACAAGCACTGCTAATTAACCCATAGCCGGGAGGAGAAGAGGTGGATTCATACTTTTCCTAAGGTTATTTGCGTGTAAGCGAATATAACGAACCCTACCGGAATTCGGCTCCCCGATCAATTATTCCGAGCCTTTATCCATTACACCACCCGCACATCCAAGCTTACAGCACCTGGTATTTCCAAGCTGTCACCCATATAGGTACTGACCAGGCTCGACGTTGCTCAACTTCGCTGATCGTACGAGAAATCGGCTCCCCGATATTAATTACACAACCCTCACATCCAACCCTAGCGCACTTGGTATTCTCAACAGTTTACCCATCTAGATACTGACCACGCTCTACGTTGCTTAACTTCGGTGATCGTACGGGAACTAGATTAATAATTCCGAGCCATTATCCATTCAACCACCCGCACATCCAAGCTTACAGCACCTGGTATTTCCAAGCGGTCACCCATCTAGATACTGATTAGGGTCGACGTTGCTCAACTTCGGTGATCCTACGGGAACCGGGGAACACCACTGGAGAGTAGCAAAGAGGTGACCGATGTGTAAGTGAGGTCAGGTATATTTACCCGGCCTCCCCACTAAGGCAGTATGTGACACAAGGTCGTTTTAACGTAAAGAGCGCCATACACGTACGTATATATATATATGAACCAAAGACAAAACTGTTTGACCACCAGTCCCTGCGACCACTGTCACGCTGGCATCGATATTACGCCGACCCTACTGCCGCAGGGTTGGAGTCCCCAGGACTGGCAACTTTCTCTCATCTAAAACGAGGAGAAACGTTTACTCCGCTTCCGACACGAAAGTAACTCCCGTGTAAGTGAGGTCTGGACATACCTATTTAGGGGTGGCCGTTTTCGTTTATCAAGACAAGAAATAGGGAAAACACTCCACCGACGGGAACAAATTACAAATACCAGAGATATTTGGGTGGCGCTTTATTCCACAAGGC
Source organism: Acanthosepion esculentum (assembly GCA_964036315.1). Taxonomy (NCBI): domain Eukaryota; kingdom Metazoa; phylum Mollusca; class Cephalopoda; order Sepiida; family Sepiidae; genus Acanthosepion; species Acanthosepion esculentum. The sequence goes on along the minus strand of OZ038519.1, from coordinate 58,664,049 downwards.
ATAATCTTCCTAAAAACCAGATCTTCTGATTCATGTTACACAAATTTCCACCACTGGCCGGATGTGAACGCTCCGAGACCCAAGACTGAACTAAAAATTCCATCCACTGCGCATCGGCTCCGCACATAGCTTCCGTTTTACTTGCACACTCAAGGAAAAAATACAATTCAGAATTTCCACCCAATAGCATCCACTTCCGTCTAAAGAAACGAAATCAAAATTGGAGCCGACCTGAGCCCAAGAAAAGGATATAAAAGCCCATCAAAGGGACATCTTCGGCAGTCGGACAGCACATAACAACCAGGAATCGCAAGGCTCGTCGGAACGCGACGTCTCATTTCAAAAGACAACTCGCCAAAGGCCGTCACCGCAGTAAGTCACAGCTCACCCTTCTTTTCCTACTGTACGCCTCTGCGGACGACTTTTACTCTTCGACTTATCTCTTTCTTTCAACGAGAGACATTTACACCAATTTACTATTTGTCGAATTTTTTATGTTAATTATTTATTTCTTTAGCCTCCGTCGTTTCTTCTTCGTTATGGCATCATACGTTTAAACCGCCAGAAAGAAGGCCTGAGGTGAGAGCAGCTGAAGCATCGTGATCAAGGCGAGAAAAAAAAAAACGCGGAAACTAGTCTGAACTAATCGATGTCCACTGTACAGTAATACAATATAACCTGTAATTTCTCTGGTCTCTTCCTGTCAATGGACAAAGAAAACCAAGTTATCCTGCTTAAAAATTAAACAAAAATAATATAGAACGGAGAAGAATGCCACTTGGCTGTTATAAAAACCTGTTTATATTGCTGCCCGGATATTTTTTGTTTTTGAAAGACAAGGTGGCCCGTGTCAGCTGTTGCTATGGCGACAGCTTAGAGACTGCTCATTACAGCAAACCCATCTTGAACTTTCGACCCAGCAAATTATTTCTCATTCAAAAAAAAAAAAAAAAAAAAAAAAAGCCTGAGTCTTACATATTAATAATTGTTTAAATGTGTTGTCGTTAAATAGGACTGACTGTCTCCAGAATCACAATTCAATGCACAGTGAAAGGCAGATGTAAGGCTTCAGCTGTTTCCGATGATATCAACACTTTGTTCATAGTTTTAACGGTAAAGCAAAGGACCGGAGATTGTAAGGGTGTTTGTAGTGAGTGAGAAATAACTCACTTTTACCCTCTGCCTTCAAATTCGGAGAACTGAGGAAGAAATTGGCGAGTCTATATAAAATATTCTTTGGACCAATGAAAACCCTGCCTTCACAGAAATTGACCGGTGGGCTGAAAAGAAGGAGAAAATAAATTTGCGAGCCTATGTGAGGAGAAAAATAAAATTAAGAGAAAAGGTGTCTGATCTCATGTGAAAGGTTTCGTTTCAGTTTCTCGCGACCAGCGTCAAAGTTCTCACCATTGTAAAATTATTCGCCAATAATTTTATCAGTCTTTAACCAAGAACGTGGCACTTCAAACAAGGTAATTTAATATGTTGTATGAACATTTCCTATTCATGACAATACGTTAAAACTACGAACTTTAAGAAATCTGATTTATTTTCCTGAAACGAGCTTCTGAAAACTTCAGGTGTATAAATTTTGGAATTAATTAATTATTCCCGTTACCCCCTTCCCTTTAGATTCGGAGGACTGAGGAAGAAATTTGCGAGCCTATGTACAATTTTTTCTGGTACCAATGAAAACCTCGCCTTCACAGAAATTGACTGGTGAGCTGAAAAGAAGGATAGAATAAATTTGCGAGCCGATGTGAAATTGCTCTTGGACCAATAAAAACTTGGTCTTCACAAAAATTATCCGTTGAGTGAAGAAGAAAAGAAAAGAAAGTAGTGAGCCTATGCAAAATTCTTTCTTGATATAAAAATGAGGAGAAAAATTAAAAAAAGAGTGATCTCAAATGAAAGGTTTCGTTTCAGTTCCTCACGACCAGCGTCAAAGTTCTCACAATTGTAAAATTATTTGCCAATAATATTATTAGCCTTTAACCAAACACGTGGCACTTCAAACAATTTTCCTTCAACAATCCAAGAAATCTAAATATTTCAAACTATCACTCTTCATCTACTTTTGAATGTATGCAACCATATATTGCTTCTGTCAGCAACGAACTCTCTTATATTTGTTTTAAGCATTTTTGAATATTATTTTGTGTCAGATCATTTAATCTGTTGTATGAACATTTCCTCTTCATCACAATTCGTTAAAACTACGGATTCTGATTTTTCCTGAAGCTACCGACAACTTCAGGTGTGTAAATTCGTGAATTCATTATCTTGTTTTGTTAAAATTATCCGCGTTTCGTCATCATTATCATCCTTCGTTATTAATCTTGTTGTGGGTAAATCAACTGTTCATTTCATCCCCTAAGCCCTACGCCCCGATGTTAATTACCGTTAATTTTAGAATTTAAGTTTTGGGGGAATTCACAAACGCAAGGAGTCCTTAAGCAGCTGCAATAGAAACAGTGAGAGATTAGTGAGTGCAGCGAAGCGAGAAAGGGCGGGATTTGAACTCGGCACGACAGCTCCACTTTCCGCGTCGCTACACTATCCGCACATTGAATACATCAATCTTATTCATCAAAATGAATCAATTATTTCACACCAGGCAAGGCAATAATGCCACTAAGACGCAGGGGGTTACTGGGAGTAAAAAAAGAATGAGAAGACTTTAGTGAGTAGAAAGGACAATAAAAGAACAGGTTTCAGGAAGACAGAAGATGGCGATAATGCCATTAAGACGCAAGGGGTTACTGGAAGTGAAATAGAATGAGAAGACTTTAGTGAGGAGAAAGGACAATAAAAGAACAGGTTTCAGGAAGACAGAAGATGGCGATAATGCCACTAAGGCGCAATGGGTTACTGGGAGTGAAAGAGAAGAATTTAGCGAGGAGGAAAAGGACAATAAGGGAACAGACTTCCGGAAGACAGCAGATGTTGATTGATGTTGTATTTTAAATTTTTGAAGAACGCAAGTGGCAAGGGAATGCAAGAAATTGGAACGTAGTTCCACAGGTTAAAAGTGCGAGAAAATAAACTATTAGAATAGAACATACGGTTGCATGTAACTAGTTCAACAGTAAAACGGTGAAACCTAGTTGCCAATCTAGTACTGCCCTTAAATTCATGCTGTCGAGGCGCCAAGGAGAACAGCTCATCAAAATAATTGTCATGAATAGTAAAGAAAGAGAGAAGCCATGTTACGTTGGTGGGGAAGTGACTGATGTCAACATGGTAGGTTAGGATCGATTAATTTACAGAACCTTCTTTGGATTTTGTCGAAAAATCTGTAAATGCGTGACAGAAACACCAGACAAGATCGAAAAACTAGTATTCAATGCAAGGACGAATGGTAGATTTATGAATGTGCAAAAAAAAAGATTCTGGCGAGTAGAATTGGTTTGGTTTGGGATATCAACCTCAAAACGTTATTTAATGCCGGTAAAAGATTTTTTTGGTTTAATTTGGATTGTTTTACTCAATGGGTTATTTAATGCCGACAAGATTTTTATTGCTGGTAATATTTTTCCACAAATGTATTACTCGTATTTTTTTTCAAGAAGTATAGGCTTTTAAAATCAATATGCCAACAGTATACGTATTTTTATACAAAATAAAGGTCAATTCTACAATATATTTTATATAGTAATATTTAGTATATATACTTTAGGGTTAATTTGTAGTTTTACACCCGCTCTCAGTTCGCATTAAAAATTTCCAAAATACATACATTTATATGTAATTGTACATGCTTCATTCGAATCTGGCTTGATAAATTTGATTAACATCTACCATTTTGGAGTTAACAGTAAAAGTTCGGATTCATTCTCGTCGTTGGCGGCGGCCATTACTCGAGTTTTTTTGCATACATTCGCTGCGGAAAGCTAAACGCGGAAGACTACGGAAAGCTATGCACAGTACTGATCTTTTTGCCAAAATGTGTCTCAATTACTGCACACGAGAACTATTTACGTAGACACGAATGAATCCGAAGTTTTACTGTCGATAACAACAAAACGGTAGATTTTATCAAATTCATCAAGCAAGATTCGAATGAAACACGTAAAATTACACAAATTTAACTATTCTGGAATTTTTTTTATCGCGAACAGAGCGCGTGTGCTAAACTGCAAATTAACCTACTTTAATATATATTAAAATTTAAACAGCTAAATATCTTCTTTGCGTTTTAGTAATTATTGGTTTGGACTTCGTGATATCATGTGCTGCGTGCCATTGGAAATTGCTTGGCGTGCCACGGGCGGCACGCGTGCCATAGGTAGCCAAACCCTGATTTAGGAGGTTGTAGAGAACACGGTGTCAGTCCAGACGCAAAAGGCGCATAGGATCTCATGCGGACAGGTTTCTCAACACCAGTTACATCCGGGTTTTTTCCGTTAGCAGCGGGACATGTTGGTGTGTCTAGATACAGGCCTCTCTGCAACTAGTCAAGATCCGGGTCTTTGTAAGACGCCTCATGCCAATAAAAGGCTGAGGGAAAGCTAGTAGTCGGCAAGATACGATGTCTTGTCAAGTCGGTCCCGTGGGCATTTTTGTTCTTTAACCGTGTTATTTTTGTTACCTCCCGTCTCTTTGCCCCCTCTGCCTATGTTCCCCCACCCAACCTCAACACACTGTTACCGTTCATGACTACAGAGGTACTGGCAGAAGACGTTAAACACTTTCTTTCTTTCATTCATTTTCTCTCTAAAACCAAGTAACCTTTTTTTTTTTTACTCACTTTCCACGCAGTCGAGACGGAAGAGTTTATTATTTATGAGGTATTGGCAGAACGTAACGGTCGTGTGAACTAACAAAAGTGGGGATAAACACAATTCTTTCTTTTTATGTGCTGTGTCCTTTCCGGGCGTAGGTGATCATGGCTCTCCACTTCCTCCTATCCTTTGTAGCTCGCAATAAGTATCGTCCCTCTGCCACCCCCCCCCCCAGTCACCCACTTGCTTAAGACCGCCAGGGATGTCATACGTTCCTTTTCCTTGTCTCTCTTTCCCTCTATTCGACTTATGAGTATCAGATTCTCGAAGCTCTCCTTTCTCATTATGTATACCAGAAACTTCAGCTGCCTCTTCCTGGCGTTAAGTGTAAGCCTCCTCCTTTTTTGCATCCTCTCCAAGACCTCATCGTTGCTCACACGCTCCACGATAACCTCAGTATCCTTTTATAGAACCACATCTCCGCTGTCTCGAGTCTCTTCATCTTTGAGCAAATCGCCCATCATTCGCTAGGAGGACAGATGTCACGTAACAGCTCAGTACTCTTTTCTTTGTTACCAAAGAGATCCTCCTGTCTCGCAATACCCTGTCCAGCTTTTGGAATGCGTCCTTGGTCATTACAATACGTCTACGGACCTCAGTGTCACACTTGTCGTCCTCTGTCAAAACACTTCCCAGATATTTAAATTTCCGCACCTGCTTGATTTTAGTGTCCCCGACCAGCAAATCGCATTTCGGGCTCATCCTTTTACTGATGACCATACATTCTGTTATCTTGTAGTTTTGGCTTAGTCCCTTCATCTCGCTCTCCTTCGCTTACTTCTGCAGGAGGTTTGGTAATTTCTTTTCAGTGTCTGCTAATAGTTTATTTAGCAGAGAAGATAAAAAAATTGAAGATAGATTAGGCAGGGCTAAATATAATTTTGTCCAACACCTCAATATAATATAATAAAATTATATATATATATATATATATATATATATATATAAAAAAGACATTTTTATGTTTAACATTCTTTTTATAGATACAAGTATTTAAGTAAATGCTCTATTTATAATAAACAGTATTAATAACATTTACCGGCCTGAATGTCAGAGAAATTTTCATAGAAAATATTCGTCCTCCGACAGGATTTGAACCTGTATCCTATACGGAATTGTCATATAGCCTGACGTCCCTTAACCGATTCGGCCACAGAGGATCGTTCGGTTGGCAAGGTCGAATTTGCTGCTTATAAACTTCAATCTTCCATGAATCTCTCACGTACATTCATAACTGCTCATGGTGTATCAAATGTACACAAATGACGTCACACATTATGAAATGGACAAAGTCCGACAATTATTTAAAGACATTTTTATGTTTAACATTCTTTTTATAGATACAAATATTTAAGTAAATGCTCTGTTTATAATAAACAGTATTAACGACATTTATCGGCCTGAATGTCCGAGAAATTCTCATAGAAAATATGCCTCCTCCGAACATTCAGGCCGGTAAATGTTATTTAATACTGTTTATTATAAACAGAGCATTTACTTAAATACTTGTATCTATAAAAAGAACGTTAAACATAAAAATGTCTTTAAATAATTGTCGGACTTTGTCTATTTTCATAATGTGTGACACACACACACACACATATATTATATATATATATTTTTTTTGAACGATAAAAAATATGAAAAAATTAAAATCTTCAGACTCACTGGGTTGTATGCTAACATTCTTTCATTTTTATTATTATTTCAGTTAGATTCCTCAACTAGTTTCGGCCAACATAGCCATCATCAGGAGAAAAAAAATTCTGTTTGCTGGTAGCACTGAACTACAGAAATGAATGTCTTGGAGAAAATGAAGTTTTGTCTGTAGTTTTTATTTGTTTTTTTTTTTTAATTCTTAACAACAATTTTGGTCAGTCCTTGTGTTGGTTAAACAGTTTCTTTTGAGTTGTTATTTAAGATAAGATTTGGATGGATTCATGCTGCTCTGAAATTTATATATATATATATATATATATATATATATATATGCAATTTTTTTATATATATTATTTATATATAACATATACGCGGTACTTATCGGAAAGCGCTCAATATCAGTGATAGAGCTAACATATTTAGTTGCGTTGATGTGAGTTTAAAAATTAGTTTGTCTGACGATCGCAAATAGCGTGAAACCCAGGGTCAAACTCACATCAATCGAAGTAAATATATATATATATATATAATATGAATATAATTCTGTTTATATTTCTGGGACGAGGTATTATGTACACTATTTACATTGTTCGGACTATTGTCCTCATCTTTGTTGCATTATTTATTGCAACGTTATTTCCTGTTAATTCCCCTCTCCAAGTTCTTCACCGCCTTAAACGGGTATTGAACTCACACTCTTTGGGTCTTGACACTAGATGTAACTACCGCCTCTATCCACTGTGCCATGTGTCCTTGATAACTGACAAATGTATCCATTAAACATGGCACGTGGAACTAGAACATTCTACCCCAGTGAGCGAAATAAAGGTTTCAGTTCGACATTCCAACCACCTGAAGAAGGCTGGAGCGTACAACGGCCGAAACGTTGTAATAAATATGGCAACAAAGATGAGGACAATAGTCCGAATAATGTAAATAGTGTACATAAGACCTCATCTCAGAAATATAGACAGATACTGAAAGGCCGAAACGTTGTAATAAATATGGCGACTAAGATGAGGACAATAGTCCGAATAATGTAAAAAATAGTATAAATATAATAAAATACAATATCATAAAAAATATAGATATACAATAACCATTAACCTAAGAATCTGAGTCACGTCCTTAAGCAAACCTGGTCATATCTAGACACACATGGACGTCATGCATAGCGTTTAATCTGTTCGGAAATATCTAAAACTATCAACTGCGTTATATCCTTTTTTCGCAGATCAAGGATTAAAACCGACTTCAAACAAATAAATCCTTTCGCTCTTTAAGAAGACAATTGTTCAGCAGATCTTATAGACTGACGCTACGGAATCACAGAGAGAGAACATTATAGCAATCACACTACTCAAAAACTTCCCACAGCAACAACTAAAAATGGAAAACAAAAAAATAAACTAGAAGGATAAATAATGTGTTGTTGATCTTCAACAGAAACATAAATAAAAATGTTACCAAGGAAGTTCACATCAATGCTAGAAAGAACGATAAAACTTTAGAAAATCTTATTTTCTTGGAAAACTGTTTTAGGAGAAAGATTTTATCAATTCCAACCGATAGAAGCTGTTCAGTCAATGAATGCTTTCTTAGAAGGAAGGAAACGGTTAATTTCACCAATGCTATTTGGCATTCTTGGTAAAGTCGAAAAAAAAAATTCTTGTGTATGGATGAATTTATGTATTGAAAATGGATAATTCTTATAATGCAAGTGATGTTCTGACATTTACCGCTGGCACAGTTCACTCGGTAATCCGAGATCCCGCCTGCAGAGAGAAAACATTTCCAATCCTTGACATAAAGGATAGATTAGAATTTATTTAATCCTTCCACTGTCAGAGGATTCTTCGGAATTTCCAAGTAGACTTTTCTATTTTAATACACACAAGCTGTATGTCTTACGCCAAGTTACACCGGCTTTTACACTTAAAACAATCATAAGATCATAAAAAGTGAGATTATTATTAAAAAAAAAACAAAACTTATGCTATATTTTTTAAGTTCAGGAAAGAGAATAAGAGAGAGCGTGTGATTATATATATATATATATATATATATGTGTGTGTGTGTGTGTGTATTTAGGCAGCAATCCTTCTTTCAAGCACATTTCATTAAAAACGACTGACAAGGTGCTTTTATTTAGTTTTTTATATAATTTCTCGTGTGATCTAATAAAGTTGTTCTTTTCAGAGGATAAATTATATAAAAATTGTCCAAATGTTCTTTTTATCCGAGCGCTTTCGGCTATACATTTAGCCATTATCAAGGATTATATTTCAACTGTTAGAATTAGAAATAGTTTGTTATGTGTATGTTTTATAAAGTGATTCATTTTTTTGTTTCAAAACACGGTCAAGATATTATGTCCATGTATATATATATATATATATATATATATAAGAAACCCGGATATAAGAGATTTTCTCTGGTCCCAAATTAGAGCCTGTGTTAATGTATATATATAATAGACCAAACCCGGATATAAGAGATGACTTCTCCGGTCCCGATAACTCTCTTATATCCGGGTTACACTGTATATATATTTCCCTGACGATCCGCTTAGGAGAAACCTTGGTAGGTTTGTCTGGCTCTCTAGGTTTGACTAGGTCTGCTCTACTTTTGTATTGGGCACTTTTTTTAGTTAGTTGATTACTCGTATCGGGTTTTTTCTTTGGGCCTGTATGTTGTACGATTGTTTTCGACAGACGTTCATAGCTCTTTCTTTTTTTAAAACCTTTTTTTCCTTCGATATTGATTTGATCATTGGCAAATCAAGAAACCGAAGGTTTTCCGTAACGAGTGTAGCTACCTATATATATATATATATATATATATATATATATATATATATATATATATATATATATATATATATATCTCGAGAGAGAGAGAGAGATACGTAATCTCGTCAATTATTCCCAAATTTATTTTCAAGTTATAAAAATTGTTAACTTACAAAAAATTCGTCGAAGAAAAAGAAATAAAAAAATCTACGTAAAAAAATCGTCGGAAACATTCGCAAGAATGGAAACTTATGAATTCAGAATTTCTGTAACAATTTTTTGATAAGAGAGTTGTGTAACCTTTAATTGAAAAAGTGTGACACACTGACATTGGCATTTGTTATATAGATGTGAATGCGTGTCAGTAAAAATTCAGATATAAATAAAATATATCTGCAATGATCAGAAAAACCTTTTGTATACCAACGCGTTTCGTTCCATGGAGTTTATCAAGGTAAATGTGAATATTTTATTTCTTAATGTGTTTTTATAAACAGAAAGAATACCGGTTATGAAATAAAATCTTACATTTACTTTGATAAAATTTAAGGAACGAAACGCGTTGGTATAAAAAAAAAAGTTCCCCTCTTGTAATTTCACGTGTGCGTGTGTGAGATCGAGAGAGAGACAGAGAGAGAGAGAGAGACAGAGAGAGAGAGAGAGAGGGGGGATTGTAAGAATATTTGATGGGTAATAATCATTAATTGATACAAGTTCTATTAATCAATTCATAGCAATGGGAAGGAAGAGGTAGTATTTGCGTAATTTAAGTAAATATAATGAATCAGACTGGAATTGAAACTCGTCTCTCCGAGTTCCAATACACCACCCGCACACCCATGCTTACAGCACTTTGTATTCCCAGCAATCTAGGTACTGACCAGGTTCACCGTTGCTTACCTTCGGTGACCGTACGTGATATAGCCGCGAACGAAGGAGAAGGGAGGGAATCGAGCGAAGGAGAACGGGGGTGGGACGAGCGAAGGAGAACGGGAGTGGGACGAGCGAAGGAGAACGGGAGTGGGACGAGCGAAGGAGAACGGGGGGGGGGACGAGCGAAGGAGAACGGGGGGGGGGAACGAGCGAAGGAGAACGGGGGGGAACGAGCGAAGGAGAACGGGGGGGACGAGCGAAGGAGAACGGCGGGGGACGAGCAAAGAAGAACGGGGGAAGCTAGCGAAGGAGAACGGGGGGAGCTAGCGAAGTAGAACGGGGGGAGCTAGCGAAAGAGGTGGGGCAAACGGAGAGGGAAGAGAGCATATGTGGGAGGGAAGAGAAAATGGCTGCTAAAATAGAAATCGAATGTGTCAGAGGGATAGTCAGTTCATAAAAAAAAAATTAAAAAATATTATTTGCTGTTACAAGTGGCAAAGGTCACTGCATTTTTATTATTGGTGGGGTTGGTCGGGGGGTGTGAAGTAATATTAGTTAGCAAGAAATATCAAATTTTTGTTTTATGAAATATAAGGTCTCTATGTCGACTGACTGACATTTACAAGTTAAGGTCAGCCAAAAACGTTTATTTGCATAACAAGGGAGGGCAGATAAAAAGTCTAACCTAGATATTAACTTCTTGAAAGAAGCAGACGACAATTATTTTATCCTAATACAGCCACGAATTTGTGGGTCTGTTTTTTTTTTCTTTTTGATCAGGGGTTTTTAAATTCCAAATTAATATCCAATAAAGTTTGACCAATCTTTATCCTAGTGATGTTACTTTTTCAGGAGATTTCAAAGATGTTGCTATTAGATTCGTTGAGTTACCTCCTCCTAATTTTCGAAACCAATACTAGGGGACGCTTTCCAGACTATAAATACTAGGCGATATTTTTTTTTATCACTCTTCTCACCTTGTCCCTTCGGCAATTAGCTGGAGGTTCGTCTCCAGCTGAGCTGTGGAACTCAGATAGGAACTCAGACGAGGCTATGCCGAAGGGCAGTCTCGTCTGGGGAGGTAGACAGCAACTCGACCCTATTTTTACGGGGAATTTTTGCCCGAGCCAATGGGCTCGGTTTTAACCCCGCATTAAAAACTGCCTTGTGCCACACCCTGCGACGCGGAGAGTTGAGGTAAATAACTTTCTCACCTTGTCCACTTACACGTCAACGTAAATCTCTGTCGAAGCACGTGTTCCCTTTGGAAAACGCATACATACACACGCTCAGACGTAAGCACTTTTACGCACTCCACATACTTTAAATATTTTCACATTCCTTTTTGTTACACACACCTTTGTCATCATTTATATATCTATCTACTATATATATATATATCTATCTATATATATATATATATATCTATCTATCTATATCGATATCTATCTATGTCGATATATCGATATCTATCTATATCGATATATCTATATATCTATCTATATCGATATATCGATATATCTATCTATATCGATATCTCTATATATCTATATCTCTATCTATGTCGATATATATCTATATCGATATATATCTATCTATATCGATATATCTCTATATATCTATCTATATCTCTATATATCTATCTATATCTCTATATATCTATCTATATCTCTATATCGATATATCTATATATCTGTATCTCTACCTACCTACCTACGTATCTATCTATACGTATCTATCTATACCTATCTATCTATAGGTTCTTGTCGTTTCTTATTTATTTACGTGGACTCACATACTGAATCTGCCATGTTTGTTGTCGGCATTTCAGGAGACACAATGCATCCACTGGCTCGCAACAGATTGTTCGGAAAATAATGTCTACTTTTAAAAATCATTTTAAATTCGGTCAAAATAGGAATCCGGGACATTTATCTCCATTTCTACCATCCATTGACTTCATGGCTTTACGATAAAAAATTAAAAACCCTGAAAGTTTGGACGCAAAGAAATCTTTGACTGCAATTTCCGCATCGGAATGTCTTTTGACTTAAAAAAAAAAAAAAACGACTGTCAAGGTGCTAGAAAAAGTGGTTGTCTGTGAGCACGAGATCAGGGAGAGGTATTTGAAGGGCTTACTATTACTGATTTAAAATTCTGAATTATTCAGGTTTAAAACAAAAATATAAATTTTGTCCTCATTTTCAGTCAGGGCGCCTTTGGAATTTATTAAAAAATGTTGTGAAGCATTCCCTGTGATATGGGAGAATGGACACAACATTCCGCCTTCTTGGACTCAGGATTTCCACTGACATGAAATGGTAGGATGATATTGAATCCATTTCTAGGTCTTCCGTTAGGAAAGTTGATTCACTGTGTCGTGTCAGACAATTCTACTCGTCCTGGGTATGACGATAGACTACATCCGACAGCAAGGTCTCTGATCGGGGGTGAGGAACGTGGAACCACCTCTTATTTGCTGGTGTAACCAGGTCCACCCTAATCCGGGGTGGAAGCACCTATTAGGCTCCTAGCTATGGGCAAATAGGCTTTAATACCAGCTTTTTTTCTCTGTACATAAATGTGTTAAGATTAATGTGGCCATAATGTGAGGGATTATATTGATTTTAATAAAGAACTGATACCCCACTTTATAATTTATCAAATTTTGATTAGGTATGAATCCACATTTTCACCTCCACCCAGGTAAAAAAGAAAAAAAATCTTAGCATCTAAAAATATTTTCTGCCTTTAAATAACCTGCAGTGGGTTGATAAGCCATAGAAAACGAATCAATCGATGAAATACTGATTATTAGCTACACAGGCATGTCTTTTAGATTTATTTACATTCTCTGGAATAGAAATGTATAGAAACTACCGAGGCCACAAAGTGAGGGATCAGTTTATATATTGATTGTAATGTAAAATTGATCCCCCACCTCATATCCATATTATAATTTCTTGTTTGATGATAAGCCATAGAAAACAAATTAATCAATGAAATACTGATTAGCTACACAGGCATGTCTTTTAGATTTATTTACATTCTCTGGAACAGGAATGGATAGAAACTACTATGACCAGAAGTGAAGGGTCAGTTTATATATTGATTGTAATGTAAAATTGATCCCCCCCTTTATAAACACGTAATTTCTTGGTTTTTGATAAGCCGTAGAAAACGAATCAATCAATCAATGAAATACTGATTAGCTACACAGGAATGTCTTTTAGATTTATTTACATTCTTCGGAATATAGATATAAATTACCTTGGCCACAAAGTGAGGAATCATTTCATATATAGATTCTAATATAGAATTGATCACCCACATTATTTCTTGTCTGTTGATAAGCCATCGAAAAAAAAAAAAAGTCAATCAATCAAATACTGATTAGCTCCACAGGCATGACTTAGATTTATTTACATTCTCTGGAATATAAATAAATAGAAACTGCCATGGACTCAAAGTGAGGGATAAGTTTATATATTGATTATGATATAGAATTAATCCCCCCTAAACTTTGTATCCACAATTTGTTGTCAAATTATGATTAGATATGACTACCTTTTCTCCCCCACCCAGTTATGGTTTAATTAGTAAATTATTAGTATCTAAATAAATAAAAAGAAGGTTTTACAATCTAAAAACATTTTCTGGCTTTAAATAACCTGCAAAGGGTTGATAAGCCGTAAAAAACGGATCAATCAATGAAAGATTACTATTATAAACGAAGCAGAAACTATTCAGACTGCGATCCATAAAAGTACAATAAGCAGACCAAAATATGACAATCTACTTAAGACAGCCACACAAAAATTCCACGCAGACAACTGTTAATATTTGTAGATGTCATTTCCGGAATTTAGTCTAAGTGTAGGGGGACGGGTCTGGAAAGCCTAACATAAAATTTTTTTTTTTTTTTTTAAATGAGCAGCTGTCCAATGTTGGGGTCAGACAAGCAGGGTCGGGATAATCTCTAGCTGACAGTTATGTCTTCTTCGAGGGTAAGAATTAAATGGAACATTTAAGAAACAGGATATGATGCAGATTTGCATTCTATGAAAGGATCTCTCCCCCCCCCACCAGCCGACTAAAGAGGAGGGGGAATTCTGCAAGGGGAGGTCTGAGGAAGATGTTTAGGGACAGGAGTGGGTTGTAATGTTAACAATTCGCAAGTATAAAATGAGGTGAAAATTGAATGTTCTCCAAGTTTCATTAATTGAGTAAATGGCAGAATATTACAAGCAGCTAAAAAACCCTCGCTCAAATGTCAGAAAACAAATACAAGAACTCCTCACTTAACGACCGATTTCCATTACCAGCGACCTGGATTTTAAACGAGGCGATCGCTAAATGATAAATACCTGAAAATATTTTCGGTTTGCTTTGGTTTGTTTTACGGCATATCAACCTCAATGGCCGAAAGATTTTTTATTGCTGGTAATATTTTTTTCCAAAAATATATTACTGGTAATAATTTTTCTTTCAAAGATTTATTGCTGGTATTAAAACCTATTTTTACATTTTCATAATGTTTTCACCCTAGTTTTGGGGCTAAACTACTTGCCCGTAGTAAGGACGCCAACAGGTGTGAACCTGGGAACACTAACAATTAAGACGGGTTGTCATGCTCCTCAAAACCACCTGGTCAGATGCCTTGCTGTTGGATTTAGCTTGTCGTCTTATCCAAGACGCGGACGGTTTTGCGGGTTAACTATTTGCCCATAGCTGGGACCCTAACAGGTGCTACCACCTCGGGTCAGGGTGAACATGGAAACACCAGCAATTAAGAGGGGGTTCCACGCCCTTCAAAACCTCCTAATCAGAGGCCTTGTTTATAGTCTTACCCAGGACGTGCTATTTCGGTCTGCTGTAACCTAGGGAAGGTTACTGGATACAATAATCACACGAAGGTGGGTTATGAACGATAATACTTAGGAGACGAAAAACACACACAAGATTCGCCAGCGGCGCGTAGATGTCAACTGCTAGAAGTGAGTCAAGTGAATTCCACAATGAATCTCCAACTGCAGGATATCTACCATCCGCCCCATGCGGTCAGATGTGGCACAAGGCTGAATTTAATATGGGGAATCCGAGCCCGTAGGCTCGCCCAAAAATTCCCCGTAGACCCTGTATAAAGCGGAATCGTCGTTTCCCGAGACAAGACTGCCCTTTGACTGGAAGCAGAGAGTTTGACCAGCACAGTTGGAGACGAATCTTCAACTGCAGACCAACATACAGTATTTACGACTATATTTGTGAATGGGGACAACCCGTTATTGTCTGTAAGTATGCTACAACACGGCCAGACTACGCATTTAATGGAGTTTTGTCAACCAGCTTCAGATAGTTTTATTGTCACTTATGCACCATTTGAGACTTTTCTAGTTTTGACAAAATCAAGAGAAGCCAGGTGCAAACGAAGGTAACCTCCAGCGGGCAACCAGCCTAATGAGCCATGTAACAAACCTCATCATCCGAATTCTGATAGATAAAATGCGCAGCAGAATCAAACCGGAAATAAGAGAGAGAGAGAATCAGAAAGAGCAATAAAAATACAGAAGTATATGAACCTATATTTTTTTTAATAGCTTACGTTAGATAAAGTACGCCACAAAAAACTTGTTGGAACTGCTCAGTAACATTGACATATTTGAGAAGAATAGTAGAATATTCAAGAAACTATACTGGCAGCAAACCGCCTGCATATAGATAGAAATTGTGTTCAGTAGATATACAAAAATAAAAAGGAGTGTAAGACAAGGATGTGTCTTCTCGCCAGACTTCAAGCTATAGAGCGAAGTGATTCTGAGAGGATTAGAAGTCACACCAGGATTCATTATTGGCAGCCACAGTCTGAACAACATTAAATATGCAAATAAAGTGGGAAGAAAGGATTAGACAACAATTGCAAGAAGATAGAATGCATGGTTATCAGTAAAAGGATGATACCAACATACGAATTGAAAATCGGAGATACCAACATACGAATTGAAAATCGGAGATACCAACATACGAATTGAAAATCGGAGATACCAACATACGAATTGAAAATCGGAGATACCAACATACGAATTGAAAATCGGAGATACCAACATACGAATTGAAAATCGGAGATACCAACATACGAATTGAAAATCGGAGATACCAACATACGAATTGAAAATCGGAGATACCAACATACGAATTGAAAATCGGAGATACCAACATACGAATTGAAAATCGGAGATACCAACATACGAATTGAAAATCGGAGATACCAACATACGAATTGAAAATCGGAGATACCAACATACGAATTGAAAATCGGAGATACCAACATACGAATTGAAAATCGGAGATACCAACATACGAATTGAAAATCGGAGATACCAACATACGAATTGAAAATCGGAGATACCAACATACGAATTGAAAATCGGAGATACCAACATACGAATTGAAAATCGGAGATACCAACATACGAATTGAAAATCGGAGATACCAACATACGAATTGAAAATCGGAGATACCAACATACGAATTGAAAATCGGAGATACCAACATACGAATTGAAAATCGGAGATACCAACATACGAATTGAAAATCGGAGATACCAACATACGAATTGAAAATCGGAGATACCAACATACGAATTGAAAATCGGAGATACCAACATACGAATTGAAAATCGGAGATACCAACATACGAATTGAAAATCGGAGATACCAACATACGAATTGAAAATCGGAGATACCAACATACGAATTGAAAATCGGAGATACCAACATACGAATTGAAAATCGGAGATACCAACATACGAATTGAAAATCGGAGATACCAACATACGAATTGAAAATCGGAGATACCAACATACGAATTGAAAATCGGAGATACCAACATACGAATTGAAAATCGGAGATACCAACATACGAATTGAAAATCGGAGATACCAACATACGAATTGAAAATCGGAGATACCAACATACGAATTGAAAATCGGAGATACCAACATACGAATTGAAAATCGGAGATACCAACATACGAATTGAAAATCGGAGATACCAACATACGAATTGAAAATCGGAGATACCAACATACGAATTGAAAATCGGAGATACCAACATACGAATTGAAAATCGGAGATACCAACATACGAATTGAAAATCGGAGATACCAACATACGAATTGAAAATCGGAGATACCAACATACGAATTGAAAATCGGAGATACCAACATACGAATTGAAAATCGGAGATACCAACATACGAATTGAAAATCGGAGATACCAACATACGAATTGAAAATCGGAGATACCAACATACGAATTGAAAATCGGAGATACCAACATACGAATTGAAAATCGGAGATACCAACATACGAATTGAAAATCGGAGATACCAACATACGAATTGAAAATCGGAGATACCAACATACGAATTGAAAATCGGAGATACCAACATACGAATTGAAAATCGGAGATACCAACATACGAATTGAAAATCGGAGATACCAAAATCAAACAAGTGTGGAAATTTAAATATCTTGCAAGTGTTTTGACAGAGGACGGAAAGAGCGACACTGAGATCCGAAGTCGTACTGGGATCGCCAAAGAGGCTTTCCAAAAGCTAAGCAAAGTATTAAGAAACAAAAAAAAAAGTATTAGAAACAAAGAAAAGAATACTGAACTGCTACGTGATATCTGTCCTCCTATATGGCAGCGAATGCTGGACAACCTCCTCAAAGACGAAGAGACTTAAGCCACAGAAATGTAGATCTACAGAAGGATGTTGAGGATTCCATGAACCGAACATATGAGCAAGGACAAAGTTTTAGAGAAAATGGGAACAAAAAAGAAACTTATACTTAACATCAGCAAGAAACGGTTGAAATTTCTAGAGCATGTGAGTAAAGAAGGCTTGGAAAATCTGATACCCACAGGACAGATTGAAGGCAAGTGAGGCTTAAGGAAAACAACGCATGACATACTTAGGGAGCTTGAATAAATGGATAGAAGAGCAGTGTTTAGGAGAAATAATAAAAGAATGTATTAAGAGCTACAAATGAGAGGAAATTGGGGAGAGCCATGATCGACTAAGTCTTGAGGGGACACGGTACACGGAGAATAGTGGCAGGAAATAACATGATTAAATGAAATCCTTGATTAGTTACTATGGGGAAAGTAACAAGTCTATCAGACACCAAATCAAGATGGGGCACTCTTCATAGAGCGCTCACCTATAGTGACCCTGTGCCTGGCTAAACTATATAAATAAGTGCTCAGTTCGCACCATGCTACAAATAACAAGCTTGAAAAAAATACAAAGTGTGGACGCACAATAATATCACACCTTTTTCACCTGCCGGTGAAGTGACTATGTTCGTAGGTCAGAAGCTTACTGGGGAGGGGGGTTAAGTCAATAATTAGGCACGTGAGACCTTCAAAGCACATGGAGGATAAGTCTATCAGACTTAACAGTAAATCCTCTTAAACTGCTTGTTAGAATCAAAGAAAATCTGATTGAGGCGATCAAAAGCGGGGCTATGTAAAACAAACATTAGTCAACGTTGGGAACTGTCCAATTCTGTAGTTTATCGCCCCGGACAGTTAAGTCTTAATTAGGAACGAACTATTAAAAGTTAGTAGCTACAATTTTGACACCTACGCGCGATTGGTAGGCACCTTAACACGAACTAAGGCCTTTAATTAAATTTTTCGTTACCTTGTAGGAAAATTTAGTAGCCCGTATTTTTTATATTAAAGATCCGAACGTCGAATTTGAAACAATAAAATAAAAATACGATAAACGTATGTGTGTCTTAAGTAAAACATTTGTACACTATTTACATTATTCGGACTATTGTCCTCATCTTTGTCACCATACTTATTACAACGTTTCGGCCGTTGTACGCTCCGGCCTACTTCAGGTGGTTGGAATGTCAAACTGAACCCTTTATTTCGCTCACTGGGGTAGACTGTTCTAGTTCCACGTGCCATGCCTAATGTATGTCAGTTATCAGTTATCTCCTGTCAATTCCCCCAATGCAAAAGATTGCAATATGAGCACTGGTAAAAATGGTTACTGAGACATTAGGTTTATAATAGCCAGAAATTCATACACAGATGTCCTCAAGGACACATAGCACAGTGGATAAAGACGTTAGTTAGATCCAGTGAGTGGATCAAAGAGTGCGGGTTCAATACCTGGTTAAGGCTGTGGAGAGGTGAATTAACAGGAGATAACTGATACCTATTAAACATAGCACGTGGAATTAAAACAGTCTATCCCAGTGAGCGGAATAAAGGGTCCAGTTCGACATTCCACCCACCCGAAAAAGGCCGGAGCGTACAACGGCCGAAACGTTGTAATAAATATGGCGACAAAGATGAGAACAATAGTCCGAATAATGTAAATAGTAAACGTGTGTCTGTCTTAATTTACATTATTCGGACTATTGTCCTCATCGTTGTTACCATATTTATCACGTTTCGGTCGTTGTACGCTCCGTGGTTGGAATGTCGAAGCCTTTATTTTCGAACAATGTAAATAGCGTACATAATACCTCATCTCAGAAATATAGACATAAATCATTTGTATTTACAAACATATAGACATGAATTTAAAAAAAATTAAATATTTATTTTTCAGCGCGCTCACGTCGAATGTGTCACAAAAATCAAGGTTTTAAATCTGTTTAACAGCAATAACATAGACAAATGCCCAAACCCCCTCGGCACTTCCCTTTTGGGAACGCCTCAGGCGCCAGACAAAAATCTCAGTCCCTTCCCGAAACAAAGATACTGCATGTGGTCGGAGGTGGGGGAGGCCCCTGGTGTTTGGGCTTAATATTTTTTTATACTTCCCCGGCATGTGTCTTAAAGTATTAAGCATGGTCTTTAGTGGAATTAAAGTCTTTGGTTCACAGAAAAAGGCTGTGGTTTCAAACAAGACTTTTTTTATGATATCGTCAGCGATGATTCACTGACCGTCTTTGGTGATGTTGCTGTTGTGTGAGACGATTCTTATGAAGCCGCTGACACACGTTTCTTTCAGCACACATTGGGGAGAAAGAAAGTTATTCAGCCACGCCGGCTTGCAGGCGGACGCGTCTCTCTCAGTGTTTGGTTTGAAGAAAGTTGCTACTCTGATTTTTGTAAATCGAAATCTGTGGGTTTTCATTAAAAAAAAAAAAAAAAAAAATCCAGGAAGTTAGCTAGAGAGAAATATGGTTTTAGTTTTCTGATTGGTCAAATGTCACATGGTGATGTTCATTTCTAACCCAGTTGTTCTTAACCTTTAAGTCACTGGCCGCTATAAGAACTAGCCAATTATAGACAGACGGACAGACAAGCAGATAGTCACAGTATAATTGGTTTCTCATAACACTTGTGCAGGCATTTATCGATACTGCTCCCTTATCACTTTTCGGCCACCCACGCTCGAAAGAAATTATGGTCAATTAATCCTCACCAGTATATGAGAAGATAGCCAAGCTGGGATAAAATGAGAATTATCACTTGCTCTTATGGAGTGGCAAAAGATGGCGGTCGTGCAGAGAATTATGAAACACATTTAAATGACATATATGAACCCAACAGCAAATCAACAGATGCCTAGCACTATCTTTTATTTCTTCCAATCGAATTATTCCATCTTGACGATTTGATGCTTTTAACTTTTTCTTTAAAGTTTCGACGCCAATCATTTTTATTGTTGTATTTTGGAAGGAACTGTAGTTGGCATAAAATCATTCCTTTGAGAAATTATCCAGAACAAATGGTTGAGGAATTTTGTCTACCAAAGAACAAAGAACTTTGTACAAGTGAACTGAATACTCGAAACACTTGGCAGACGGGAAATTACCAAGATAAACCAGAAAATAGAACAAAAGTCGAGAGCTGTGGTTCTTAACCAATTTTTTTTTTGTTTTTTTCTTTTATAGTTACAGACTCTTTTAGTCACGGACCGCTTGAATCACGTACCCCTAGAATAACGGCGTTCTATAATAACTAGCCCTTCATAGACAGGTGAATGCTCTTACAATCCTTGCCTTCAGTTCATCTTTGGTGTCACAACGAGTTTCAACTGCGACCCACATATAATGAAGCTGGTTGCAGTCTGGGGAGTTAAGTGGCCAGATGTAAGGGGTGATGTGGTCGCAGAAATTGCTTGACAGCCATGACTGATTTCTCCTGCTTGTGTGGCATGGTGCAGAGTCCTTTTGCCAGACATGGGGGTTTCCAGCAGCCATCCGTTCTGTAGCGTTCACTTGCATATGCATTTCTCCATAATACTGTATTTCAAAAACTAAAAATCTTTTTTTTTTTTTAGTCACAGACTCTTTTAGTCACGGACCACTTGTATCACGTACCACTAGAACAACGGAGATTTATAAGAACTAGCCCTTCATAGATAGACAGACATGTAGATACAGCCTGATTGTTTTTTTTCACGTGCACGTGCATTTCTCCATATTGCATCGTCCTGCATGCACATCACTTTTCAGTAAGCAACGCTAGAAAAGAATTGATGGTCATTGTGTGAGCAGATAGTCAAGCCGCGATAAACTGTGTAAAATCAGAATTATCAATTGCTCTTATGGGGTGGCAAAAGATGGCCGTCGTGCAGAGAATTATGAAATACATTTAAATGACAAATATCAACTCAACAGTAAGTCAAAAGATGCCTAGCACTATCTTTTATTTCTTCCAATCGGATTGTTCCGTCTTGCCTGATTTCAATGCATCTAACTTCTGCTTTGAAGTTTCCATGGCAATCGTTTTTACATTACTGAAGAAACAAAAAAAAAAAAATAACGCTGTCGTATTTTGGGAGCAACTGCACATGGCATAAAGTCATTCCTTTGAGAAATTATCCAGAACAAATGGTTGAGGAATTTTGTGTGTCAAAGTACAACGAACTTTGTACAAGTGAACTGAATACTCGAAAAACTTGGCAGATTGAAAATTACCAAGATAAACCAAAAAATAGAACAAAAGTCGAGAGCTGTGGTTCTTAACCAATTTTTTTAGTCACAGACCGCTTGTATCACGTACCCATAGAACAACGGCTCTCTATAAGAACTAGCCCTTCATAATGAGAGACAGACAGACATGTAGATACAGCCTGATTGTTTTTTTTTTCCTTTGGTCATACATTTCTTCATACTGCACCGTCCTGCACACTGCACACACATCACTTTTCAATAAGCAACGCTAGAAAAGAATTGATGGTCATTGTGTGAGCAGATAGTCAAGCCGCGATAAACTGTGTAAAATCAAAATTATCAATTGCTCTTATGGAGTGGCAAAAGATGGCCGCGTGCAGAGAATTATGAAACACATTTAAATGACAAATATCAACTCAACAGTAAGTCAAAAGACGCCTAGCGGTCGGCACTGTCAGTGGTGCCTGGGTACGTTTTCTTTCAAGCAGTGGCAGGATGCATTTTCTTTTATTTCTTTCAAAGGAAAACCATCGACTGGGACAAGGCCTATATAGCGAATATAAATGTTAATCTTAATTTGATCCTCACGGACCCCATGAAATCCATCCATGGACCTCGGATTAAGAAGACCTGTTCTAATCCATAGACACTGATTTAAACAGTGTGTTTCATTGTAGAATCTTTTTGGCATGTCTTATATTTAAAAAAAAAGATTTATAGCAAGAGAAAAATTTTCATTTAAAAAAAATGTTTTCTGTCTATATCTCCGATATGAAATATTATGATTACTTACATTATTTACATTATTCGAACTGTTATATCTTCATTGCCATATTCGCAACATTTCGGCCGTGGTACGCTCCGGTCTTCTTCAGATGATTGAAATTTCGAACCAAACTCTTTATTTCGTTCACCGGCGTAGATTGTTCTAGTTCCAGCTGTCATCTCTCTTTCGGATGTCTCAGTTATTTCCCTTTAATTCAACTCTCCAAGTTTTTGGTTCACCGCTGCTGTGACCTGGTATTGAACTCACAACTCGATGTGTCTAATCACTGGATCTAACCAACGTCTTTATCCACTGGGCCATGTGTTCTTGTTCGGTTCGAAATTCCAATGACCTGAAGAAGGCCGGAGCGTACAACGGCTGAAATGTTGTTTTGTATTTAAAAAAAAAATAACTTACACATTAAAAAAGAATTTTATTAAAAAAAATATTTACAAATTGAAATTCGTAATCTGCATTTTTTTTTTTTCATATATAGGGTGACCCCCCAAAACGGGAATTTTTGAAGTTCGTATTGCCAAACATGATCAAGTGGCAACACTGCGAGACAGTGACTTTGAGCAAGTAAACATTTCGCCATTTTAGTAAGGAGAATGAAATTCACAGTATCCCAGCTGAGATGTTGCAGCAGTCAATGAGGAATCTCAACAGCGGATTTCAAGAATGCATTCGTACAGGAGGACGCCATCTACAGGACGTAATTTTAAAAAAAATGAAAATTCTATCATTGTTTCTTAAATGGCATCTTTTAAGGTTTTAATTACTATGAATTAAATATTTTTCTTCCATCACTCTTGGTTTTATTGGATTGTTAAAAAGTTCCCGTTTTTTGGGGTCACCCTATATTACTCACGATTAAGCACTCCCGATTACGAATTAATTTTATTTTAACATTTTAAGACATCACATGTGACTATATGTGTTTTGGTTTCCGTCGGTTGGGAGGGGATTTATAATGAATTTACATAGCATAAACTGGCCAGTTATCATTATTTATATTTAATAATTTTTAAAAATAGATATGAAATTAAAACTAAAATAAAAGCTTCAAGAAAGATTTTTCATTTTTAAAAATTTCATTTTAAACCGTAGGTTTAAATCTTTGAAGGTGCCTATTCTAACATCTTACTCTTTTACTCCTAGTAACGGCTTGCATCTTAGTGCCATTATCGCCTTGCTTAGAGTGTATTGATTAAAGAAGAAAAACAAGAAAATTCTTGATAGTACACTCGAACTTTATAATGAAACATAAGTGTGTCATTTTCAATGAAACCTGTATAAGAGAGGGTATGTTGCCCAAATAAAAAAAAAATTAAGATGTACTAAAGTAAGTTTTTTTTTTACCCCCAGGCATGGGGAAAGAAGATTCTTGAATCACATGCCTATGGTTCTTTGTTGACTGCAAACTTTTACATTACATCCGAAGTCCATGAACAGGCTTTTCTAAGAGAGAAAAATAATTACTTATACATCAGATGAACAGCAAGAAGCCATTTGATAACGATCAAAAATTTGACTGACCCCGATATAAAGGAAAGCTCAGTCTATAAATGAACTTTCCGCCATGCTTGAAATACTGACATCTCTCGCCGAATTTGGAAGAGATTAATCCCCACTCCCCACGAGCCTGTCAAACTCACGTCCAAAAACAATGATTCTGTTTCTTCGGCCATCTGTGATCAAAATGGGTACGATGTACAGTCATTGGGGCGAGGCATAGTTATTAGCAAAAACGCGACAAGCAAATACAAAGGGCTCTTTAGGAAAAACGAAGAAATGTGCTATTATTAACCAACGTCTACAATGCCATTTGATCTGGGCGCGAGAGGAACCCCCAAAAGTGACAAAACAGATTTTGAAAATTAGAGATTATAGAAAGTTATATACAAGTACACATGTGAATATACACCCGCGTAGATAAGGTGGAGTCGTAAGTAATTGATTGGGGGGGGGGACCACTTGTAATATTTTGAATAAAATTGATGAACAGAAACAATTCATATATTTCTAAAGAAAAGAATATTCCTTTATTTATTAATCCAACAGATTTTATCACTTTATTAAACTCTCTCTCAAATATATATATATAAAGACATTTATATTATGTTTAACGTTCTTTTTATAGATACAAGTATTTAAGCAAATGCTCTGTTTTATAATAAACAGTATTAAATAACATTTACCGGCCTGAATGTTCGAGAAATTTTCATAGAAAATTTTCGCTCTCCGACAGGAATCGAACCTGTATCCTATACGGAACCATCATTTCGCGTGATGTGCCTTAACCTTTCGGCCACAGAGCAGCGTCTGGTTAGCAAGGTCGATTTTACTATCTTTAAACTTAAATCTTCCATGAATCTCTTCTATTCATATCTGCTCTAGCGTATCAAATGTAAACAAATGACGTCATATATTTTAGAATTGGACTTAGTCCGACAATTTATTTAAAGACATTTATATTATGTTTAACGTTCTTTTTATAGATACAAGTATTTAAGCAAAATGGTCAGTTTTATAATAAACAGTATTAAATAACATTTACCGGCCTGAATGTCCGAGAAATTTTCATAGAAAATTTTCGCTCTCCGACAGGAATCGAACCTGTATCTATATAAATATATCTATATTGTATCTATATTGTATCCTGTATCTATATTGTATCTATGAAAAGAACGTTAAACATAATAGATATAAATGTCTTTAAATAAATTGTCGGACTATGTCCAATTCAAATATATATGACGTCATTTGTTTACATTTGATACGCTAGAGCAGATATGAATAGAAGAGATTCATGGAAGATTTAAGTTTAAAGATAGTAAAATCGACCTTGCTAACCAGACACTTCTTCGTGGCACGTCACGCGAAATCACGGTTCCGTATAGGATACAGGTTCGATTCCTGTCGGAGAGCGAAAATTTTCTATGAAAATTTCTCGGACATTCAGGCCGGTAAATGTTATTTAATACTGTTTATTATAAAACAGAGCATTTGCTTAAATACTTGTATCTATAAAAAGAACGTTAAACATAATATAAATGTCTTTAAATAAATTGTCGGACTATGTCCAATTCTAAACTATATATATATATATATATATATATATATATATATATATATATATATATATATATATATATATATATATATATATATTTAGTTTATGAAAAACTAGGTAATCCGTATGGGTAGACCCAAGGAGAATAAAATACAGAGAGCTTAATGTAACTACAGAGCTAATAATTTAAATAAAAACAGACCACTTTAAGGTTCCATGTAATAAATTATTTCACCACAGCCCTTTTAAAGGACCGCGGATCATCAGACTTTACTTCCAAATGTTGAAACGAAAAATGGAAAGAAATTTACATATTTTTGATGGGCAGTACTAAGCATATGTAAATTAACGAAGTGAGGAATTGAGAGGGGAGAGAGACATGATTGAATTAGATGTAAAATTTCTATTCTTTCAAATTTAATATTGTTTGAGGAAGTTCAGACATTGACACATTAAATCGGTTAACTTAACGAAAGTTATATATTGATATGGAAGGGGGAGAGGAGAAAAAAGCATAAAGAGAAAAAGAGAGAAAGAAGTTATGAGAGAAAGTGTCACTAACTTTCTTTGGAATGAAAGGCCCGAAATAGACGCTGTTGTTTTGCTTTACTTTGAGAGTTCATAAATATTATAAGGTTTGATATAAATTTGAATGTTTAAACAGTCTATAAGGAATTTAATTTGATGTTTGTTAGCGATTTAAGTTTTTTTTAAACTTTATTATAAACATTTTGGGGATTTAATATGAAATAGACAATTAGAAAAATATGCATAGAATTTACATTAAAACAATAAAAATTTATTTTCAAATATAAGTTTACTTCTAGTTGTAATTGATTATTAAGGTGATATCTCTATCAGTTTGAATTTTATTCATGAATTTAATTAGCGACTATTTTTAGATTGGTAATTTCTCTTACTTAAAATTTAGTTTTTAAGTTAATATGGAGTGATATTTGAAGGTAATAATTTATATATATATATATATATATATATAGTGAACATTGAAGTCAACACTTAGAGGCGACAGGCTGTTTCATGCTAGACGAAATCATCGGCCTGACGATTGCGTTTAGCATGAAAGCCTGTCGCCTGAGTGTCGACTTCAATGTTCACACACACACATATATATATATATATATATATATATATATATATATATATATATATACGCTCTATCTCTGGTATTGAGCACTATCACATAATTATAGCACACCTTAAAACTCTCTCTCTCTCTATATATATATATATAGTACTTAGGCAGCAGTCCTTATTTCATGTAAGTTTCATTAAACATGACAGACAAGGTGCTTTAAGCTTTTTATATAATTTCTCATGTGATCTTATAATTTTTTTTTCTTTTCAGTAGATAAATTATACAAAAAATGTCCAAATGGTTTTTTTCCGAACGTTATATATTATATAGGCCACACCACAACATGTTTAACAAGACTCACACTGCATCTTACTGACTATCGCTCAATTAGGTCTCATTTAAATAGTCATGGAGACCTACTGGATCCTATTCGTAACATACTTGTTGAAAACACAAATCTAACAGCATCGTCTACAAGTAAAAAAAAAAAAAAAAAAAGACTAAAAATAAAGGAAGCCTTAATAAAAAAAACAAAAAAAAAAACACTTAATATCAACTATGAACATAGACACAATATCTTGACAGTGTTTTGAAAATTATATAAACACATACATACATACAACAATGTATTTCTAGTTAACAGTTAATATATTTCAACCTTGACAATGGCTAAACATATAGCCGAAAGCGCTCGGAAAAAAAGAAAAAACATTTGGACAGTTTTTGTATAATTTATCTACTGAAAAGAAAAAAAAAAGGTCACATGAGAAATTATATAAAAAGCTTAACGCACTTTGTCATGTTTAATGAAACTCGTGTGTGTGTGTGTGTGTGTGTGTGTGTGTGTGTGTGTGTGTAATACCAAATCCGTAGGTATAGGGGTTATTCTAATAAGCTCTTTTTAATATAAAAATATTCAAATGTTAACTCCATGAGAGCTCAATATATAAATTTATTGACAGAGCAATATAAATAAAGAAAAAACTTAATTAGTAATCATATAATCGGTAATAAAGGTATTTCTACAGTTTATATATATATATATATATATATATATATATATATAAGCTTTTCCCCCCAGGCGAGGCTGGAAGCCACTAGTATGCAAGGGGTTACAGAGGATTTGGAGCGAGAGTAGATAGGAGTGTTAGAGGAAAGGATGTGGAGAAGGATAGAGGATAGATCAAGGCAAGGGGAGATGTCGATTGACGTTACACTTGAATAGTTGGAGATCATAGTCATCAGGGAAACAGGAATGAGGAAGGGAGTTCCATAGGCGTGAGGTGCGAGATATGAAGCTATTGGAGTAGAAGAGACGTCTACATTTAACAGTTTCAACAATGAAAGGGTGGGAACGGGATGCCAGCCTCGTAGGACGCTTGAATTCATGGAGCCTGGGAACCAGCGATAGCAGCTCATCAGAGCAATTACCGTGAAAGTATTTGTAAAAGAGAGAGAGAGAGAAGCGACAGTACGTCTGTGAGAGAGAGACTGCAGGCGAGAAGCCAGATTGAGGCCCTTTTGAGCGGGTTTCACATATCCCCGTCATTGGTATTGGACATTATCTCTAATTTAGATCCCCCCCACAAGGCTAGTGGTGGTGATGGGATACCAGCCATTGTCTTGGAGAAATGCGCGCCTGAATCATATATATATATATATATATATATATATATATAAAATTTTCGTCAACTGTCCTGAATGTTCGAGAAATCTTATTGAAGAAAATTATGCGACTTCCAGCAGGATAATAAAATTTCACGAACATTCAGGCCGATGTCTGTTTAAGAAATGAACTGGGCGTCTACTCAAATATGTGCATCCACAAAAAAGTTTAAGTGTGTGTGTGTGTGTATGTATATATATATATTACACACACCTGTGTGTGTGTGTGGTTCTACAGATGTATGCTGAAAATACCACGGACTGAACATATGAGCAGCGACGAAGTTTTAGAGAAAATGGAAACAAAAAGGAATTTATACTTAACATCAGGAAGATACAGATGAAATTTCTCGAATACATAATGAGGAAAGAGAGCTTGGTTTGTTTTGGTTTATGTTGTTTTACGGCATATCAACCTCAATGGGTTATTTAATGCCGACAACATTTTTAGGATAGATTCGTATGAATAGAATATGTATTCTTTGGTTTAGATTGGTTTGGTTTATTTTGTTTTACGGCATATCAACCTCAGTGGGTTATTTAATGCCGACAACATTTTTAGGATAGATTCGTATGAATAGAATATGTATTCTTTGGTTTAGATTGGTTTCGTATATTTTATTTTACGGCATATCAAACTCAATGGGTTATTTAATGCCGACAACATTTTTAGGATAGATTCGTATGAATAAAATATGTATTCTTTGGTTTAGATTGGTTTCGTATATCTTATTTTACGGCATATCAACCTCAATGGGTTATTTAATGCCGACAACATTTTTAGGATAGATTCGTATGAATAGAATATGTATTCTTTGGTTTAGATTAGTTTGGTTTATTTTGTTTTACGGCATATCAACCTCAGTGGGTTATTTAATGCCGACAACATTTTTAGGATAGATTCGTATGAATAGAATATGTATTCTTTGGTTTAGATTGGTTTCGTATATTTTATTTTACGGCATATCAAACTCAATGGGTTATTTAATGCCGACAACATTTTTAGGATAGATTCGTATGAATAGAATATGTATTCTTTGGTTTAGATTGGTTTCGTATATTTTATTTTACGGCATATCAACCTCAATGGGTTATTTAATGCCGACAACATTTTTAGGATAGATTCGTATGAATAGAATATGTATTCTTTGGTTTAGATTGGTTTCGTATATTTTATTTTACGGCATATCAACCTCAGTGGGTTATTTAATGCCGACAACATTTTTAGGATAGATTCGTATGAATAGAATATGTATTCTTTGGTTTAGATCTGTTTGGTTTATGTTGTTTTACGGCATATCAAACTCAATGGGTTATTTAATGCCGACAACATTTTTAGGATAGATTCGTATGAATAGAATATGTATTCTTTAGTTTAGATTGGTTTCGTTTATTTTGTTTTACGGCATATCAACCTCAATGGGTTATTTAATGCCGACAACATTTTTAGGATAGATTCGTATGAATAGAATATGTATTCTTTGGTTTAGATTAGTTTGGTTTATTTTGTTTTACGGCATATCAACCTCAGTGGGTTATTTAATGCCGACAACATTTTTAGGATAGATTCGTATGAATAGAATATGTATTCTTTGGTTTAGATCTGTTTGGTTTATGTTGTTTTACGGCATATCAAACTCAATGGGTTATTTAATGCCGACAACATTTTTAGGATAGATTTGTATGAATAGAATATGTATTCTTTGGTTTAGATTGGTTTCGTATATTTTATTTTACGGCATATCAACCTCAATGGGTTATTTAATGCCGACAACATTTTTTTCATGGTAATATTTTATTTTGTCAAAAATCTATTTCTGGTAATATTTTTTTCCTCAAAAACCTATTTTTACACTTTCATAATGCTTTTACTTCAGTTTCAGGGTTAACTATTTGCCCATAGCTGGGATCCTAACAGGTGCTACCACCCGGGTCAGGGTGGACCTGGTATTAAGCAATTAAGAGGTGGTTCCACGCTCCTCAAAGCCTCCTCATCAGAGGCCTTGCTGTTGGACGTAGTTTATCGTCATACACAGGACGGGAAAGAGAGCTTGGAAAATCTGACACTCACAAGACAAATTGAAGGCAAGGGGACAAATGAAAACAACGTATAATATACTTAGTGAGGCTGAGTAAATATTGGATGGCGGAACAAGGTTTGAGAAATAACAAAAAGACAAAATGTATTAAGAGCTACGAAGGACAGGAGAGGCAAGGTCGTCTACGTCCCGAGGGGACACGACACAGAGTAGAGACGAGCTCAGTTAGCGTTTGAGTAACCTCACAAAAGGTTGTTCACGCATGCGCAGTAACGTCCCTCTCATTGACAGTTTGCATCTAACCTATTCTCGAGATATTATTCATAATGGCTGAATAAGTTTCCGACCGACTTGGCGTACATTCCTCCCCACATCGGCTCCGAAACACGCTATTAAGCGACGAAAGTCAAAATTAATGTCTTCCGAACAGACACAGCAAAGTTTATATTTAGAACTGAAATAGAAGTCAGCTTTGGCTTATTAAACAGAGAACAGGGAAATCAACGCCGATAAGACGACGCTTGAGATACAGGTGTAACCCCGGGGACATTGTTAAAAAAAAAAAAAAAAAAAAAAGAAAAAGAAAAAGAAAAAAGAAGGTAACACAGTTAACACTAATACCTGATTAACCTATACACAAAAGGTGGTGGGGAGGAAATATATATTTAAAAAAATAGCCGAGTAGCGAATAGTAGGCAGAATGAGGACGGGAAAGGCATTGAAGAAGCGAAAAGTAGGGCAACAGTGAGAACATCGTGTTGGCTGAGAGTTCGCGCAAGAAAATAGTTCAAATAATGAGCGACATACAGAACGGGTTTGTTTTTGTTTTCAGTTTTTTTTTCTCTATCTCGGTGACGTCACTTTCGGGTCATCCTCTCTTGGGTCTGGAATAAAGAGGACTTTTTGGTTAGTTGTTTTTGTTTAGCGGCATGGCAAACCGTAAGGCGTATTTAATGCTAGAATCTAAGTACGAAAAGTAAAAAAAAACTGGTCATTTTGCAATAAAAATCAATTGCTGGTAATTATATATAACACACAGGCACAACTGGTATGTATGTATTTACACAGACAACTGATATGTATGTATATATATATATATATATACACACACACACACAACTGATATATAATATATATATATATATATACACACACACACACAACTGATATATAATATATATATATATATATACACACACACACACAACTGATATATATATATATATATATATATATATATATATATATATATACACACACACAACTGATATATATATATATATATATATATATATACACACACACACACACACAACTGATATATATATATATATATATACACACACACACAAACATATATATATATACACACACAACATATATATATATATATATATACATATATATATATACACACACATATATATATACACACACATATATATACATATATACACACACACAACTGATAAATATATATATACACAAACACACAACTGGTAAATATATATATATATATATATTTACCAGTATGTGTGTGTGTGTGTGTGTGTGTGTATATATATATATATATATATATATTTAAAGACATTTATGATATGTTTCACGTTCTTTTTATAGATAAGTAAATGCTCTCTTTTATAATAAACAGTATTAAATAACATTTACCGGCCTGAATGTCCGAGTAATTTTCATAGAAAAATAAAAATTTTCGTTATTATAAAACAGAGCATTTGCTTAAATACTTGTATCTATAAAAAGAACGTTAAACATATTATAAATGTCTTTAAATAAATTGTCGGACTGTGTCCAATTCTAAAATATATGACGTCATTTGTTTACATTTGATACGCTAGAGCAGATATGAATAGAAGAGATTCATGGAAGATTTAAGTTTAAAGACAGTAAAATCGACCTTGCTAACAAAACACTTCTTAGTGGCACGTCACGCGAAATGACGGTTCCGTATAGGATACAGGTTCGATTCCTGTCGGGGAACGAAAATTTTCTGTGAAAATTTCTCCGACATTCAGGCCGGTAAATGTTATTTAATACTGTTTATTATAAAACAGAGCATTTGCTTAAATACTTGTATCTATAAGAAGAACGTTAAACATAATATAAATGTCTTTAAATATATATACACACATAAATGTCTTTAACATAAATTGTCGGACTTTGTCCAATTCATATATATATATATATATATATATATATATATATATATACCCAAGTTTAGGATTGGTATATACGGAGTGAAATCCAATAACCAACAATTAATATTCTTTAAAGAGTGCTCAATACAGAGTAGAGCAGATATAATTATTTATTTGAATATTACAACATAAATATGTTATAAAATCACGACAAAAGTAGCCATTTTGTTTCAACACTTCTTGTGTCTTGTCAAGTGATGATATAGAATATAGAATAAATGGTTTTAAAAGTTTCAAATTAATCAACGATCCTTAGCTAGGAGTAAACTAGATTAATTTGAAACTTTTAAAACCATTTATTCTATATCATCACTTGACAAGACACAAGAAGTGTTGAAACAAAATGGCTACTTTTGTCGTGATTTTATAACATATTTATGTTGTAATATTCAAATAAATAATTATATATATATATATATATATTTACCAGTTGTGTGTGTGGGTGTGTATGTATGTATATATATATATATATACACACACACTCACACAACTGATATATATATATATATATATATATATATACACACACACATAACTGGTAAATATATATATATATATATATATATATATATATATATATATATATATATATTTAGGTCTGTATTTAGGCAGCAATCCTTTCATGCACATTTTATTGAATATTATAGACAAGGTGCTTCAGTTTATCGTTTTAATGCAATTTCTCATGTGATCTAATTCTTTTTTTTTCCTTTCGGATGATAAATAATATAAAAACTGTCCGAATGTTCTCTTTATTCGAGCGCTTTCGGCTATACATTTAGCCATTTTCACGGATTAAATATTTTAACTGTTAAATAGGAAATAGTTTATTTCATGTATGTATTTATATAATGTTTTCATTTTCAAAACACGGTCAACAGATTGTGTCCATGTTCATAGTTGATATTAGTGAGTGTTGTTTTTTTTGTTTTTATTAATAAGGCTTCCATTATTTTTAGCCTTTTTTTTGCATGTAGATGATGCTATTATATTAGTGTTCTCAACATGTACGTTACAAATAGGGTCCGGTAGGTCTCCATGAATATTTAAATGAGATCCAAGTGAGCTATGGCCTGCAAGGTGTAGAGTGAGTCTTCCCGTCAAACATGTAGTGTGGCCTATATAATTATTTACGAATTCTGATTGATCAGGAATACAATTCCTTAATGGGCATTTAAATTCGTAAATAATATTTGTCCTATCATATATATATATAAACATTTTATGTTTATACATTCTTTTTATAGATACAAATATTTAAGTAAATTCTCTGTTTTATAATAAACAGTATTAAACAACATTTACCGGCCTGAACCTTTGTTTACATTTGATACGCTATGAGCAGTTATGTAACGTGAGAGAATCATGGAAGATTAAAGACAGTGAAATCGACCTTGCTAACCGAACGATCCTCTGTGGCCGAAACGGTTAAAGCACGTCAGGCTATATGACGGTTCCGTATAGGATACAGGTTCGATTCCTGTCATAGGACGAAAATTT
The DNA here is from genome assembly GCA_964036315.1 of Acanthosepion esculentum. Lineage (NCBI taxonomy): Eukaryota > Metazoa > Mollusca > Cephalopoda > Sepiida > Sepiidae > Acanthosepion > Acanthosepion esculentum. The sequence goes on along the minus strand of OZ038519.1, from coordinate 58,629,649 downwards.
TCTATGAAAATTTCTCGGACATTCAGGTCGGTAAATGTTGTTTAATACTGATTATTATAAAAAAACAAAACATTTACTTAAATATTGGTATCTATAAAAAGAATGTATAAATATAAAAATGTCTTTAAATAATTTTCGGACTTTGTCCATTTCATAACATATATATAGCTAATATTTTTTTTACTATAAAAACGTATTTTTATACTTTGCTCATATCTTGATTTCTGTTTGGGGGTTCATTATTTTCCATAGCTGGGACCCTGACAGGTACTCCCATTCCCTGACAGGTCTGGCAACAAGAGGGTGTTTCACGCTCCTCAAATCTTCCAATTTCCTGAAGAAAGGCCTTGCTGCCGGATGTAGTTTATCGTCATACCTAGGATGATGAATTGAGCGGAGTGTGCCATAAATGCTGAGGAATCCACGGTGATATAGCGGAGGCCTGAGAGGCTTCAACCTCCCACTGTTTTGCTGAAACTGAAAACTAAATTTCTCTTTTTGGCCTCAATCGATGACAATGTTACTTAGCTGAGAGGTAGTATTATTTGCTTCAGGTCATTACCGCCATTAATTTTTCAGAAGAGAAAATTTTATTTTCCATTCAAAAGGCATTAGCTTCTAAAACTTCTACGTAACTCTTCTTAGAGATGGGGAAAGACTAGAATATGTTTCTTATTCTAGAAAACAAATTCAAGCGAACAGCAAAATAAATATTTAAGGTCAAAAGAAAAATACAATGGAACCTCGGTTCACGAATTTAATTCGTACCTGAAGGCCGTTCGTAAACGGAAACTATTTTTCCAATAAGAATCAATTTACAGAAAAAAGTCACACTGCAATAACATTTGAACAAAATTCACACTAAAATGACATTTGAACAAAAGTCACACTACAATAACATTTGAAAAGAAAAGCATGGCACAACACGTGAATGTATACAACATGGCGGTCGACTCAGAAATTATTCCGTTTGATTTTAACTCGGTTCGCCAATGCTGTACGATAACCGAGGTATTTTCATCTCGAATTTTCTGTTCGAAAACCGATTTGTTCGACATGTGAGACGTTCGAGAACCGAGATTCCTCGGTCATGTTTATTGTAGGATAATCGACAAAAAAATAAAATAAAAATAAACGTTTTACGAGAGGAGGAAGATAAAAGTAAAAAGAATCAGGAACCTTTCAAACTTATTTGATTTAAAACCCGCCTTTTAATATCTGATTTACCACTGCTTGTGGGGATGGAATTTTTTTTTCAAAATCTAACAAAGGGGAGGAGGTGAAAACAAAATCTGGGGATGGGTGAATAATTAGTCTGGAATTTAGGTTATTTGAATGAATTTCACAGTTTTCCGATTTTATTTTTCTGATGTATCGTAATATTTAAAGTCTACTGGGAGCGAAAGAGATTCGCTATAACTAAGGTCTAAAATGAATTTCTAAAACAATGTTTATTCACTGCTAAAACGCCGCTAACATTTATCTTTGGCCACCGCTCTGAGAGATAGAGAGAGAGACAAAAGAAAAGACAAGGGGGGGGGGAAGAAAAAAAAGAGAGAAGAAAAAAAAGAGAGAAGAAAAAAAAGAGAGAAGAAAAAAAGAGAGAAGAAAAAAAAGAGAGAAGAAAAAAAAGAGAGAAGAAAAAAAGAGAGAAGAAAAAAAAGAGAGAAGAAAAAAAAGAAAAAAGAAAAGAAAAAGAAAAAAGAAAAGAAAAAAGAAAAGAAAAAAGAAAAGAAAAGAAAAAAGAAAAGAAAAAAGAAAAGAAAAGAAAAAAAAAGAAAAAAAAAAGAAAAAAAGAAGAAAAGGAGAAAAAGAAAAAAAATGAAAAAACAGTTACAAGCTTTTCTTATCGAATAATGTCTTAGTTTTATTGAGGTTTTTACGATTCATAGCAGATTTTCTGTAACTGGGTATTCTGTTTTTACAAAAAGAAATTGATGATTTAAATTTTCCAATGAGTTCTACTTTTAATTTATATATATATATATATATATATATATATATATATATATGTGTGTGTGTGTGTGTGTGTGTGTGTGTGTGTGTTCAGATGGGAACAGCGAATCGAGGAATAACTCATAAAACTCACTCGGACTGTTAGAAAATCATTACTCTATCCTTTAAATAAATTCTGTTAATCTACAAAAAGGCTTAACGATAATCCCGGTATTAGCGCTTACGAGGATTAATGATGGTGAAGAAACTATGATTTGGAATTGGAATGAAAGCAATCATCTACTGAATCAATCATGAAAATTCAGTATATGGAATTAGTAAATACGAAACACTTCAGATACCCCAGTGTATGGATCAGTTATAACAAAAGTAGTACAAGAGATAAGGAAATTGGACGTAGGATAGGCTACAGTATGGAATAGTCTTTGTCCAACATCGAAAGTTGCTCCAAAAACCAAAGCCGTTAACCTATGAACTCGAGGCATATTCTACAATAGCCTCGTCAGATCGACACTTTCATACGTGCTCAACCCGTTCAAAAGTGTCTAAACTGTCAACTGCATATAACTGCTATCTTAGATCAATGATTAAATAAATTCGTTCGAATTAATGTCTTAGAAAGGATCATCATTCTTCAAATCTCATTTACTGACGCTACAGAATCACAAAGAACTGAACCAAACTACATCATATATTTATAAGTCTACCATTCGTCCATGCTTTGTATGTAACTGCCATATTTGGTCTAGAGCTTCTGCTACGTATTTAGAGATTCTTGAGAAAAATCCGAAGAAGAATTTGCAATGTTATGTGCACTGACCTGGCATCTCTGCTTCAGTCACTTTCACACCGCCGTAACGTAGCACACTTGTACCCATTTTATAAATAATTTCATGGTAAGTGTTCTGGTGAACTTTACTCTACGGTACCTAGACATTATGAATTTAAGCGCAGTACTAGATTGGCGGCAAGGTCTCATCATTTTACAGTTGAAATGTCTAGATGTCGCTTCTATGTTTAGGAAGTCGAACGTAGAACAAGCTACAGTGTGGAATGGTTTTCGTCAAATATCGAAAGCTGCTCCAAAAATCAAAACCATTAACCAAAGAACTTGAGTCATATTCTACAATAGCCTCGTCAAATGGAGACTTTCATACGTGCTCAACCCGTTCAGAAGTGTTTGAACTGTCAACTGCATATAACTGCTTAGATCAATGATTAAATAAATTCGTTCGAATTTAATGTCTTAGAAACGACCATCATCCTTCAAATCTCGTTAACTGGCGCTACAGAATCACAAACAAAAGAACCGTGCCAAACCACATATTTATAAGTCTACCATTCGTTCATGTTTTGTATTTTACTGCCTCATCTGGTCTGGTGCTTCTGCTATGGTTATTTTCTAAGCCAGGGGTGGGCAAACTTTTTAGTACAAGGGCCGCATTCTAAAAAAATTATAGTTTTACTGGGCCGCATAGTATATATAAACCAAATTAATTGATATTTAAAATTGGCAAAATAAAGGGCTTTTAAAGGAAAAATATAGTTTTAATAAATAACATTTTAAAGTACTATGTAAGTAGAAAAACTTATTTATTTGAAAGATAAAGTAACTGTTTAAAGAAATAAGAAAGAATTTTTTATTACTATTATAAAATAGACACTATCAAAGAAGCATAATTATTTATTTTATAATATCACAACTGACCATCAGAAAGATAAAAATACTAATGGGAATGATACACTATTATTTGTATTTTGTATTTCATCTCATTCTTCAATATAAATTTACTGTTTTTTTTTGTCATTTTACTAACAATTTTAAGTTGGTATTTTTGGCGGCGCGGGCATGTTAGTATTGAATAAAAAATCTGTGTGCTTGGCGGGCGCACAAAATCGTTTGGCGGGCCGCATGTGGCCCGCGGGTCGTAGTTTGCCCACCCCTGTTCTAAGCGAACCTTAGATGTGTCACAAGACCGAAAGTATGGAGCACTTAGTGAGGATCGAACACACTTTTGTCGTCACTGATCTAGCGAGACAACCTTGCTAACCATTACACCACACCGAGTTGTCCATGGTGCTTCTGCTATGTATTTAGAGATTCTTGAGAAAAATCGAAAAAAAAAAAAATCTGCAATGTTATCTTTATTGTCCTGACATCTCTGCTTCAGTCACTTTCACACCGGCGTAACGTAGCACCCCTGAAGCCCTTTCTATAAACATCTTCATGGCAGTTGTTTTGATGAACTTACCTAGATTTTATGAATCTAAGCACAGTACTAGATTGGTGACAAGATATCATTTTACAGTTGAAATGGATAGAACCGTAAGTTCTATGCTAACAGTTTCTTCTTTTGCACTTCCTACTTGTGGAACTCTTCAACTTCTTTCTTCCCTATCAAAAAACTCCTTGCGTCTTAGTGGTTTTATTGCCTTGCGTTGGGGGGGGGGGAGATGATTAAAAAAATACTCGAGAATTTCAGTAAAGGTGACAACTAAAATGGATAGCACCTGCAGCTCGGAGAAAATAAGGAGATAAGATGTCGGTATTCCACACTACTTCAAACAAAAGGTTAGGAAGCAAATCCCCCATCAATACTGGAATAGCTGAGAAACCTAATTGTATCACTTGAAACGGTATATTCGAAATGACGCCCATGTTTGAGGAATCAATCTGCTTATTTTAAACGAGAAATTTTAAAGAAAATGCGTTATCCTTTAAGATTTCTCGAATATTTAATCCGGTAGAAAAAAAAATCCCCTGCTCAGGCACATTTGTGTTTGTTCAACACCCACAGAGACCAGCTGTGGTTTATACTGACCAACTATGCTGAGCAGACCTTAGTTACAGTTTCTGGGAGAGAGCGCGTTATCTAGCGTGATCAACAGTTGAGCCAGATCAGCAAGGTCAAACAATCGGTCACGACGACTTGTGAATTCGTGCTAGTACAACAATCGACGGATCCCATGGAGTTCCGTCTACAGGATTTCACTCTCAAGGGTTGGGTCAACCCGTGGTATAGTTGCCAGACACTTTCCAAAAAGGTGCTGCACGCTGAGATCGATTACGACCTACAACATCAATAAGTCACCTTCCTGACAAATCGAGCAAGATGAAATTCGAACCCGGGTCTTATGATCAGAAAGCGAACATTCTAGCCACTCGGCCACGTGACCAGTATAACAACGTTTAAAGCGATGAAAATTAACAAAATGAATAGAAGATAGAAAATTTAGTTCGTATTATTAAAAATTGAGTAACAGTAATATAGATTATGAATGTAACTATTATTACCTCTTTACTGATAATATCTATTTATTATTATAATTATATTATAATTATTATATAATTATTATATAATTAATTATATTATATTATAAAATTATAATATATTATAAAATTATAATTATATTATAAAATTATAATATATTATAAAATTATAATTATATTATAATATAATATATTATAAAATTATAATTATATTATAATATAATATATTATAAAATTATAATATAAAATTATAATTATAATATAAAATTATAATTATAATATATTATAAAATTATAATTATATAATATATAAAATTATAATTATATTATAATATAATATATTATAAAATTATAATATAATATATTATAAAATTATAATTATATTATAATATATTATAAAATTATAATTATATTATATAATATATTATAAAATTATAATTATATTATATAATATATTATAAAATTATAATTATATTATAATATAATATATTATAAAATTATAATTATATTATAATATAATATATTATAAAATTATAATTATAATATATTATAATATATTATAAAATTATAATTATATTATAATATATTATAAAATTATAATTATATTATAATATATTATAAAATTATAATTATATTATAATATATTATAAAATTATAATTATATATTATAATATATTATAAAATTATAATTATATATTATAATATATTATAAAATTATAATTATATATTATAATATTATAATTATATTATAATTATATATTATAATTATATAATTATATTTATATAATTATATTATAATAATATATTATAATTATATTATTATAACATTATATTATAATTATATTATTATAATTATTTTATTTTATTATATTTCTCTATAAGATACTCTTATAAAACTACTAGGGGCTTACTGTCAGTACCTATATAAACGTTAGTAACAATGATATATATAAATAAATAAATAAAGGTGCGGGTTATACAAGATTTGGTTTGTTTTACGACATATCAAAACCTCAATGCCTACAACTTTTTTTTCTGGTAATATTTTTGTATTTTCAAAAACCTATTTCTGTTAATATTTTTTCCTCAAAAATGTACAGCTGGGAATAGTTTTTTTCTTCAAAAATGTATTTCTTGTAATAATTTTTTACAAAGTATTTCTGGTATTAAAACCTATTTTTACACTTTTATAATTCTTTTTACTTGAGTTTCAGGGTTAACTATTTGCCCCTAGCTGAGACCCTAACAGATGCTACCACCCCGGGTCAGGGTGGACCTGGGAACACCAGCAATTAAGAGGTGGTTCCACGCTCCTCAAAACCTCCTGATCAGAGGCCTTGCTGCTCGATGTAGTTTATCGTCTTACCTTGGACGTGGATGTAGTTTATCGTCATATCCACGACGCGGGGTTATACAAGGATTTTGTACTCAATTTATAGGAGTGCGGGTTATATACAGGCGTGGACTATAGTTCGGAAAATACGGTACCTATTTTATTACCAATTTACTGCTAATATATCGTTACAAGGGGACGTTGTAAAGTATCTACAGAAAAAACGTTTTTGCAATCTAAGAAATGTTACAGAAAAATTGAAGCAACGCCATTGTTTAGTCGGAAGACGCGGCTCTTCTGGGAGGCTTTCTAGACTGAAGACAATGGATTACCCTCGCCTTCCGATAGAATCAACGGCCAAGAGTCCGTGACCAAAGCGAGATTTGAAGGACATCGTCTGAATTTTGCCCTGACGTGGAATAGGCTTCGCCAGGTCTACTTGTCTAAGACAAGCTATGTACGGATGAGTACCACGCTGATTTTCAACTCCGATATCTGAAGGGAACTGGCCAGGGGCTCAGTAACCCCTAATACTGCACTCCTGGTTGTGGGCTCTCAGAGCGTTCAAGAAGGCTGGAAAATACGTCGGCTGAAGTTTTTTAAAATTCCATACGAAGACAACAGCCTGAATAATATAGGAAGTCAACGAGAAAAGTACAAATCTGATCTTCTCTTTATCGAGGGGGTGTGTTTTGTTAGGTAAACGAATTTACCGACATTCCAACCCATATGTTGGGTAAATTCAATGTCAAAGTCTGTTGTCCTATTTTTGTTTTAACCCAGAGCTAAATATGTGTGTCTTACATTAATAGTTTTAATGTTAGCATTGTTTACATTAACTAACCAATTAGAATACGTCCGTTAATTTATAATGCATACTCTGTCATATATATATATATATATACACACACACACGTGTGTGTGTGTGTGTGTATATATATATATATATATATATATATATATATACACACGAGCGATTGCAGCCTCTATTTATATTTAAACTGTTCGGACAGTTGTCTTCATATTTGCTATATTCACGATGTTTCGACCGTTGTACGCTCTGGCCTTCTTCAGGTGATTGTAATTTCGAACCGAACCCTTTATTTCGTCCACCGGGGTAGATTGTTCTAGTTCCATGCATCTTCCAGATATCCCAGTATCACTTATCTACCTTTTAACTCTCCTAGTTTCTGTTTACCTCTGCTGTAGCCTGTTCGGAGATATATAATTTTAAATAAAAACAGACCACTTTAAGGTTCGATGTAATAAATTATTTCATCACAGCCCTTTTAAAGGACCGCGGATCATCAGACTTTACTTCCAAATGTTGAAACGAAAAATGAAAAGAAATTTACACATTTTTGACGGGCAGTACTAAGCATATGTAAATTAACGATGTGAGTGGGGAGAGACATGATTGAGACCGATTAAACGTGTCAATGTTTGGACCTCCCCAAATAATATTAAATATGAAAGAATTGAAATTTTAAATTACATCTAACTCAATCATGTCTCTCCCCCCTCACTTCCTCACTTATTGCAAAATAAATAAAAAACTGTTCACGCCAAAATAATAGTCAAAACAAACCACAACAATCACCCCAAAATTCAACAAATAGCTTTATCTTCCCAAACAAAAACAAAACTATTAAATAAGCTATATAAACAAATTTTTATTACGTTAATAAAAACACCGATCAAAATAAAAATAATAAATAAATATATAAGATAAAAAATAAAAATAAATAAAAACAAGCAAAATAATTTGACCCAAATAAATAAACGACTTCCGGTAAAAAAAAAACGACTTCCGCCAAAATAAAAAAAAATAGCCACAATAAGCAAATTTTTACTACGTTAATAAAAACACCGATCAAAATAAAAAATGAAAATAAAATAAATATAAAGGATAAAAAACAAAAATAAATTAAATAAAAACAAGCAAAATAATTTGACACAAATAAACGACTTCCGGTAAAATATCTGCCAAAATAGACTACACACAATGCACCACTGACCCGTATATATAAACAGCACTCGTGGCCTGACGATTGCATCTAACATGAAACAGACTGTCGCCTCTAAGTGTTGACTTCTATGTTCACTTTTATATTTACACACGCTCTATCTCTGATATAGAGCACTTTATCCCATAAACATAGCACACTTTAAGACTATATTTCATATATATATATATATATATATATATATATATATATATATATATGTGTGTGTGTGTGTATGTATGTGTGTGTGTGATTGCAGAATCTTTAAGGCTGACTGCAGTCTTAATAACAATTAATTCAGCTGTGTACCACCATTAACTCGTAAACAAGCATACAGACCCCAAGATGACCCTTTCGCCCAGTGAAGGTTTTTCACAGTTTCAAATGTCTGTGACTAACAAGGAATGCGACTATGACAGGATACATTAGTTGGGTGTTATATTCTTCATATGCCGTGTTCGTTCATAACGTTGGAGGTCATGGCTCTCCACAATTTCTTGTCCTTCATAGCCCTTAATAAATTGTTTTTTGATATCGCTCCTAAAACCTTGTCCCGTCATCCATTTACCCACACTCACTAAGTATTTTATACGTTGCTTTCCTGTCCGTCTTGCCTTCAATCTGTCCTGTGAGTATCAAATTTTCCGAGCCTTCTTTCCTCATATGCCCTAGAAATTTTCAAATGTCTCTTTCTGATGTTAAGTGTAAGTTTACTTTTTGTTTCCATTATTCTCTAAAACTTCGTTTCTAACATATTCGTCCATGGTATCCTCAGCATCCTTCTGTAGAACCACATTTCTGTTGCTTCAAGTCTTCTTTATCTTGGAGATTGTAACAAGTTCAGTACTCTGTTTTCAAGAAAGTTTTTCTGTTTCTTAATACTTTGCTTAGCTTTTGGAAGGCATCTTTCTCAATCAGTGTCGCACTTTCCGTCCTTTGTTAATGTACTAGTTTAAATGGTGCCCGGAAAATTCGATCGTTTTGACAAGGTAGGAAGATTCGGTAACTATGAAATAAAAGTCGATTGAAAATTGATTTTAGAGCCGTTTTGGGGTGGGGATTAGGGGACTAAGTCCCCTTCCCTATATTTTGGAAATAGAAATGAAGTCCTTGCTTCTTTAAAAAGAAATAACAATCTAAAACTTAATTTATTTACTATAATTTTATTAAAATAGTAATTTGAAAAGTTACAAGAACTGACAAGCGAGATAAATTGATTTTATTTGCTTGAAAACAATATACATAGTGTAGTAATTAAGTACTTATTTTTTTAAATAACTATTTAAAAATACTGGAGGGTGTGCGTGGTCCCCCGACTGTGGTATTGTTTCAGTGGAGTTTTATCTGGAATGGAACCAGTGTTTATCGTTTTTTTTTTTTTTTTTTTTTTTTTTTTTTTTAAACGCATGGGGGTGGGGGTAGCCACCCCAAGAAACTACGGCCGGGGTATTGTTGTAGAGGAGTTTTATCTACACCTCCATAGTTATTATTTTCTTTTTAAATATTGAGGAAGGAGGCGTAGCCCCCCCCCCTTCTGCGAGTACAGACCTGGTATTGTGTTGGGGTTTTATCAGGAGCCTCCGATTTTCAGTTATTAAAAAATACAGGAATTGGGGGATTAGGTCCCAAATCCCCACTCCAGAACGGCCCTAAAATCAATTTTTCAATCGACTTTTATTTCAGCTACCGAATTTGTAATTTGCATGTTGAGCTGTCCAGACTCAATCTGCAGATGTCCAGACTCAATCTAAAACAACACATGTCTAGCCAGATCCTCATATTTTGAAGTACAAATCCATTTTCTTTATCAAAGATGGTTCATCATTCCTACTGACATTTCCCAATAGGCCCTTCTTTCAGTTCGCCGGGTGTGTTTCCATTTAAACGTCAAAGTGGTATTATGATAAATGATCAGTATTAATTGATATGGTTCCGACACCTCCCATCAAATGTTAAACAGTCATTTTGTGTCATTTTTTCGCGGCCACTAAATATAACGTGAGAATTGATGAATTTAAAAAGGATATATATATATATATATATATATATATATATATATATATATATATATATAATATTCATCTGTCAAGTTACTAAGCCTTTCCCGTGTCTCACCAGACGTTTCAAACTTCTTAAAATCACTCCGTGGGTTCCACGAGTTTAGCGCGCGTGCGCACACGCACACACAAAAAAAATGGCAGTCTGAATGTTTAATGAGGGGTCGATACATGAACCTAGGATGCCGACTCATTCGCACCCCCCCAACCAAACAAGCAAAAACAACGAACCGAGGCCGATAACTAAACTCACATACTGGCCCAACCCACTTAAAAAAAAAATGTTTAGTCAGATTGTTTTTTCGGAGAGGTTTCTATAGTCGAGCCGAGCACTTATATATATATATATATATATATATATATATATATATATATATATATGTGTGTGTGTGTGTGTGTGTAAAAGAACAAAGAGTAAGATTCAGCGTTCAAAACATTTAAAACAGGGCTCAATACAAAAGTAGAGCAATAAACATTTATTACACACTGTTACATTAGAACACGTATAAAGCCACTACACTGTGCATCTTGAAGAAACATTAATTTTTTAACGTTGAGACAAGTTGTACAGTTTTGTAGTGGGTATGTACGTGTTCAATGTAGCAGTGCATTATATATATATATATATATATATATATATATATATATATATATATATATATAATCTTATATGTGCGGTACTTAATGGAAAGTGCTCATAAAGCTAACATTCAGTTGCATGGGTAGTAGTTTGTAACTCCGGGTTTTACGCTTCTGCGATCATCAGTGTCGGATGATCGCAAACGCGTGAAACCCGGAGTTACATTCTACTATCCATGCAACTATATATATATATATATATATATATATATAGTTGCATGGATAGTAGAATATATATATATATATATATAATTAAGTAATTCATTGAGTCTGAAAGAAACTTCAACAGAATGCAGATAGCACTGGACGGCCGTTTCGTCCTATATTTGGGACTCATCAGCAGAGCGCATCCACTACCGAGAATTGAAACCCTGACAGTTAGGATGTCAAGCAGACGCCATACCAACTGTTCCAACGGGCCTCGGTGACGAAGAGATAGCAAATCAGAGTCAATATGAACATATGGCGCCGCTCGCTCACATATTCCGTGGTGGAACTCAATTGAAATTCTCTGTAACCATAGGACTGTACCCCACCCCCCGGAGCCACGACTACTATCACCAAACTGAAGCATTAGAAGCCGGATACAGTTTCTACCATATAATATAATATATATATATATATATATATATATATATATATATATATATATATATGTGTGTTTGTGTGTGTGTGTGTGTGTGTGTGTGTTTGTTTAATAGATAAATACACAAGGAAATTTCGTGGATTTATCACATTACAAAATTCTCACTTGGTAAATTTGAACAAGAAATCTAGCATCGCACGCTCCAAAACATAGATTCAACTGTTATGAAATAACATACCAATTTAAAAAAAAAAAAAAAAAAAAAAAAAAAAAACTTTCGGTTTACACATTTAGTTTTAGTGTTTGCTTATGTATGAGAAAATTGCGCCCTGAAGATGACAATTTTAAATTGGCGAAAGTACTTGGCAAGTGTCTTCCATCTGACAACGACTCTAATATTGGGATCTTATTGTTTAAGGAATTAATAGTAAGTTAATTTCTCATTAACTTAATTCTTGTTAGCGAAATTATTTCGCCATTAATCACATTAACACTGCTATTTAAATCTTTGTGTAAATTGCTTATATATATATATATATATATAAAACACTGTTTATATATGTGGATTAGATGTTGATGTAACCCATGAAATTACGGGTGAGTCTTATTCATAGCCAAGACGTCTAATGATAACACAGTGACACCATAAATACGAAAAGCGGATATAAAATGTAATCAAATACCGACATTTCCGTGCTGTGAATAAACAGCGAATATGACGTTAAATAGTTAAAGCAGTTAATCATTTAAATACTCATCATCTACTTACGGCTAGAAAATCCGTACAAAAAAAAAAAAAAGACAAAAAACGAACAAAATAAAAAATATGGCGCTAAAAGTTTCGAAATTCGACCCTGATACGAAATCAAATATTTTTTTTACTTTTTTTCTCTCCTAATAGGAGAGAAAACATCCGTTATAACTACACACAGCATAGTTTAGATGTGGTACAAGACTGAAGGTACGGGGCGACCAGTGAGGCTAGAACACACCCCATTAACAAATTCGCCGTGCAGACCTCTTCATGAAGATGGTGAGTTCGATTTCACTCTACGTGCCCCACCACGAGACAAACTAAGTCGAACTTAATTGGTTTGGTTTGTTTTACGGCATATCAACCTCAATAGGTCATTTAATGCTGACAACTTTTTTTTCCTGGTAATATTTTTAAAAACGTATTGCGGGTAATATTATTTTAAATTTATTTCTAGTAATCATTTTTTTTTTACAAAGTATTTCTGGTATTAAAACCTATTTTTGCACTTTTATAATGCTTTTTACCTCAGTTTCGGGGTTAACTATTTGCCCATAGAAACCTCCTTATCTTGCTGTTGGACGTAGTTTATCGTCATACCCAGGACACTCGAACTTAATTGTTGGCAGTTGGAGATATTTTCTTGTATTTTTTTTTTCTTTATAATACTTTCATCCCAACCAAGGAAATAATGCCGCTAAGACGCAAGGGGGGGGGTATGAAACAAAAAAACACTTAATAAGCCCCTAACATTTATACAAACAGACACACAAAAATGGGAATCGGCAAAAAACAAGTATTATTTATTATCTAGTTGTTATGTAGTGGAATAATGGATAGCGGCTCGGATTGAGGAATCAGAGAGCCGAGTTCGAATTCCAGTCAAATCCCTTACGTGCTAATACCCTTGGGAAAAGGTATGAATCCTCTTCTCCCCACCAGCAATGGGTAAATAGCAGGAGAGACCGGGTTCTATAGCCTTAGATGTCAACTGGTCTACTACAGAAAGAAATGGCAACCTACTGCGAGGAAAAAATCTGCCTCGTCAGTCACGTATCGAAAGATACATGATCGCCTGCGCGTGTATCACGCACGGCACATAACTGATTGAAGTGGCGTTGGAGAATGAGAAATAGTAATGAGTAAAATTGTGAGTCTGGTGTCAAATGCAGGTCAAATATGGATCGGAATCTGACAGAATAAGATAAAGAGTAAGTAAAGGGTATACAGTCTTTCTTGAATGTTTTTTTGTCTTTTTTTTATATACAGATGTGTGTAATGAGTGCCCAGATAATTGAGTTGGAAAAATACAAGAAATGTTTGTGGTTTCTTATCTAGAATTTTTAGTGCGAGAGTAATAAATGTTAATATGGCCTGAAAAGGGAAAAGGAGACGAAAATCTTTGACGCACGTGTTAACAATTTGTTTGTGCGAACTGCTTGTCCAATAGTGAGAATATCACATGTTTTTGCGTGCAGTGGCGAAAAGTGGGGTGGATCCTTATTGGTTTAGAATGAGTGGTAAATATTGTAATTATTTTTTGACACTACAATTAATTTTTATGGATACGACAATAATAAGGATACTAAGAAACTTGTCCATAATTATGAGAGGATCCTATTTAAAGTAAGTAGACAAAACTTATATAAATCATTTAGTGAGACATGTCTTAATGAAAACATGCTGCCAAAAATATATATAACTAGAGACGTGACCTGATGAACCAGAAAAAAATAAATTTTCTGGGGAAATAAATTATAGTCATGGAACTTTAAGGTTGTGTCTTAATTATTTAATTAATTTTATATTATATATAATTATTTGAAAATTATAACATAAATATGTTATAAAATCACTACAAAAATAGCCATTTTGTTTCAACTCTTCTTGTATCTTATCAAGTGATGGTGTTGAATGTAGAATAAAGGGTTTTAAAAGGTTCAAATCAATCAAACATCCCTCGCCAGGGGAAACGCTGTTACATAATCTGGAATGACCAATCAAAATATAAGTATATGAGAATACAAAAAAAACTTGACAACGAACTATGGTTATAATAATTATTTAATGCTTTAATGTTAGGGTTAGACTAAAATAGAATTCATTCTAACTAATAAATATTAAATTATAATATAAAATTAAAAATTACCAATTTTAAATTTAATCTATATTAAATTTAAAATTATAAAATTATTTAAAGAAGAAACTGAGGAAAAAATACATGTTTTTCTATTTATTTTGTTTTTATTGAAATTAAATTAGAATAAACGTTAAGATCTAATGCTGCTCTGAACTCCGTTACAACTTAGATACATTTGAAGCAAAAACATGGGCAAGGGAGGATGAAATCTTGCAAAAGACAATACATACACAATCATAGGTATGTCCAATATTTCGCTAAAAAGTGGTATACCTTGACGACAAAAGGTCCCCAAATTGATAAAACAATTTTTAACGTTTAAATATTTATGTTGTTATTAAAGAGGAAAGACCAAAGTATTTTCTGAATATTTTTTCAGATTTTTTAATCCTTCCTATAAATGTTAAAAATTTTATTAAAAAATCTTGTTTTTTTTTCGAGTCAAAAAATTTCGTAAAATCGAACTTATCGACATTTCTGTCGGAAAGATCATAGTTTGTTAGTTAAAAAATCATGAAAAATCAATTACACCTTTTTCTTTTGTTATCTTAGGAAATTTAGAATGATTAAAGTATACTTAATGTAATTTGAAAGAAACATTACTTACATTTTTAGCAGAAATTTTTTTAAGAGAGATATTTCCAACCGTAGTCGTTCCTTTTTTAAGTAATTGACAGGCGTTAATTGACGTACGTCAATATATTCACAACTTACGGCACGGAAATTTATTGGATGGTAGCACCGAAGTGATATAATTCGTTCTAATTTTAAGTGCATCTGGTTAGTAGATTTTTAAAAAAAAAATTCACTTTCAAATTTTTTTTTTTTTACCTTACGTTTGAGGAAGAATTCTGCACTGAAAATAACATTTAAATTATGAAAGAAAATCAAATTTTACAAGTAAAAATAAAACAGTAAAAAAAATTCATTTTTTTAAATTGAGGTTTATTATTTCAGTCATGAAATATTTTTCTGAGAATATAAAAATTACATGAAACACCATTAATTGAAACGGGTTAACTTAATGAAATGAGATTTTATTTCTTTTTTATTAAGGCAGATTTTTTTCTATTTATTAATAATTATATGGCAGTAATTTTAATATGAGTTTTATTTTATTTATTAATAAAATTAACATGCTATGTTGGTTTTGTTTTGACTCAACAAGTATTTTTTAGTTTGAGTAGTAGCGAGCTAACCCCAGAAAATTTAAACTCCAAAAATCGTTTTAATTGATAATTTGTCGTGTGGATAATAATTCCAAAGTAATGTACAATGAATTTATGCATTCGATTTCAAACTTGAAAATTTGGGTGGACTTCCAAGGGCGTTTTTTTTTTTTTGTAATTGTAAATAGTCGATATTTTCTTTTATCCCACTATATTCGATTATATTTGAATAGAAAAAGAAAAAAATTGAAAATAATACGACGATATTCAGAAAACTTGACAAGCGTTGTTTTGTTGGTACTGAACGAATCAAAGCCATTTCTGAAGTAAAAAAAAAACTTGCTTCTATCAAAGGAAACTACTCATGTGACATTATTTCAACAATGTGCATCCGTACTTTCGTTGTAGACGATTTTAAATACAATTTTGGAATATTAAAAATTATTTTAAAAATAATTATGGTTGTCAGATTTTAATAAGCTTTCGAATTTATGATCTTTAAAAAGTAGAGAACATAATATATTATTTCCATAAGGTTGCAGAAAGAACTTAATGTATAAATATATAACAACATTTTGTCATATTGTGTATTTAAAATTGAAAAAAAAAAAAAGGAAATTAATGTAAAAATTCATTGTTCATCAAAAAAATTTTTTTCTTTCAGATAATAATTACCTTCGTATATATTATTCAGAAAAGCCATTAAAAACTTTCTTAATTAAATATTGTCTTAGTTTTATTGGGTTTTGTATTTTTACAATTGAGGTAAAAGTTTGGACAATTTCTGACATTTTTTTAACAAAAAAATCGATGATTTAGATTTTTCAGAGTTTTGTGCATTTAATTAAAAAAAAAAATTCAGGTTGCAAATAAATTTTTTTTTGTGTTTTCATAAAATTAAGTTCCAGGGGGGTAACAGATATAAAAAAAAAAAATTTATACCATGACTTTCAAAGAGACAAACATTTCTAAAATAAGTTCATTCATTTCTGAATAAGTTCTGAAGTTTTCATTAAAATCCAACAAGTAGTTAATTTTTACAAGAATTTCGAAATTAATGTGTCTTTCAACTGACAAAAAAACAACTAAAAAAAAAAAACGCTAAAAAGGTCAAAATTGGACATACCTACACAATCAGATTATAATACACAAACATGCAGACATATTTCGATATATAAACACGCAAAAAGGCGACGAGACAGGAAATATCTTCACGACACCTTAAAAAATAAATAAATAAAAAAACAACATACATAGACAATGAAAGGTACACACAAGTGACCGTACACAGATAAAAATACGTGTATACACATACATACATTGACAAAGACACGCCAATACATCCATCAAAAATATTCAAGATGCGTGCACACTCACTCACATAACAAAATCACTTTCAATGGGGGTTGACAAACATTAAGTGCTCTCTGCGAAAAATGGCAGAACATTTATACCCTATTGTAGGGGAGTAAATAATTATTAACCCCCAAACATTTATACCCTATTGTAGGGGAGTAAATAATTATTAACCACCTAACATTTATGTATACAAACATACACATAATGAGAAACTACATGACGTGGACAACATATTGATAGTTTAAATCAAATCTAAGCTTTCGGCTTATATAAGCCATTATCAAAGTTGACAATTACATTTCAATATATCAAACAATACACGGACGAAACAATGATAGTCTGTTTTTGCTGCATGAAAGATTTCAAAGCAACGACAAACTCGTGTATACGAGACGCGGAAGCGAAAATCGCGTCGCAGCTCGTGACGTCACACATGACCACGCGAGAGTGAAAACGAGAAGTATTAAGTATGGGAAGCCGTTGGTATATAAACCAATAGCTTCTGTTATCAATTATAGGTATTTAAGAATATTTGTGGGGATTTCGTAGTTTATTTTGTTCAGGTTACCTTTCGTCTTTCAATGATAATGTTATTAAGCTTATCGGACAATATGAAAGGAATTTACTTAAAATAAATAGACAAAACTTGTCTATATTATTTAATGAAATCATATATACAGTGTAACCCAGATATAAGAGAGTTGTCGGGACAGGAGAAGAAGTCTCTTATATCCGGGTTTGGTTTATTATACATTAACACAGGCTCTAATTTGAGACCAGAGAAAATCTCTTATATCCGGGTTTCACTGTGTATATATATATATATATATATATATATGAGTGTGTGTGTGTGTGTGTGTGTGTGTGTGTGTGTGTGTGTGTGTGTGAGAGAGAGAGAGAGAGAGAGCAAGGTTTCTGATATACAACCAATGTGGAAGAAAAAAAAATCTCTAAACGACATACACTCCAGGTTCCAGTTGTTGAATATAGACAAGTCACTCAGTTGCTTTTGCGCACGCAGAATATAAAAGAGAAAATACAAATTATCTACGATCTGTGTCAAGACAAATCGTAGAGATGATTTATTTTGTTACTGAAAGAAGGTGGATGACGGTTTATTTTAAAAATACTTTCAAAATGACAATCGTACTACACACCGACTTTATCTAAAAAAAACAAAAAACATCTTTGAACAGAACTTCGTCTTTGAAACAATTTTAGCTTAAGCTCCGTCATCAAAATAAATGAGGTTCGATTCTTTTTTTTTTTTTTTTTAAACTTTATTTGAATTGTCCTGCGTTGTAATATGATTGGTTTAGAGTAACGTTTTCAAATTCTATTCGTCACGCTTTTGTTAAAAAGAAAACAAAGCCATTGTCTATCAAGCTTGTCATACTCGAAATTTGTTTGCCACCAACGTAAAACAATGAAAAGACGTGAAATTCTACTAATCAAATATCTTCTTTTTTTTTCTGTCGCTTTGTTTTACTTGCGTGTTTTATTTAAAATAAACTTTAAGCGTATTTGCCGTTTGTTTTGTTTTTGTTTTTTCTCTGAAAGAAACCTGGCAAATGTTCTTTTTGATATGTTAGCTAGTAACAATAAAGATGGCGCAGTGAGTCCTGTTATAAAAATAAAATATTAAACAAAAATAAAAAGAATTAAAATTAAAATAAGGCAGGTATCCCTCAAATAAAAAGAGGAAAAAGAAGTAAAGACTGAACCCGACCAAAACCACTGAAAGTTTGCAGGAACAGATTATTTATTTGGTTAGTTGGATTTATTATGTTTTACGGTATATCAACCTCAATGAGTTATTTAATGCCAATAAGATGTTTAAGATAGGTTCGTATGAATAGAATATGTATTCTTTGCAAGAAGTCAATTTGTACATCAGGTTTCATTGACGTATTTTTATAAAAGGATTTTTCTGTCAAGAGTCATGTGAGCAATATCTTTTTTTTTTCTTCAAAAATGTATTGCTGGTATTTTTACTATAAAAATCTATTTTTATACTTTCATAGTGTTTTGACCCCAATTTTGGGAGTTTACTATTTGCCCATAGCTGGGACCCTAACAGGTACTACTACTCTGGATTAGGCTGGACCTGTGAACAACAGCAATTAGGACGTGGTTACACACTCCTCAAAACCTCCCGATCAGAGGCCTTTTTGTTGGATGTAGTTTGTCTTATTTGTGACTGAAAAAAAAAAATACCAAAAAATGTGAATATGGCAATGAAGATGAGGATAACGGTCTGAATGATGTAAATAATCCAAGTAATCATACCTCATCTCAGAGATATAGACAGATATTGAAGATAGATTCTGTTGAGAAAAATTATCTAGCATGACATTGTAAATCAACTTTCCTAGCAACTGATTCAATATAACCTTTCCACTTCATGTCAGCAGAAAACGTTAGTCCGAGAGGGTGCAACGCGTCATTCTCTTGGAGGTTAGCATCAGCCATGTTGATAGACAGCAGAAAGAATTCTCACAGACGATTAAAAGAGCCTTTTTGTTTTGGGAGGCGGTAAAATTAACTAGCCATTCATTGCCCCAGTTAACAACAGATTGTAGGTCATTTTTGACACCAGCTGCCAATTTAATGTAAACAGAACTTATTTAGTAAGTCCTTGTTTAATTAATTTATTGTTTTGAGTTGCTTGAGCCACACTGACAGCCATAGTGAAGTTGCTTCAGACTTAGCCAAATTTGAGTACAGACACTCATAAACAAATTGCTAATTAAAATTTAAGAAAAAAAAAAAAATCCAATACATGCCTTATATTTCTTTGGTCTTTGTCGAAGTTAACAATGGCAATAACACCTTTATAAAGAAATGGGTTACCAACTTGTAATGGATTTAGATAATACTCTATGCGAAAACAGTCTTTCAAAAGAAATGAATTTAACCGTAGAACACTAACCGTCAATTAAAGTTACACCACTACTACCCATGGGTATATCATACCTGTTAAGGGGTCTCCCCTTTTTACACAAATGGACTCACCCAAGGTATACATATACTACTACCAGTGAATACCCGCAGAGTAGTATTAGAGGAGGGTAGAACAAGAGTCACAGTTAGCGAGCACGTAGACTCAGTAAGGAGTCATACTGTGATACTTCAATACAAAGACTGTATATATATTAGTGCTACTAACCTGCATTCCTGGATCTACTAACCCGTATTACCAGTTTGTATTATTATGTTAATACATTTATTTTCCTGATCCATTCCTGGCGTTTGTTATTTATTGATCTCGGATTTCATCTCAGAATCCAGAACAATACCCAATTTTGAAAATATAAAAAAAAATATTAAATATAAATCTTTATTTGAAATATTTTACATGCAGGTACTTCAAACTTTGTACTTTGAGTTAACATTAAGAGGAACTGAAAAACACTATTTAGGTAAGAAAATCAGGTACTGAAAATTGTCATTAAATATAGGAAAATTTGCACTGGGTACTATATACCCATGGTTAGTGTTCTAGGGTTAAACACTTGGAGGATATATTTTCATAACAGCGTAGCTTACAAAAGAGGAAAAAAAAAAAATGAAAATTATATTCATGTGTATACAAACGGGAAGAAAATAATTATGTATTTAGCTGTAGTGCATGCACCACATGGTTGTGAGTAATTAAGCAGTCTGCTTGCCTGTGGACTTTTTCTCCACTTTTTTTTCTTTACTGTTTGTACTATGGGAAGCAAGAATTGTCAATTCTGCCGAGCAATACCAAAAGACCAGAATGCAGAAGGAAGTAGGTTCATGCCTATCAAAAAGGCATCAATGATATATAAGCATTAATAATATTTTGGGAGTCAAGCAGTTTTTTAAAAAAAATATATTGATGCTACCATAATTTATTTGGTTTTCTTTTTTCTTTATTTTGGGGATTTATCAACTCAAAACATTAACGTGTTATCACACTATCCCATTTTAACTAACTTTTATCAAAAAAATTTAAGTTCGATTTTATGTGAATATTTTTATCTACTTTATTTATTTGGCGTTCTAAAGAATATTTGGACCAAGCCTTTTTACCCCACCCCCTTTTTTCACATACAGCCTTGTGCTAATTAATTGAAACAAAACGAATAATTCCATTATTATTTACTTTTTTTCCGTATTTTTCCAATGAAACATGACCCAGTGCACATGTTAATACTTCGTATTTCCATTCCACAAAGTTATTCCTTACAGTTTAACCGCAGATTCTCGATTGGATTTAAATCAGAAGAGTTTCAGAGCCAGTTCCAAGTGCCATGTTTAATGGATGTAAGTTATCAGTTACCTCCTGTTAATTCCCCTCTGAAAGTTCTCCACTGTCTTAACCAGGTATTGAACTGACATCTATTAAACATGGCATGTGGAACCAGAACAGTCTACCCCAGTGAGCGAAATAAAGGGTTCAGTTTGACATTCCAACCACCTGAAGAAGGCCGGAGCGTACAATGGTCGAAACGTTGTAATAAATATGGCGACAAAGATGAGGACAATAGTCCGAATAATGTAAATAGTGTACATAATACCTCATCTCAGAAATATAGACAGATACTGAAAGGCCGAAACGTTGTGATAAATATGGCGACAAAGAAGAGGACAATAGTCCGAATAATGTAAATAGTGTACATAATACCTCATCTCAGAAATATAGACAGATACTGAAGGGCCGAAACGTTGTAATAAATATGGCAACTAAGATGAGGACAATCGTCCGAATAATGTAAATAGTGTACATAATACCTCATCTCAGAAATATAGACAGATACTGAAAGGCCGAAACGTTGTAATAAATATGGTGACAAAGATGAGGACAATAGTCTGAATAATGTAAATAGTGTACATAATACCTCATCTCAGA
This sequence comes from Acanthosepion esculentum, assembly GCA_964036315.1. Taxonomy (NCBI): domain Eukaryota; kingdom Metazoa; phylum Mollusca; class Cephalopoda; order Sepiida; family Sepiidae; genus Acanthosepion; species Acanthosepion esculentum. The sequence goes on along the minus strand of OZ038519.1, from coordinate 58,607,501 downwards.
AATATAGACAAATACTGAAAGGCCGAAACGTTGTAATAAATATGGTGACAAAGATGAGGACAATAGTCTGAATAATGTAAATAGTGTACATAATACCTCATCTCAGAAATATAGGCAGATACTGAAGGGCCGAAATGTTGTAATAAATATAGCAACTAAGATGAGGACAATAGACCAAATAATGTAAATATAAAATCTCATCTCAGAAATATAGACAGTTACTGAAAGGCCAAAATGTAATAAATACGGCGACAAAGATGACGACAATAGTCTGAATAATGTAAATAGTGTACATAATACCTCATCTCGAAAATATAGATAGATACTGAAGTGTGCTAAATATGGCAACAAAGATGAGGACAATAGTCTGAATAATGTAAATAGTGTACATAATACCTCATCTCAGAAATATAGACAGATGAGAAGAGTTTATTCTCTGGCTTCTCATCACAGTACCGTTGCCATTCCTTTTGAATGTATTTATTAATAACCTCCTTAAAATCTGTGGATCGGATTTTGGTCCTTGTATCCACATTCATATCTAAAGCCTATTTGGCTGTTAGGTCTCCTTCATTATTACCTTTAACTCCAATGTGGCTAGGAATCCAGCATAGTTTGATGTCTCTATGCTTGTTAATAGTACTTATTTTGAATAATATTTTCATCATAAATGGGTTGTTGGGTTTTTTTCATTCAAAGCCAATAGGCTGGATATTGAGCCTGAAAAAATTAGAAAATTTCTTTGTTTGCTCTCTGAGATAATGCCGAGAGCTAGCTTGATTGCACAAGACTTTGCAGTGAAAATAGAACATCCCTTTGGGAGGCACCTTTTTTGGTAATATTTTGACTCACTGCTGCACATCCTATCTTGTCCTTATATTTTAAACAGTCTGCATAAATGGGTGCGTAACCATACACCCATTTATGCAGACATGGGGACGTTTGTCATTATGTCATGAAACTTAATCTGTAATGTGAGTGGGTGCATTTTTGTTTGGGGGAGATTATGTAATTCAAGCAGAGCTTCGGGTTGTTTGATAGTCCATGGTGGAATACTGGGTGAAGTCATTTCTTGTATATTTGAGAGTGTAGTACCTAACTCTCACAAGGAAGGTTTCTATACTAAAGTGTATTTTTAAAGACCAGCTTTAAAGCTCAAAATATAGATCTGATCGTTCAGTACCAAGCAATTTGAAAATATTAACATTCAGACAATTATACTCATTTTTGTTGTTTTTATTTATCACATTTCGGTCATTTTGTGCTCCAGCCTTCCAGAAATAAAATTAAAAAAAAAAATAATAATAAAAAAATAATAAAAAAAAAAGTTGTTTTAAAATAAATATTACTCAAATACTAATGTAATATATGTTGTCAAATCTAAAAAAAAAAAAAAAAAAAAAAAAAAAAAAAAAATTATAAATCTACTTTCATTTGTTTTTTTTTGTTTTTTTGTGATGTTGAACGGCTTCACTTGTCACTTTTGCTATGTCAAGTGAAAGCTCTTTATCACTTCAAAAAAAAAAAAAAAAAAAAAAAAAAATGCTCCTTATATCTGAGAATTCAGAAACACCAGTACTAGTAGTAACGCCTTCTAATAATATCCGCACTAGTAATACTTGATCAAGTAGTAATCACCAAATAGTATAATGATCAGAAGAGAATCGTAATCTGTAGAGTAGAAAGAGTGAAATGTATAGCGATAGTGGACAGACAAGAACAGTGATCGTATAGTTATCACGCTACTTCCTATTTATTCACTTCCTTTATGATCACATGATCTACATAATAATGGAATCACCTGTGATCTACTTTCAAACTACAGTGTTGATGACGACACTCTTATGCAACAGTATGTATATGTAACTAAATTTTCATGAGTATACAACAGTTGGAAGCAGATAAGATAATTTTTGAAAATTTTACCATGACAAATTTTGTTGATGATCCAGCATCGTGAGAAAAAAATCTTATGCAATAATAAATGTTGTTTTATCACATTTCGGTCATTGTGTTCTCCAGACTTCCAGAAAAAAAAAAAAAAAGAAAAAAAAAGAAAATAAAAAATAAAAATAAAAAAAATAAAAAAAGTTGTTTTAAAATAAATATTAACCAAATACTAATGTAATATCTGTTGTCAAATCTAAAAAAAAAAAAAATTATTATAAATCCACTTTCATTTGTTTGTTTTTTTTGTGATGTTGAATGGCTTCACTTGTCACTTTTGCTATGTCAAGTGAAAGCTCTTTATCACTTCCAAAAAAAAAAAAAAAAAAAAAAAAAAAAAAAAAAAAAGGTAGTTATACCTCAGAATCCGGAAACACCAGTACTAGTAGTAACGCCTTCTAATAATATCCACACTAGTAATACTTGATCAAGTAGTAATCACCAAATAGTATAATGATCAGAAGAGAATCGTAATCCGTAGAGTAGAAAGAGTGAAAGGTATAGCTATAATGGACAGACAAGAAGAGATATAATATTTATTGTACATAAAGTACAAATGTGGCACAAGTCCAAACAGGGGAAAAGGACAGTCTTCTTCTGTCTTAACGTTAAATTTAGCTAGCCGCAAACACTGACCCAAACATACAAACAATATTCCTTCCATCAAAACAACGCGTTCTTACTTCCAATTCTTACATCATCCCCCATAATGCATCAGAAACTATGAAGTCCTAATTAGTCCCCATATTTCATGCCGAAATCTAAATCTAATATTTTATACATCATTTTATTTATTTTTGAAGATAATAATGGTTTTACTGATACATATCTTATTAATTAACCCATAGCTTGGGGAGATAAGAGGTGGAGTCATACCTTTCCCAAGTATATTTACCCATAAGTAAATATAATGAACATTGGGACTTTTATGATGGTGGACGGCTTCGCTTGTCAATTTTATGTCAAACGAAAGCTCGTTATCACTTAAAAAATACTTGTTATATTCGAGACTTTGTAGATGCCAATACTAGTAGTAACGCCTTCTAATAATATCTGCACTAGTAATACTTGTTCAAGTAGTAATTGCCAAATAGTATAATGGTCAGAAGAGAATCATAATCTGTATCGTAGTAGAGTAGAAAGAGATGAAACTGAGCAGGTATAAATTTTGAGAAACTCTGAATCAGTAAAACATGCCTTATGGGTAAATAGAACCTTGTTTGATCGTGAAGATCTTTCTTCCTGGCCATGTGGTCAATGTCAGATCAAATGACGGTTCCTCCTGCAAAAGGGGGACACAGGTTTGAATTTGACCAGAGGGTACATTTTGATTTGATAATTTTTTTGTAATGTTTGACGGCTTTGCTTGTCACTTTTGCTATGTCTAGTGAAAGCTCGTTATCACTTCCAAAAATGCTTGTCATATTTGAGACTTCGTAGATGCCGGTACTAGTAATAATGCCTTGCAATAATATCCACACTAGTAATACTTATTCAAGTAGTAATTGCCAAATAGTATAATGATCAGAAGAGAATCGTAATCCGTATAGTAGTAGAGTAGAAAGAGTGAATGTATAGCAATAGAAGATAGACAAGAAGAGCGAACAGTGATTCTTACGCTACTTCCTATTTATTCACTTCCTTTATGATCATGTGATCTACTTAATAATGGATTTGATTTTGGTTTGGTTTGTTTTATGGCATATTAACCTCAGTGGGTCATTAATGCCAACAAAATTTTGAAACAGATTCATAGCGATAGTTTGGTTTGGTTTACGGCATATCAACCTCTATGGGTTATTTAATGCCAACAAAATTTTTGTTGCTGGTAATATTTTTTTCCTTAACAAATCTATTTTTGGTAATATTTTTTTTCATTCAAAAATGTATTGCTGGCAATAATTTTTTTACAAAAAGTATTTCTGGTATTAAAATTTAATTTTACACTTTCATAGTTTTTTGACCCAAGTTTGGGGTTAACTATTTGCCCATAGCTGGGACTCTAACAGGTGCTACCACCCCAGGTAAGGGTGGACCTAGGAATACCAGCAATTAAGAGGTGGTTCCACGCTCCTCAAATCCTCCTGATCAGAGGCCTTGCTGCTGGACGTAGTTTATTGTCTTACCCTGGACACGGATGTAGTTTACCATCATACCCAGGACGGACTTAATAATGGAATCACCCATGTTACTCACTGGTGATCTAGTTTCAAACCACAGTGTTGGCAATGACACTTCCTCTTATACAACAGTTCTATTAAAATTCTAATCATTGCTTTTTAAAAACAAACACTGCCAGGGGGGGAGTCTTTACAGTAATAAAAATTTTCAAGGAATTACTCTCCTTCAGACATGGCACTTTTTTCATGATTAGACATTGGCGAAAACATTTTTCATAAATATGCCGTGCTAAAAATGGGGTGCATCTAAAATGTCTGGGGATCTTATCAAATGCAGCTGTAGCATTATAAAATTTAATTATCTGCTATAATTTATGCCGATGTCAAAGGGTAAAAAATTGCATCATTTGACAGTTTGGCTAGAGGCACGAAGCGACCTGCCTCAGTTTATATTTTGGAATGTTGAACCTGAATATCTCAAATATGGGCTCTTTTACATTTATTCGAACAAAGATGAAGAAATTTACCCAAATTAAATAAAATGCAATCTGTCAGTTTTATTAAATTTTATTTTTAATTCTGGACAGCGACATCGGAATGAAATACGAGAGTGAGTGGCGTGGGAGAATAGACTGGTTGGAAAGAGAAAAAAATATTGAAAATGACATTTGGTTAGTCTGTGTCACATAAGATTCAGTTACAACTCAAGTTGCTAATGAGCATAGAATTTACAAAGGAATAGGGAATGACTGGCTTCAGAGAAATTCACATTACCACTAGGTGTAAAGAAGCAAGAGAAATAAGATGAAAGAAAGACGAGTCAAAAATGAATAATAATGACAAGGCTTCATCTAAGAAATTCACCCAACATAACACTACTACTACTACTAGGTGTAAAGAAGCAAGAGAAATAAGATGAAAGAAAGACTAGTCAAAAATGAATAATAATGACAAGGCTTCATCTAAGAAATTCACCCAACATAACACTACTACTACTACTAGGTGTAAAGAAGCAAGAGAAATAAGATGAAAGAAAGACTAGTCAAAAATGAATAATAATGACAAGGCTTCATCTAAGAAATTCACCCAACATAACACTACTACTACTACTAGGTGTAAAGAAGCAAGAGAAATAAGATGAAAGAAAGACTAGTCAAAAATGAATAATAATGACAAGGCTTCATCTAAGAAATTCACCCAACATAACACTACTACTACTACTAGGTGTAAAGAAGCAAGAGAAATAAGATGAAAGAAAGACTAGTCAAAAATGAATAATAATGACAAGGCTTCATCTAAGAAATTCACCCAACATAACACTACTACTACTACTAGGTGTAAAGAAGCAAGAGAAAGAAGATGAAAGAAAGACTAGTAAAAAATGAATAATAATGACAAGGCTTCATCTAAGAAATTCACCCAACATAACACTACTACTACTACTAGGTGTAAAGAAGCAAGAGAAATAAGATGAAAGAAAGACTAGTCAAAAATGAATAATAATGACAAGGCTTCATCTAAGAAATTCACCCAACATAACACTACTACTACTACTAGGTGTAAAGAAGCAAGAGAAATAAGATGAAAGAAAGACTAGTCAAAAATGAATAATAATGACAAGGCTTCATCTAAGAAATTCACCCAACATAACACTACTACTACTACTAGGTGTAAAGAAGCAAGAGAAAGAAGATGAAAGAAAGACTAGTAAAAAATGAATAATAATGACAAGGCTTCATCTAAGAAATTCACCCAACATAACACTACTACTACTACTACTAGGTGTAAAGAAGCAAGAGAAATAAGATGAAAGAAAGACTAGTCAAAAATGAATAATAATGACAAGGCTTCATCTAAGAAATTCACCCAACACTACTACTACTAGGTGTAAAGAAGCAAGAGAAATAAGATGAAAGAAAGACTAGTCAAAAATGAATATTAATAATTATGACAATGGTAATGTTAGCCTTTTTCTCACAAGTAAACATCCAGCTAATTACAACCCATCATATTGAGGGGGGGAACTATCTCCTAAGCTTTATATTTTGATGTGATAAACAAAATATGTAGTCGGTACATGTATTCAAGTATCTCATTTTGTCAAACAGATTATCATCTATCGAACTAGACATTGAAAGTCTTCTTAAATAAAATGTGCTTCCCAAGAGGAATTGAAATTGCATTCCTATTTTGGACCCATGGAAACAACCTTCAGGCCAGACATGCATTTACCATTAAGCTACAGGCAGCCATTTCAGCAAGGGAAGACCCAATTACCCGGTTGAAGAAACAAAAATCTTGCATTATGACTTTTCCACATTTCTTAAGCATGGTCTATGCTTTACAGGGATGACTACCTGTAGCTTAATGATAAAAGCATGTCTGGCCTGAAGGTGTTTTTTTTCAGAGATGCACTTTTGATGACTGCCACACATTGGTAGGATGTGAAATATTCAGTTTAATGAGGAGCGGGTGCTGTACACACAGGCCAAGGACAAAAACTACCTAATCTTGGTAATCGTCGTCATGTTGGTGCATGGTTCACCGATACCCTCTTTAGTGCAAATTCTGTAATATGAACAGATTCTACACTTTGATCCCAACTCAAAGTTTGGGTAAATGTGATTCAGAAAAATAAGATTTTCTCTTTGGCAGAGCAGATAGGATTATTTATAAAAAAAAAACAAAACAAACTTATCATTTTTGACTGGTACTATACTAATCTAAATAAATAAATGGTGAATTCCATGTGTCTGAAACTCCCTTACTCTGCCCAGGCTTGTTCTACATAGACGCATACCTTTTTGGGGATCAGGATGAAAATCTGCCCTTCATCTGGTGCTTGAACATTCAACATTGGGATTTGTGTTCAGATGAAGAGTGAATAGTTTAAAATTTAAATTTTAAAATAAATGAAAAAAAAAAAAAAAAAAAAAAATTAGTGATTTTAAAAGACTTTAATTTATACTGAGTTTAAAGTAATACAAAAACTTTGTGAATTTAAAAATTTTGGTCTTAATTTCAGTTTAAAATATCTCACAAACTTTGTAAATTGAGGAAATCAATTTTATTTGTTCAAAATGTTCAGAGATAAACTATGGTTTCATGATGTGGGGTCAAAACCCCACGTCACTAAATTCTGCAGAGTTTGTGATTTGAAGAACTCAATTTTCAGCCCTGTTTGAAGTTATAGCCTGAATCTGATATTAAAGTGAGGTTTTGAAGTTCCGTGAAGTGAATTGAAGAATTCAGAGTTATTTCTTCAAAATTATCATTTTGCTCATTGCCAAATTATCATTGCTCTTCAATAATTTATCACAGCTCAATGATAATTTTGCTCATTGCCAAATTATCATTGCTCTTCAATAATTTATCACAGCTCGATGATAATTTTGCTCATTGCCAAATTCTCATTGCTCTTCAATAATTTATCACAGCTCAATGATAATTTTGCTCATTGCCAAATTCTCATTGCTGTTCAATAATTTATCACAGCTCGATGATAATTTTGCTCATTGCCAAATTATCATTGCTCTTCAATAATTTATCACAGCTCGATGATAATTTTGCTCACTGCGAAATTATCATTGCTCTTCAATAATTTATCACAGCTCGATAATTTTGCTCATTGCGAAATTATCACAGGAGCTATCTTAAAAGTCGGCATGGAATGTGGCTTTAAGCTAGTTAACAATAAAAGGTTGCTATAGTATTGGTAATATTAGTTTGGTTAACAGCATATCAACACCTCAATGGGTTATTTAATGCTGGCAAGATTTTTTATTGCTGGTAATATTTTTTTCTAAAAGTTTTTCTGGTAATATTTATTTTGCAAAAATGTACTACTGGTAATTTTTTTTTTTTTTTAATAAAATGTATTGCTGGTATTAAAACCTATTTTTACACTTTCATCGCATTTTGACCCCAGCTTAGGGGTTAACTATTTGCCCATAGCTGGGACCCTAACAGGTGTTACCACTCTGGGTCAGTGTTAACCTGGGAACACCAGCTATTAAAAGGTGGTTCCATGCTCCTCAGAACCTCCTGATCAGGGTAGGACAAAGTTTATCGTCTTACCCAGGACAATGGGAATATTAGTTTCCTTATAAGGAAACACTTTGACATTTATTAACCCAGTGTTACTATCAGTTGAAATTTATAAAATCCTTCACTGGCTGCTATTACTCTTTGCATTATTAAGAGGCAGGGGTGGTGCTTCCTACTTTCTCTTATTACAGCTGCTGTTTATTGTTAAAAGCTAAGAATATTTCAATTTTTTCCATTGGAGGATTCTGAAGAAAACACATTTTGGTGGGGGTAGTGGGTAACTGTTAGTTCACACCAGAATGTCTTAGTCTAGACAAGATTCTGGGAGGTCGCCTGGAATTCCTCCGATTCTCTTTGTAAACACTCACTACCAGACATTTTCTACACCTTGTTTATGCTTGACCTTTGCAAAAGATTTCAAAAAAAGATACAAGTGAAGAGTGATAGACTTGAACACAAATACGAGTCCATATCATAGCAAAAGTATCTTGGAACTTTATTGCACTGTTTGGTTGGCGGCGGGAAGCCTTAGTGATTACACGAAAAAAACTGATTTCAATCCAACAAACAAATCTGTCAACTTTTGAGATTTAAAAAAAAAAAAAAAAAAAATCTTGTGGGGGCAGTCTATTTGCTTTTTAAAATCTATATATAATATTCTGATTTCTGTTAGTCTGTCTACCCATCACATCCCCTAAAATAGACATACATTGACTGATTGAAACAAAATTTTGGGGAGATGTAAAAACAGGTAAGGTGGTACAAAGTACAATTGGTTTTAGTAGGGTGTGTAGCTTAGTACAATAAATTTTAATTATTATTTTTTTTTTGGTGGGGGGGAGTTTTATTTAACATAAAAAATATTCTCCACTATTTTAAAAACAATTTAATGATTAAAATACTTATTTTAATCATTAAATTGTTTCTAAAATAGTGGAGAATATTTAGTATATTAATAAAAAAATTTTAATAAAAATACAATATTGTTTTTTTGCATATCTTCTCTGTAGGTTTTTATATTTCATTGATTGGTTTGTAAAATTGTACGAATTGTAGAGTTGGTAAATCTCAACAGAAAAATGTTACCGATAACTTCCACGATACTAAATACCGTGAGGATTTCAAAACGCATTAGTGTGTTGCAAAAAAATTCTAGCAAAATAAAAAAATATTATACATACATATACATATACATACATACATACACACATACACACAGTGCAAATTTTATGATCTTTTTTATAAAAATAAAAAAATTGCGTGTGTGTGTGTGTTACTCTTCACAGGTAAGTATTTTTTGGAGGGGGTTAAAAATTATGACATTTTCGGTAGCAAAAAAAAAAAAAATCTTTTTTTTTTTAAAGCGTTTCACCCCAAGCAAGGCGGGAAGCCACTAGCACACAAGGGGTTACAGAGAGTTGGAGCGAGAGCAAATAGGAGTGATAGAGGAAAGGATGAAGAGGAGGATAGGGGATACATCAAGGCATCTGGAGATGTCGATTGACATTACATTTGAATAGTTGGAGATTATAGCTATCAGGGAAACAGGAAAAGGGAAGGGAGTTCCACAGGCGAGAAGTGCAAGACATGAAGCTATTGGAGTAGAAGAGATGGCTACATTTAACAGTTTCGACAGTGAAAGGGTGATAGCGAGATGTAAGCCTGATTGAATGCTCAAATTCATGAAATCTGGGAACCACCAAAAGCAACTCATCGGAGCAGTTACCATGAAAGTATTTGTAAAAAAGACAGAGGGAGGCGACGACATACCTGTGAGAGAGCGACTGCAGACGAGATGCCAGATCAGGGCCAATTACATTGCATATCCGTCTCTGGATTTTATCAAGGACCTTGAGACAAACAGGAGAGGCTCCAGACCATATATGTCAGCAATACTCCATGCAAGGGCAATTGGTCGATTTATAGATTTGAAGGATCGACTCTGGCGAGAAAAATTTCCTGGCATGGCACAGGGAGCCAACTTTCCTTGCAGTGGAAAAAGCTATTTATGCAATGTATCTGTTCCATCTCAGGTCAGCAGACAATGTGAGATTGAGCAGTTGCAAAGAGGAGATCTCGCAGAGTTGAGCGTCAGACATTCTAACACTCAACTCCACAAGAGCACCTCTTTGCGACTAAAGTATTCATTGATTTTAAGTAGCGGACGTAGCGGATGAGATTTTGCTCTTCATGTAGAATCTTGGAAGAAACTTGGGTTATGTAAGAGGTAGGCCCAGCTTAAAGGCGTTAATGTAGTCAGGCATGAACTCAAACAAAAGTACGGTATCTTTGTATCAGATATTTTATGGTAAATAGTTTTTCCTCACTATTTTGGGGTAGCTTTGTACAAAAAAGAATGAAGACCATTTATTTGCTATCAAATATCTCTAGGGTTATGCCCAGTACTGCAATATTTGACTATAGTACTAGTATTGTGCCGAACCTGGTGGTGGGGAGGGTCGCATTATACATGAATTATATGAAGAAAAAAAAAAAGAAAAAAAAACTGGAGTCATAGTATACATGACATTGGCATAGATATTATACATTCGTTAAACTATGGAAAAAAGAAAAGATAAATTTTTATATATATATATATATATATATATATATATATATTACACTCGCAGAAAAAAATAAATTTTTTTTCTTGATACTTCTATTATTGTATACTCCCCCTCATCAACTTTAATTTTATTTTAAAAACAATCGTCTCTTTGATCTTTCTGAATGGCATGCTTATTTTCATAAGGAAAATAATGTTTCTTTAAATTTCATTTTGTTTCAGTCTCACTTGTTCACTCACCCATATATATATATATATATATATATAAATAAATATGTGTGTGTGTGTATATATATATAAATCAATATATATATATATATGTGTGTGTATATATATATATATATATATATAAATCAATATATATATATATATATATATGTGTGTGTGTATGTATATGTGTGTGTGTGTATATATATATATATATATATATATATATATATATATATATATATATATATATATATACAGGGTGACCCCAAAAAACGGGAATTTTTGAAGTGCGTATTGCCAGACATGAGCAAGTGGCAACACTGTGAGACAGTGACCTTGAGCAAGTAAACATTTCGCCATTTTAGTAACGAGAATGAAATTCACAGTATCCCAGCTGAGATGTTGCAGCAGTCAATGAGGAATCTCAACAGCAGATTTCAAGAATGCATTCGTACAGGAGGACGCCATCTACAGGACGTAATTTTTAAAAAATAAAAATTCCATCATTGTTTCTTAAATGGCATGTTTTAAGGTTTCAATTACTATGAATTAAATATTTTTCTTCCATCACTCTTGGTTTTATTGGATTGTTAAAAAGTTCCCGTTTTTTTGGGTCACCCTGTATATATTTTAAGACATTTTTATGTTTATACATTCTTTTTTTTTTATATAGATAAAAATATTTAAGTAAATGTTTTGTTTATAATAAACAGTATTAACATTTAGCGGCCTGAATGTCCGAGAAATTGTCATAGAAAATATGCGTCCTCCGACAGGAATCGAACCTGTATCCTATATGGAACTGTCATATAGTCTGACATGCTTTTACCGATTTCACCACAGAGTAGAGTTTCGGTTAGCAAGGTTGATTTTACTGTTTTTAAACTACAATTTTCCATGATTTTTTCACGTACATTCATATTTGCTTGTAATCATATCCGAATGTAAACAAATGACGTCACACATAATGAAATGGACAAAATATTTGTCAGACTTTGTTCATTTCATTATATATATATATATATATATATATATATATATATATATATATATAGGCTCCTGAAAAAATTAATTTCAGTTGAGCTCTCTGGTTTGAGGTGTGGGTTTGTAAACAGTGACTATTTAAGCTAATATTGCACGACTCTTCGGCAGAATTGAGTCACTGTGTTTATCTAAATCTAAAAATAAACATGCTAAAATTCACCTTCATTCCTGCCGTGCGCTGACGGCTTAGTGGTAGAAATTCCGACTGACGCAAATTCAGTCGGGTTTCGATCCTAGCTAGAGGCAACCGGACGTCTAGCCACACCGATGAGCTGTGAAACAGCGAAACAGTCTGTTTGTGGATGACAAAAATATATATATATATATATATATGAAGGAATATAGTCTTAAAGTGTGCTATATTTATGGGATAAAGTGCTCAATATCAGAGATAGAGCGTGTGTAAATATAAAAGTGAACATAGAAGTCAACACTTAGACACAACAGTGTTTCATGCTAAATGCAATCGTCGAGCCACAAGAGCACTCGTGGCACTTGTTGATTTTTCACTAAGATAGCCCACACGTGTAAACATCTTTTGCTTTTGAAATGGGGAAACAATTTTTCTCTGGGGAAGAAATATACTTTTAAATTTTCAAATGAATAAATTA
>OZ038519.1:58544956-58577456 GCA_964036315.1 Acanthosepion esculentum | reverse complement strand
GTCACTTGAGCCACTGCGGCTGCTATCAAAAGCAATGCTGATATGTCATCACTGCCCATCCATATGGACAAAGGAACACACACACACACACATATATACATACACACACACACACACACACATATACACACACGCACACACACACACACATACACACACACATACACACACACATATACATACACGCACACACACACATATATATACACACACACACATATATATACACACACACACATATACATACACACACACACACATACACACACACATATACATACACACACACATATACATACACACACATATATACATACACACACATATATACATACACACACATATATACATACACACACATATATACATACACACACATATATACATACACACACATATATACATACACACACACACACACACACACATAGATACATACACACACACATATACATAGGCCAGTTAATGAAATTTGAGGAATGAAATGAGAATATTGTCAATAAGATTAATGACATTTATTATATACTAGCTTGAAAGCCGCCCTATTGGGCAGCATTTCAGCTAGCTCCTGTGAAGGGCTCTTGATTGGGCCTTCGTCAATAGGCCGGGAGGAGCAGATGCGATAGGCAACAATGAACTATAGAAGAACTCAAAGTTGATCGCTGCATTTAAGTATTGCATTAATATTTAAGCTTAACTTTTAAAAAGCTCAACAATGATCCTTTTGCCACCACTTAGTTTAAAGAATTTTGATGTACATAGGTCCTTACTTTTTGTACAAACAATTATTTTGATTTCATGGATGAATTTTGCAATTAACTTTGATTATACCCAAATTATAAAAATTGTTATAAAAAAAAAAAAAAAAAAAAAAAAAAAAAAAAAATCAATGAAAATAATAACAGTAATGAAAATCCCAAATTTCATCGACAGACAGACTGTTTTGCTGTATCAGCTCTTCAGTGGGGGTAGATGTGCGATTGCTTCAAGCCAGGATCAAAACCCAACCAATTTGGTATCAGATTCTACCCCTAGGCTATTGTTGCACAGCAGAGAGGAAGGGGAAATTTTAACGTTTTCTATGTAAAATATGTCAGTGGCCTTGATAGCTCATGTTTGAATCCAATCTAAGCTTTCGGCTTACATAAGCCGTTATCAAAGATGGCAATTTTAATAAATCAAACAACACATACACGAAACCACAATAATGGCCCGGCGTTGCTGTTTGAAGAAGCTCAAAGCAACGACAAACTCCTAGAAGCCAAAACAGTTGAAACCTAACCTGAACAAAAACTATGAAATCTCCACAAACATTCTTAAATGCCTATAACCTATAGCAGAAGCCATTGATTTATACCAATGGCTTCCCATACTTAATACTTCTCGTTTTCACTCTCGCGTGGTCATGTGTGACGTCACGAGCTACGACGTGTTTTACGCTTCCTTGGCTCGTAAATAAGAGTTTGTCGTTGCTTTGAGCTTATTCAAACAGCAACGGCGGGCCATTATTGTGGTTTCGGATATGTGTTGTTTGATTTATTAAAATTGTCATCTTTGATAATGGCTTATGTAAGCCGAAAGCTTAGATTGGATTTAAACATGTATCAATATGGTGTTTTCCTTTCGTCTTTCAACGATAATGTGATTAAGCTTATCAGACAATATGAAAGGAACTTACTTAAAATAAATAGACAAAACTTGTCTATATTATTTAATAAAACATGCATATATATATATATATATATATATATATATATATATATATATATATATATATATATATATATATGATTATTTTTTTTTTTAATTTATACAAGTTAGGTTAAAGAACAATATAAGTTAAGAGTTTTTGTTTAATTTCTCCCCCCCCCCCTATATTTTGGACAATTTTACTAATGCCTGGTGAAAATTTGGATATAAATTCATATCCGAGTCCTTTTTTTATAAACATTTATCAAAGGGGTTTTGTTGATGTATGTTTTTTTTTTAGTTTTTGTTACGTCAGTCATGTTTTTCAAATATCACATCTTGTCACGTCTTGTTTTTCTAATGTATTGCATCTTAATACATCAGTGTTTTTTTTATTCTTTTAGCTACGAAACATTGAGAATGTTTGCTATATACTGTGGCACATCTAACAGTTTTAGGGATCTGATGCTCAAACTACAGGGGTAACCAGCAACAATATATTCTAGGATCCAACCACCAAAATGCAGGCTATAAATAGATTTTGGCAAGCTGAAGACAACGATAGAATTGGGGATTTAGGTGCTGCAAGCTCACAAGAAAATTCTGAAACTTTACCAATTTGAGGGGAATTTTAAGGCCATGTGAAATGAGTATTAGAGTCTACACTAAGACCATCGTTAGCTATGTCAACCCATTAGCTTACGATTTTAGCACTAAAATAGCCTTATTTTAATTTTTCAATAATATCAATTTTTGAAATTTTTTTTTTTGTGTTTATTAACATTAAAAAATAAAATTAAAAACAAAACAAAAAAAGCATCGATCTTGTTGAAAAATTGCTTCATTTAAAAAAAAAAAAGAAAGTTGCTTCAGGGGCCCTTGTCAGATTAGATTAGGAAGCTAAGGTTAAACTTCATTACTTTTATAGTAGATTTAACGTACTCTCATATTGTATACAAATGACAGTACTAGATTAGTGACAAGGGCTCACCAATTTACAGTCGAGTTGGTTAGACGTATCCTTAAGTTCTAAGAGTTTCTTGCAAGACGATAATGCAACTCAAATGTAGAGGGGCTACTGGAAGTGAAAGAGAAGGAAAAAAAAATTAGAAGGGACCAAAAACCCAATAATAGCATAAATTTAACATCTACTTATATTTCTAAGATGAGGTACTGTAACTATTTATACTATTTACATTGTTCGGACTGTTTTCCTCATCATTATTGCAATACGACGTTTCGGCTGTTGCATGCTCTGATCTTCTTCAGGATATTTCTATATTTCTGAGATGAGACATTGTTTGGACTGTTTTAATCTTTATCACATTCATGACATTTCAGCTGCTGTACACTCCTGCCTTCTTCTGGTGATGTACATTGGAATTTCGAACCCTTTATTTAGCCCGTGTAGGGGGGCGAATGTTCTAGTTCCACGTGCTATGCCTTTTTTTGAAATCTGTTATTTCCTTTTAGTAACTGAACTTTTCAAGTTTTTGTTCACCTCTGCTGTGGCCAGGGATTGAACTCACAACTGTTTGGGCTATCACTGGATTCCTTCAACCAATACTTTTATCCACTCGCCGAGTGGATAAAAGACAAAACATTGGGAATATGACAATAAAGCTGAAGTCCAAATAGTATAAATTTAGTTTAATAAAAAGACAAGTTTAGGCAGAGATTTAAGAAGTATGTAGTTGAAGTCAGACTTAGAAGGGAGAAGAAACCCAATCCTAAATAGTAAACAAGGGATCAACCTCTACTCCTGTTCAAAAGACCAGGGAGGAGAATGAACCGGACGATAGGTGAACACACAGACATGAATGAGAGTGAGGGGTTTGATATGCTGCAGGTGTGATATTGTGGTATGTTTCCATGAATATTCAGTGTTTTCTCATATCAACATCAAGAACCCAACTCAATTTGGAACGAGTCGGGGGGGGGAGACTGTATCAAATTTTTTTTTTAGGATTCGGTATCAGTCTAAAAGACATTCGATTGTGAATAATGCAGAGTGTTTGCTCATTTTCTAGAAAACATATCTGCTAGCTGAATCACTTTCAAAGAACCAGATGCAATGAAATAACAGATGAGGGTATTGGTTTTACAAAGAAAATTCTACATTCTAAAAATACACCAGTAATAATTGGAAAAAAAAAAGTGAAGATTTTACCTGGCCTCATATTCAAAGTGTATGCATTTTAAGTGTTTGTTATTTAAAGCTTTTTGGGGGTTTGAAAATAATTACATTTTCCATGATTATTTTAAAAATCAATTGATGACAGATCAATAAATCAATCCTACTTTACTTGAATGAGGATTGCATTTTACAGTTAAGCAACCCTAGATTATTTATAACTGAAATATATTTTGGATTGCAAGATCTTATTTTTTGGCAAGTGAATATGGCATTAACAATTTTTTTTTAAATAATGATTTTTCTAGGTAAGTCTTACTATTTAATCCATAGCTGGAGGAAGAAGATATCGATTCATATCTTTCCCCAAGGGTATTTGTGCATAAATAAAAGTAATGAACATGACTGGAATCCAAACTCGGGTCTACGATTTCTCATTCTGAACCGCAAATTCATTCCATCATCTAGCTTAATCGTGAAGAGTCTTGATAATATGGGCCAATGCTGTTAGTATATTCCATGAGAGAGTTGAGAATATTCTGTACAATGAACAACATGAAGGTTTCTGTTTGCTGGGGGCCAGGTTTTCTGACACTAGGTCAAAAAGTGCACCAAGCAGATCCAACTGGTTTTCTTGAACGTTTCTTAATCCAGGACGAGTGTTGGGTTGATCACTTTGAGCCAGAGACAAAGGGATAATCCATGCGGTGGAAACACCCCTCTTCACCTGCTCCAAAGAAGGCCATGGTCATTTCACCTGAAGGGAAGGTGATGGCCTCAGTTTTATGGGATGCAAAAGACATTGTGTTTATTGAATATCATGCCATCAAAGAAGCGTACTATACCAACTTGCTGAGGGAGATACGAAAGGTTATCAAGACCAAACTCCGGGGAAAACTACACGGTGAGTGCCGGATGATCACATCACGGGAAACTGACATTGTTTGGGGCAGATCCAGCTGATATCCTAATAAGTGTCGGGTTCATCACTTTGAGTCAAAGACAAAGGGACAATCCATGCAGTGAAAATACCCCGTTTTTACCTGCTCCAAAGAAATCCAAGGTCGTTTCATCTGCAGGGAAGGTGATGGCTTCAGTTTTATGGGATGCAAAAGGCATTTTATTTATTGAATATCTTCAAAAGGGTCACGCCATCAAAGAAGTTAACTATACCAACTTGCTGAAGGGAGATACAAAAGGTTATCAAGACCAAACTCCGAAGAAAACTGCTCGGTGGGTACCGGATGACCACATCTCGGGAAAATCTGATATTGTTTGAGGCAGATCCAGCTGATTTACTAACCCATAAGTGTCGCGTTCATCACTTTGTGTCAGAGACAAAGAGACAATCCATGCAGTGGAAAGACCCCTCTTCACCTGCTCCAAAGAAAGCCATGGTAGTTTCATCTAATAATAATGGTAATGGCCTCAGTTTTACGGGATGAAAGGCATTGTGTTTATTGAATATCATGCCATCAAAGAAGCGCACTATACCAAATTGCTGAGGGAGATATGAAAGGTTATCCACACCAAACTCTGAGAAAAACTGACGAACGGAGTCTTGTTTAATCAGGACAATACTCTAGCACAGAAGTCTTTGGTCGCAATGACGACTCTGCGTGACAGTGTCTTTGAACTCACTGATAACCCATCTTGTTCTGATTTGGTACTATCATCTGTTCACCAACATAAAAAACCCACTCGGCTGCGACGATGACATCACTATTGTTGAGGACATTTTTGTGCGAGTCATGTCTTCTGATCAAAAGTACACCAGGCTGATCACATAACGGGAAAATCTGACTTTGTTTGAGGCAGATTCAGATGGTTTCTTTGAACATTTTCCGACCCAGGACGTAAAAGGCTGTAAACTGTGCCTGATGAAAACATTAATAATCCTACAGAGTATGAGAGCTCAAATGTTGAATAACAGAAAGAAACATTTGGCCACATGTCAGCATAATAAATATTTGATTAAAAATACACATCTTGGGTAGGAGTTACCGGTAAATCCTGAAGTAGATAAGTTAAACAATAGCTTGGTTCTGTAGTTCTGCTTGATGCGTGTTATTACGTGAAACTGTGTAGAGGATTTTAATACCAGTAATTATATTTTGGATCTGTTGACTTTGGCACTGAGCCCTCAGTTTATTTTATATTTCAAGTATTAGCCTTTATTCTTAAGATTTGTGTGTATTTGTGTTCAAATGTCATCATGGTAAATTTGCCAAGGAGGTGACTTCTCAAATATAACCCAAGTCTTGTAAGTGAAACTGGGTAGACGAAACTGTTTGAAAGCCGTTTATGGTTGTGCTAGCAACAATGTCACAAGTCAGCGTGACCGAGGGTTAAAAAAATAAAATAAATAAAAACTGACCACTCTATGTGTTCTTTTCTAGAATCTGTAAGGTCCGCTCATTTTAGTTACAATATAAACCACAGTAGATTCTGGGTTGAGCGTACGTCTGTAATAAGGATTTACTCAACACCCTAGCAGACGGGTGTGCTTAGAAATTAGCTAGCCATTATATATATATATATTTCTTGGTGTTATCAGTCTGGAGAGGTGATCCGAGTGTGTGGCACTTCGGAACGTGCCGAGAAGCATATCACAGATTGACCCACGTGAAATTGCATAGACTGAATTGGTCAAAGTATATTTTTTAAATTTAGTTAACCATTCACATCCTGATTCAGGCTTAATTTTTCAAAATTGGCATGCGTGAAACAGGCTGTAAATAATAACGAAATAAAAAAAAAAATGTTATTTTACGGGAGTGGAGGGTTGATAGTTAAGAGGATGACTGACAGAAAGTGTTCAGGGGCCACTAGTCATGCTAAGTGTTATAATCTAAAAATGACCATAAAAAAAAAGTTTTGGCTATGGTCAATTTTGAAATTACAATGTGATTTCAAATTTAAAGAATAAAAAAGGCGGCAAATGAAGGTTTCAAGAAAATGCATACTCAGAATATGAGCGGGTAAAAAAGAAAGTGAAGAAACAGCTAATAGGTGAACATAGTAACTACGTAAAGATAATGCCATGCAGAGATAACAAGCACTTTCTAATGTGCAAAAGTTTATGCATTCTGATTAATTAAGCCTACCTTTCTTTGAAAGTTTGATGCCAGCTGGAAAACAAAAAACATTTTTATGAACAAACAATAACATCAGCTAAAGAAAACAGTTTTTATATATATATATATATATATATATATATATATATATATATAGCATAATGAGAAGCCACGTATACTTTCTTGATATGTATATAATATGGATAAAACAACTGAAATGTTGCAAATTAAAATTTAAAAAATTGAATGATTTTGTGAAAGTATTTATTTGTTTTTTTTTTTTTATATATTTATATTTGAGATTTCAGATCGCCTCGATCTTTCTTCAGAAATTAATTAAATAACTGTATTCGGAAGTTTGTTTACAAGTAGCGTCCGTCGCGAGACGTGGACGTCACGTGATGTGGAATGCAACTGTGTTTGAATATTTCTAACGTAAATCTAACGATAATATTTTAGATGTTTAAAAAGTTTTTTTTTTAACTATATCTAAAGACATTTTTTAACTATTGAAATATTTATACAGATTTAAAATACCCATGTCTTTGTTTAACCCTAGAACAATATATATATATATATATATATATATATATATATATATATATATATATATATATATATATAATGTAAAGAATAGATGAGAAAATAGAAAAGTACGGAGCAGATAACATTAGAAAGATCTTAGAGTTCCATTAAGTGGATACAACATTTAAAAACTCACTATCCGGCCGGGCTCAAACACAAACTATATAGATAGTATTAATATATAACCTCACACATCAGGACCTACCCACATTTCTCACCCACACAAGACAGACATGCTTACAGAGGTGTTGAGGCCACACACTTATACACACACACGAATATACACGCTTACACACATCATACTCACTCACTCCCTAAGAACCAACACACACACACTTAACAGAGACATCCCTTTTCCAAGAACCAATAAAACTGTCAGACTGACCAAGGGAATTCAGAGCAGCATGGATCCATTCAGCTCTTATCTCAAAGAACAACTTAAGAGACTGCTTGACCAACACAAAGACTGACCAAAATTCATGTTAAAAAAAATAAAACAACAAATGAAAACTACAGACAAAAGTTCATTTTCTCCATCAAGACATTCATTTCTGTAGATCAATGCTACCAGCAAGCAGAATTTTTTATTCTCCTGATGATGGCCATGCTGGCTGAAACTAGTCAAGGAATCTAAATGAAATAATAATAAAAACGAAAGAAGATTAATATACAACCCAGTGTGTCTGAAGAATTTAATTTTTTAATATTTTTTATTGTTCAATATATATATATATATATATATATATATATATATATATGTGTGTGTGTGTGTGTGTGTGTGGAGTTAGCTCCTCTTCATTTCCTTAATCCTTCAACAGGGGTCTCTTTCCCACGAGTATAAATACTGGCTGACCTCTCTTTTTTTTTTCGACCCAGGCCTTGGGCCGCTACCTCGCACGGAGACGAGGTAAAATCATTCTTTTTCCACTTACACCAATATGTGACCTCTCACCGATACAGCGTTGCCCATATTCTGGGAACACGCTAAGGACAATACGCGTACGTACGGACACTCAACACACACATAACTTCTCCATACAAACACTATGTAACTTTTCATGTCTTCGTGTATTAATATATTTGTTTACCCATAATATATATTTGTTTGCATATATATCGTCTTGTGTGTGTGTTAGCAAGAGTTGAAATCACGTCGGGTAGTCACCATTATGTAGCGGACCGACTAGCAGGAAAGTTTAACCTTCTGATATCTCTTCACATTTCACCCCCCCACGGTCCGCTACATATGTGTGTGTGTGTGTGTGTGTGTGTGTGTGTGTGTGTGTAATAAATAAAATGTTCACTTATCTTGTCCCCTCCAAGTTTCATGGAGATTACATTCACTCTCCAGATGTGATTGCAAAATATTGCAATCAAGTTCCCTGAAGAGAGGATGTAATCTCCATGAAAGTGAGTAGACAAGTGAACATTTAATTTATTACAGTGTAACCCGGATATAAGAGAGTTATCGGGACCGGAGTAGAAGTCTCTTATATCCGGGTTTGGTCTATTTTATATACATTAACACAGTCTCTAATTTGGGACCAGAGAAAATTTCTCTTATATCCGGGTTACACTGTACTTTGAATGTTTTATGTCTTGGTACAGAACATGAGAATTGCAAACAGTGCTCATCTTGAAGTATCACCTTCCAAAAAAATAGCTTCAATGACATCTTACCTTCCTTTGCCAAACAATCTTCCCATATATAATTATTTTAAAACATTTTTATGTTTATACATTTTTTTTTTTTTTATAGATACAAATATTTAAGTAAATGCTCTGTTTTATAATAAACCGTATTAAACAACATTTACCGGCCTGAATGTCCAAGAAATTTCCATAGAAAATTTGCGGCCTCCGACAGGAATCGAACCTGTATCCTGTACGGAACCGTCATATAGACTGACGTGCCTTAACCGTTTCGACCTTGCTAACCGAACGCTCCTCTGTGGCCGAATCGGTGAAAAGGCACGTCAGGCTATATTATGGTTTCGTACAGGATAAAGGTTCGATTCCTGTCGGAGTTGTATCAAAAACATTTTTACAATATTTGGGGCGTTTTCCTCACACAAAGACAAACACAAAAGTTCATATAAACATGTGTCCGCAAATCTTTCGTTTTTGAATTAAGTTTAAAGTGTATGGTAGATGGAGATGTGTTGCCATGTAGACGAGGTTACATTTGTCATTCGTGTAAATTTGTGGTTAGTCTGTCTTCAACGTTTAACGCATGTTGTAGTGAGAACAGAGAAGTGTTTGTTTAACAATGGGGCATGATATTCATATAATGAGCAGGCAGATAAGATTTTCACATACTGCCACGCGAATGGCAATGAACTCGAAGCTATCTTGAAAAAAAAAACAAAAAAAAAACGAAGGATTTGTGGATATGTATTTATACGGACTTTTGTTCTTGTTTTGGTGTGAGGTACCCACCCCAAAGTGTGTAACAGTATTTTTGATTTAACCTGTCTATATTTTCAAGAATCTTTCATTAAATAATATAGGGTGACCCCAAAAAACGGGAACTTTTTAACAATCCAATAAAACCAAGAGTGATGGAAGAAAAATATTTAATTCATAGTAATTGAAACCTTAAAACATGCCATTTAAGAAACAATGATGGAATTTTCATTTTTTTTAAAAATTACGTCCTGTAGATGGAGTCCTCCTGTACGAATGCATTCTTGAAATCTGCTGTTGAGATTCCTCATTGACTGCTGCAACATCTCAGCTGGGATACTGTGAATTTCATTCTTGTTACTAAAATGGCAAAATATTTACTTGCTCAAGGTCACTGTCTCGCAGTGTTTCCTCTTGTTCATGTCTGGCAATATGCTCTTCAAAAAATCCTTTTTTTGGGGGTCACCCTGTATTTGCCTGTTCATTTTTATAATAATCCTTTCTAGTTCTCTAATTAGCTTCTTGATGTTAAATTGAAAAAGGCCCCGTAGTTTTTATTATCCTAAGTACTTTCAATCTCTCTCTGTGTCTCTGTCTCCTCTCCTGTCTCCTCTCTCTCTCTGTGTCTCCTCTCTCCTCTCTGTGTCTCCTCTCTCTTCAGGGGGTGAATCGTAAAGACAAATTTAATGTTTCAGCTCATATGTTCAGCAGAAGTGAAAAAAAAAATCAGAGACGCGTTGATAAAATTTCTTTAAAGAAACTGTTTTGAAATTTGTGCAGCGTTCATTTAGGACATAAGCAATCATGGCCCTCCACATCTTCCTGTCCCTTGTAGCTCTTAATACATTTTATCATTTCGTTATTTCTCCCAAACCCTGTTCTACCATCCATTTGCTCAAACCAATCAAGTATGTTACATACTGCTTTCCTCTGTCCTTCTCTCCCCTCAGTTTGTCCTGTGAGTATCGTTTTTTTTCCCCCAAACCCTCCTTCCGTATTATGTGTCCCAGAAATCTCAACTACTACTTCCAGATGTTAAGTATAAGTAGCCTTCTTGTGTTCATTTTCACTAAAACCTTGTCGCCTCTCACATGTTCTGTCCATGTTATCCTCAGCATCCTTCTGTAGAACCATATTTCTGTTGCTTCAAGTCTCTTCATATTGTCCAGTATTCGCGTCTTCGAATCTTGGCACTTTCCATCCTCTAGTAGAACACTTCTGGTGTACAAAACTTAAATCCATAAAAAGTGTGTAACAAAAAATTAATATCGCTATAAAGTGGTAATATTGAAATACAACACGATTAAACCAGTTTATCAACCCTCTTTCATCAAAGATGACAAACACACTGAAATGAATACCAAAGACCATATAAATATATAACTTATAAGCTAATTGCATTTAAGCCTAATGATCACTTTTGCTTAGAGAGGAGACTGGTAGGACTTTATGTAAATAGATTATAACATCTTCAAAACTAAATTCAGAATTAAACTTCATCAGTTCTGAGTACTTTTAAGGATTATAAATCCAGGCACATTGCTGTTTGTTTGTTTTTTAAATGTTCAACTATTGCAGAACGAGCTGTATTCACGTGCCTATACAAATGGTCCAGCTTGCACTTGCAAATAATGGCTGGTAATCATTTTAGCGATTTTATTTGCTTCCATACTTGGAAATAAAACAAAAATTAGCTAAACGAGAAGATATCGATACTTGTATTTTCAAACTCATGGAAAAAAATACAAAGTAACAGATATTGTTTCATAACTTCACTTGAGGGGCGAAAAGTTTGAACTATATTATATATATATATATATATATATATATATATATATATATATATGAGAGAGAGAGTTATAGCGTTATTGTTTAAAGATTATGCATTGATAAAGTTCAGTTCAACATTCAAAAGCAGAACAAAAGAAAACCTTTACAAATGATCAGTGTTTTGTACAAAGGAAGCCTTTCTGTACTTTGACCCCTCCCCCCACTTATTCAGTGATCCGGATTTGCCATCATTTCTGAAACAATTAGGTCAGAGGCCGGAGAAGACAATAGTTCAACTTTTCATCCTGATTGACATAACTTTCCCAGGTCCTTAAATGATGAGAGAAAAACAAAAATAAATTTGCACGTGTAAACAGAATTGAGTTGGAAACCAGTGAGAAACTCTTTTGGCAGGAATAATCTAGAACAAATTAATAGTGTGTGTGTGGATGCATGCAATATATATATATATATATATATATATATATATATATATATATATATATAGAGAGAGAGAGAGAGAGAGAGAGAAAGAGAGAGAGAGAAAGAGAGAGAGAGGAGAGAGAGAAGAGAGAAGAGAGAGAAAGAGAGAGAGAGAGAGAAGAGAGAAGAGAGAGAGAAGAGAGAGAAGAGAGAAGAGAGAGAAGAGAGAGAGAAGAGAGAGAGAGAGAAGAGAGAGAGAGAGAAGAGAGAGAGAGAGAAGAGAGAGAGAGAGAAGAGAGAGAGAGAGAAGAGAGAGAGAGAGAAGAGAGAGAGAGAGAACAGTGAGAGAGAGAACAGTGAGAGAGAGAGAGAACAGTGAGAGAGAGAGAGAACAGTGAGAGAGAGAGAGAGAACAGTGAGAGAGAGAGAGAACAGTGAGAGAGAGAGAGAACAGTGAGAGAGAGAGAGAACAGTGAGAGAGAGAGAGAACAGTGAGAGAGAGAGAGAACAGTGAGAGAGAGAGAGAACAGTGAGAGAGAGAGAGAACAGTGAGAGAGAGAGAGAGAACAGTGAGAGAGAGAGAGAGAACAGTGAGAGAGAGAGAGAGAGAACAGTGAGAGAGAGAGAGAGAGAACAGTAAGAGAGAGAGAGAGAGAACAGTAAGAGAGAGAGAGAGAGAACAGTAAGAGAGAGAGAGAGAGAACAGTAAGAGAGAGAGAGAGAGAACAGTAAGAGAGAGAGAGAGAGAACAGTAAGAGAGAGAGAGAGAGAACAGTAAGAGAGAGAGAGAGAGAACAGTAAGAGAGAGAGAGAGAGAACAGTAAGAGAGAGAGAGAGAGAACAGTAAGAGAGAGAGAGAGAACAGTAAGAGAGAGAGTGAGAACAGTAAGAGAGAGAGAGAACAGTAAGAGAAAGAGAGAGAACAGTAAGAGAGAGAGAGAGAACAGTAAGAGAGAGAGAGAGAACAGTAAGAGAGAGAGAGAGAGAGAACAGTAAGAGAGAGAGAGAGAGAGAACAGTAAGAGAGAGAGAGAGAGAGAACAGTAAGAGAGAGAGAGAGAACAGTAAGAGAGAGAGAGAGAACAGTAAGAGAGAGAGAGAGAGAGAACAGTAAGAGAGAGAGAACAGAACAGTAAGAGAGAGAGAGAGAACAGTAAGAGAGAGAGAGAGAACAGTAAGAGAGAGAGAGAGAACAGTAAGAGAGAGAGAACAGTAAGAGAGAGAGAACAGTAAGAGAGAGAGAACAGTAAGAGAGAGAGAACAGTAAGAGAGAGAGAGAACAGTAAGAGAGAGAGAACAGTAAGAGAGAGAGAACAGTAAGAGAGAGAGAACAGTAAGAGAGAGAGAACAGTAAGAGAGAGAGAGAACAGTAAGAGAGAGAGAGAACAGTAAGAGAGAGAGAGAACAGTAAGAGAGAGAGAGAACAGTAAGAGAGAGAGAGAACAGTAAGAGAGAGAGAGAACAGTAAGAGAGAGAGAGAGAACAGTAAGAGAGAGAGAGAGAACAGTAAGAGAGAGAGAGAGAACAGTAAGAGAGAGAGAGAACAGTAAGAGAGAGAGAGAGAACAGTAAGAGAGAGAGAGAGAACAGTAAGAGAGAGAGAGAACAGTAAGAGAGAGAGAGAACAGTAAGAGAGAGAGCGCTTTCTTATTATAAACATAATACTTAGTGGATACATACGCTTTCTAAACATTTTAATCATCATCAATCGACCAGGACGTTAGAGAATAAAATGATTGTGACCCCCCCATTGTATTTGGGGGTGGGGGCAGACCAGATTTTATGCTTTATATTTGGATGTGATAAACATTATATGCAGTCGATATTTGTTCGAGTAGCTATCTCCATTTTATCAAAACAAAGAAATTATCATCTACCGGCCTAGAGACTGAAAGTCTACTCAAAGAAAATGTGCTTCCAAACAGGAATCAAAATTGCATTTTCTTCTTTAATTTCTGAAAAGAACCTTCAACCAGGGCTGCCTTTGGGTGAATTGAACCCCCCCCCCCCAAAAAAAAACAAACAAAAAAACAAAACAAAAACACGAAAATCTTTCTATTCTAACAATTTTTCAAGAAAATAAGTTTTTCAAGTGGCTGTTATTGCTCTTTGCAGTATTGATGGGAGTTTCCATTCTATTTTGTTTGAAGTGGTGTGGAATGTCAACATCTTGATTATGTCGTTATTTTCTCTTGTGAACGATTTTACCTGTTTGAAAGATCATTAAAGGGACCCCTATATGAGCCACTAGGCTTAAAGGCCTTGTTACTTGGTAGCTGTAATAATGTTGAGATTAATAGAATAATACTTAACGTTTTATTAAAGAAAAATTTTAAAAAATATACTATCTGTTAAGTTAATCGTTGTAGAAAACTATTTCTGCTTTCCACCAGCATGGTCAATGTTAACTTACAGGAGAAAAACTCCTTGCGCCGTCTTGGTCTCTTTTGTGAGGTCAACGAATACTCGTTGTCACTTTCGTAATGCTTGCTGTAGTAGAGACTTTGTAATCACAGATACAACTATAGTAACGCCGTTGAACAATACGGGTGTCAGACGCCTTCGAATATCACTCGCACTAATAGTACTTGCTCGATAATATTCGCCCGAATAGTAACCCGTATAGAGACGATATTCATTAACCGCCCCACGCGGTCGGATGTGGCACAAGGCCGAGTTTATTGTATTATTCAAAGTAGACCCAAACGAGACTCTGCCCTTCGGCTTAGCCTCGTCTGGGTTCCCCTATACACAGAAGCAGAGAGTTTGACAAGCACACTTCCGAAGTAATCTGGATAGTGAGGATATTCACTCACCGTCCCACGCGGTCAGATGTGGCACAAGGCCGAGTTTATTATGGGGCATTCGAACCCGTAGGATCGGGCAAAAATTCCCCTTAGACCCCGTTTTCACGGGGTCAGGTAGCTGTCTACCACCCCAGACGAGACTGCCCTTCGGCATAGCCTCGTCTTGGTTCCTCTCTACAGAGAGGCAGAGAGTTTGACAAGCAAACTTCCAAAGTAATCCACTTAGACGCCCCGCTAATTCCCATATAGACATTTCCTTTACCATCATGTGATCAACTGTGTTTTCTGGTGATCTGTGTTCAAACTCCAGTGTCGGCAGCGACACTTTATTTCTATATAATAAAGAGAACAGTACTTGCTCGATAATACTCGCTCGAATAGTAATCCGAAAAGAGAAATAGTATAGTGAATAGAGTAGAGAATAGCGGTCCGTATAGTAATAGAGGATAGACTAGAAATGGAGAGCCGAATAGTAATAGAGGATAGACTAGAAATGGAGAGCCGAATAGTAATAGAGGATAGACTAGAAATGGAGAGCCGAATAGTAATAGAGGATAGACTAGAAATGGAGAGCCGAATAGTAATAGAGGATAGACTAGAAATGGAGAGCCGAATAGTAATAGAGGATAGACTAGAAATGGAGAGCCGAATAGTAATAGAGGATAGACTAGAAATGGAGAGCCGAATAGTAATAGAGGATAGACTAGAAATGGAGAGCCGAATAGTAATAGAGGATAGACTAGAAATGGAGAGCCGAATAGTAATAGAGGATAGACTAGAAATGGAGAGCCGAATAGTAATAGAGGATAGACTAGAAATGGAGAGCCGAATAGTAATAGAGGATAGACTAGAAATGGAGAGCCGAATAGTAATAGAGGATAGACTAGAAATGGAGAGCCGAATAGTAATAGAGGATAGACTAGAAATGGAGAGCCGAATAGTAATAGAGGATAGACTAGAAATGGAGAGCCGAATAGTAATAGAGGATAGACTAGAAATGGAGAGCCGAATAGTAATAGAGGATAGACTAGAAATGGAGAGCCGAATAGTAATAGAGGATAGACTAGAAATGGAGAGCCGAATAGTAATAGAGGATAGACTAGAAATGGAGAGCCGAATAGTAATAGAGGATAGACTAGAAATGGAGAGCCGAATAGTAATAGAGGATAGACTAGAAATGGAGAGCCGAATAGTAATAGAGGATAGACTAGAAATGGAGAGCCGAATAGTAATAGAGGATAGACTAGAAATGGAGAGCCGAATAGTAATAGAGGATAGACTAGAAATGGAGAGCCGAATAGTAATAGAGGATAGACTAGAAATGGAGAGCCGAATAGTAATAGAGGATAGACTAGAAATGGAGAGCCGAATAGTAATAGAGGATAGACTAGAAATGGAGAGCCGAATAGTAATAGAGGATAGACTAGAAATGGAGAGCCGAATAGTAATAGAGGATAGACTAGAAATGGAGAGCCGAATAGTAATAGAGGATAGACTAGAAATGGAGAGCCGAATAGTAATAGAGGATAGACTAGAAATGGAGAGCCGAATAGTAATAGAGGATAGACTAGAAATGGAGAGCCGAATAGTAATAGAGGATAGACTAGAAATGGAGAGCCGAATAGTAATAGAGGATAGACTAGAAATGGAGAGCCGAATAGTAATAGAGGATAGACTAGAAATGGAGAGCCGAATAGTAATAGAGGATAGACTAGAAATGGAGATCATTTAGACGTCACGCTACCTTCCATATATGCGTTTCCTCTATGGTCACATGGTCTACTTAATTCAATAATGGGATCGTTTGTGTTGACAACGACACTTTATTCCTATATAAACAGTCTCGTTTTCCACGGACATGAATTGGAATGACTATATTGCGGCTCGGAAAGTTGGTTCAATGATCCCGTCTCTTTGGTGCCTCGACCGTAGGGGTTCAAGCGTACTTCCCAACTAGAACTAGGGTCCCAAATTTTTTCTTGTTGAAATAGCTTGATGTAACCAAGCCAATTCTTGAAGTTTTTCTGCACCCCCCATTTTTTTTTTTTTTTTTTTACTTCCCTGCCGCCTACGTTCTTCAAAAATCTAAATGCAACGTCAATCTTACGTCTTCCTTTTGCCGCTCTTTCTCTTCTCTGAAGTCTTTGCATTCTCTTCTACTCCCAGTAAGCCCTTGCATCTTAGTGGTATTATCGCCTTGAAGACATTTATCTCTTATACCGGGTGTAACTGCAAAATTGTCCAATTGTTAGATTAAGATCTGAACTGTTGTATCTTAGAAATGATTAAAGATATCTTACTGGAATTATCCGATAATTTTTCATAACAATATCGGACTCTACTTTGAGCAATAAGAATGTATAATTACTCTTCAAGCTTAACAGGAGTATCCTGATGAAATCAATCATAAACGAAAATATGTTCATCATTAATTAATCACAGCTAAGGAATTGGAAGTATATATATATATATATATATATATATATATATATATATATATATATATATATATCAGGATCATTTAACAACTTATTTAAGATGATCTTCGCCCTCTCTAACTTTCTGTCCTGCGTAAAAAGGTGTACAATTTCATTTTCAAGTCTTTTTTACTGCCCTTTGGACTGTCATCGCTGAAACTCCTCTCTCACGTGCCAAACGTCTTATGGATCGAGTTGGATCTTTTCTAATTGATCCCTTCGGCTCTAAGTTGAAATGATGGTCCGCCTGTTTCAGTTTTCATCTATAATGTTCCCTCTTTTTTAAAAACTTATTCACCGTTCTCTTGAGGATTTTTGGAATGGACTTTGAAGATGCAAGCCAGAGTATGAATGTTAGCCTACTGAATGATCTTTTTCCTCCCACCATTGCTCGTTTAAAAACAGTGGGACCGACACAAAACGATTTTAACTCGTTCTAGCTGAATAATTCAAAGATTTTTTTTCAGTGCTTCTTACGACAAATGATGTCAAGATGGCTAAACGTCTTATCTGAAAAACTAGGAAAAAGAAACTCAGTTAAGTGTTTATTTTTTTGTTTTTTTTTTAGATATTAAACATTTTATGGGATGAGAAATTGTAGCATGCTGTTACACGATTTGGACAATTTTGCTGTTACACCCGGCATACCTACGTTCAACTGTATTTTTTTTTTACAAGTCTACTACCACATTACTTTTCAAGAGTAAGGAGCAACCACATGTTTCCTATCTTTAGGTACGACTGGTCCATCCAGGGCAACAGGGTTATTAGCTATCATCTCTTGAAATTATGACCCCAGAATTTACTGTTTGTCCATTCCCCTTGAAATATTGCAATTGCTGATATTATTTATATTTTGTTTATTCATATCGTTTGTTTCTACTTTTCGGTGCCTTTCCGAAATAAGAATATAACATTAGTATGACGAGTGGACCTTATTTCCTGAAACCAATTTCTAGCTAGAGTTGTTGATGTGGGTTTTTGTTATTTGTTGGAATTTTGTCATTCTTTGGCGCCAAGCCACAAAGTTCAGTGAAGGATTTTGCTCACTAAGAAATACATACAAGGATCATTCTCTCAAAGCGATTTTAAAATATTGATCTGAGAAAAGCGATTGCCTACGTGGCAGTTAGTTTGAGATTTCTGAACGGGTTTAGCGCTATTCGTGACATCCAGAGGAAAGACTCGATCTGACAAGGCTTATTTAAGAACATGACTCGAGTTTGGTACTTAGAGGCTGTGCGTGTATATATCTCTCTAGAGAGAGAATAGAGAGGAAAGAAAGATGATAATATATATATATATATATATATATATATATATATATATATATATATATATAGAGAGAGAGAGAGAGAGAGAAGAAAGAGGATAATATATATTTATATATATAGAGAGAGAGAATAGAGAGGAAAGAAAGAGGATAATATATATTTATATATATATAGATAGATAGAGAGAGTGATACATATATATATATACACACACACAAATAGAGAGAGAGAGAGAGATACATTATATATATATATATATATATATATACACACACACAAATAGAGAGAGAGAGAGATACATTATATATATATATATACACACACAAATAGAGAGAGAGATACATTATATATATATATATACACACAAATAGAGAGAGAGATACATTATATATATATATACACAGAGAGAGAGATACATTATATATATATATACACAGAGAGAGAGAGAGAGAGAGAGAGAGAGAGAGAGAGAGAGAGAGAGAGAGAGAGAGAGAGAGAGAGAGAGAGATTTTCAGAAAATCCAACGAGATAGCGAGATAAAGTATTTACAGCCAAGTTGGCTTTTGTTCTGCTAACTCTCTCGTCCTAAGAAGCAGGTCAGGGAGCTTTATCCCACCGCCAAATGGCGAAGAGAGATTATCGCCGATGATGACCAGCGAACCCAGAGATAACAATAGGCCCAAATCAAGGTCACATTATAAACACACACAGACATCCACACAGAATATGCCTTATCTGACACATCTTTGGCCCTAACACATCCACGGCGATAGGGTCGGGGATTAAGCTCTATTTTTGTTGAAACTGGAGGTAAAACTAGAAGACTGTATTTCGCTTCCGCTTCTTGGTCTCAGTTTATTGCAGTGCTTATTAAGCTGAACTATCGTTTGTCTGGAATCGTTACAGGCATTATTTTTCAATATGAAATAATTGATTTTGATTTTCCGTTTCTCCCAATCCCACGAAAAAAATAAGCATCTAGAATTTTTATACAAATTTTGGTAAATGGTAATAATAGCCGTTTCCTTATAAGGAAACATTTGGCATTCATTGACCGAGCAGCCAGTGCTACTCGAGTTACGCTTTTTATTTTTTTTTCATTCCCTGGCCATAGGGCTGTAATCAAAGTGTAGTATCTGTTTTCCTCATCTCTAATGATAATGGTAATATTAGCCATTTGCTTCTGAGGAAACATTTGTCATTCATTGACCGAGCAGCCAGTGCTATTCGAGTTATGCTTTTCTTCACTCCCTGGACATCGGGCTTCGATCAAAGTGTAGTATCTGTTCTCTTCATCTTTAAAGGTAATGGTCATATTAGCCATCTCCCTATAAGGAAACATTTGCCATTCATTGACCGTTCTACTCTATTTACGTTTTTTTTTTTTTTTTTTACTCCCAGGACATCAGGCTGCAATCAAAGTGTAGTATCTGTTCTCCTCATCTCTAAAGGTAAATGGTAATATTAGCCATTTCCTTATAAAGAAACATTCGATTCATTGATCGAACAGCCTGCACTACACCCTTGTGTAAATTATGTGCAAAAAAAAAAAAAAAACCATCCTCAAATAGTTATAACCCCCTCAAAAGTGCTTATAAGTACTTATTCTGATTGATAAAAAACCCTATATGCCTTAAACTTTCATCCTAAACACTTTAGAAACATTTCAGACCGTTTTAAAAATATTTTTGAAAAAAGTATTGGTTACCATATACTTTAGCGTAAATTTTCTTTCGTGCGTACAATAACAGTTTTTAATTACGCATAGATCGATACAACCATTGAAAGTACTGTATAAAGTTTAAAACATTTTCTAAAAACAGAACTGTGATGATGCCCCCTGACTTAGCATAAGCCACTTTTAAGACCCCAGCCCCTAACAAAGAACAAAGCCCAAGCACTAAGCACGTTTCTTTGTTTTTTACTATGAAGATGTACAATTCTGCCAATTTTTACCATAAAAATGAACTGTCATGTTTTAAGTCACTTAAATAACAGGAAAATAATACAAGAATATTTTAAATATGTTCTATCGAAAAAAAGACACGAATCGAGGGAATTCTGAGCGAATAATTTGTACATATGTTCTTCAGAAAAACACGCGAATATCCGGGGTTTCCGCGAATAACAAGTACATA
Source organism: Acanthosepion esculentum (assembly GCA_964036315.1). Classification (NCBI taxonomy): domain Eukaryota; kingdom Metazoa; phylum Mollusca; class Cephalopoda; order Sepiida; family Sepiidae; genus Acanthosepion; species Acanthosepion esculentum. The sequence goes on along the minus strand of OZ038519.1, from coordinate 58,556,678 downwards.
TGTTGTAAAAAGTAAAATCCGCGAATACGTGAAGCCCCGAATGCTGAAACGCAGATAGGCGGGGACCGTATTTGTTTTTCTTTCTTTTTTTTCTTTATTTTTTTTATTCATCTTTATTTTTTTCTATAAAATTTCTGAGATGCGGTAGACTATTTATTATTCGAACTATTGTCCTCATCTTTGTCGCCATATTTATTACGTTTCGGTCGTTGTACGCTCCGGCCTTCTTCAGGTGGTTGGAATGTCGAACTGAATCGTTTATTTCACTCACTGGGGTAGACTGTTCTAGTTTCACGTTTTAATAACAAAAATTGCAATACGAGCTCTGGTAAAAAATGATTGCCGAGACATTAGGTTTATAATACCCAGAAATATACACATATGTCCTCACAGGCGTTGGTTAGATCCAGTGGACCCAAAGAGTGTGAGTTCAATACCCGTTTAAGGCAGGGGATATAACTGATAACTGACATCCATTTTTAAAACATAGCAGCTCGGACTGAGTTCGAATTCCAGTCGGAGCCATTCCATTCATTTACGTACCTTGGGAAAGGCATGAATCCTCATCTCCCCCCCAGATATGGGTAAAATACTAAATAGCAGGACAGACTGGGTTCTATAGCCTTATGTGGCAACCGGTCTAGAAGAAAAAAAAACTGAATTCAAAACCGGCCTGGAGAGGGCTAGGCTCCGTCAGCCTATCTTGTCCAAGAAACACCACTTCTATTGCGGCATATATGGCGCCACTATGGGTCACGGGGGGGGGGGGGAGACAAACTGCCCCACCCAAATCGAAAACGCTTTTTCTTTATTTTTTTTTTTAACCCCCACAATAAATCTTGAAAAGTTACCTTGCGTCCAACAAACCGAACAATTTTTCCTCTCGCGTCCACTTACCCCCCCCCCACAAAAAAATCAAAATTGTGGATGTACCCTTAATTTCGCAACACCCAACTCGGAATATTTTTTTGCGGGGGGGGGGGGGGCTAACAACAATTTCTGGCGCAGTATAAAAGTAATAGTAAGTAAACACTATTGAAAATTTTTACATGTACTCAACATAAACAAAACAAAGAAAAAAAATAAATGTAACACCGGACCCGCGATCATATTGTTGTCGCCACATGAATTCCTCGTTATCCGATAGTTTCACGCCTAACTGCGTCCACGGAATTGAATGTAGGATTGACAATTATGTCGTTAGCTTTATGACAGTACGAAATGAAAAAAAAAATTTAAGCTATTTACAATCGGACTAAATGAAAAAGAAAAAAAAAGTCAATATTTCGGTATTATTTTAGAATTTTACACTCGTCTGTTTTGACTTTCAGGCGTAAAAAACATTGGAAGACGGGTGTAAAAAAAAAAAAAAAAAAAAAAAAAAAATTATAATAATAATAATAATAATAATAACAATAATAATAAGATACTTCGTAGTCGAAGGGACGGCACATTTTCATTTGTATTCACATAAAATTAAAAAAAATAAAAAATTATATGAGCGAATTTTAGTCGGACCCCCTCAGCACCAGAAATTCGAGTCTACGTTTTTACAGGATTTAAAAAAACAAAAATAAACATCAACATGAGAGAGTATATATATAAAAAAAAGTAAAACAAAGAATTATTTGTAATTTAGATGGTATTTTCACTATAACAGGACGGTTTTCATGAGAAAGAACTGACTTTTTTTAGTTAGATCCTTTTCGATATATTTTTTTTTACGCCTTGGTACAACGCACAATGTAACTTCCTTGGTTTGATTATTCAACAAATAACAAGGTTTTCTTTCTTCCTGGTTCTTTAAAAACAGACATTTTTGCAAGGGACACTGACGGCAGATTATAGGGGGCCCTCGAATTAGTTTTTTTTTTTTTTAGTAAGTGTTTTAGCTTCATATGACAATCGCAAAAAGACATTTTTACCGTACGTTTTTCTTAAAACCTTGTATAAGAAGAAATATTATCATCTCTTAGAGTGTGAAACTTTAAGTAACATCCTATTTTATTTTTAAGGAATAAAAATATCCGTGTTCAGACTGTGGCAATGGTGTCTTCATCTAATGTTTTACCCCTATGTGGGGGGAGGAAATTTCTGTCACACTTGTATTTTATTTCCGTTTTTTTTTTATGTTAAGTAAGCACTGCATGTGGCGTTTTTTTTTTTTTTTAACACCTTCAGACACACATGATTATATATTTTCACACCCTGAACAGTAACAGTTATTATTAATGAAAAGTTGTCAGCTCGACTAAGGGACATTTCCTTATTAAAGATTTGTCATTTGGACCGAGAACTTTTCAGCAATATACAACGGCCCAAATGGCCAAACTTTTTAATAGGTAAGGGTCCCTTAGTCGAGTCGAGAACTTCAATAATAAGTCTTAAGGGACCCTTACCTATTAAAAAATTTGGTCATTTGGGCAGTCATACTCATATAAGAGAGTGCGCTTAACAAAAAAGAATGGAACTCTAAAAAATCTACAGGGTGCGGCAGAAATACCCCCCCACATTGGGGGTAAAGACAGAGAAATGAAGACGACTAGTGTTAGTTAACCCATTCTTCAAAATTCAAATCGTATATATATATATATATATATATATATATATATATAGTGTAACCCGGATATAAGAAAGTTGTCGGGACCGGAGAAGAAGTCTCTTATATCCTGGTTTGGTCTATTATATACATTAACACAGGCTCTAATTTGGGACCAGAGAAAATCTCTTATATCCGAGTTACACTGTATTTATTATAATTTTATCATACAACCATTATTTTACTCACTACAAAGATGCAACTTGGTTTCAGTGCATTTTAACTACACCCGTCGAAGTGCACTGAAACCAAGTTGCATCTTTGTAGTGAGTAAACTGTTTTTGTCTATATAATAAAATTATAATAAATAAAATAATTATCGCTTTACAATCGGTATAGAGCCCTCATTTGGATTAATGCTGTGAACATTAGAATTTATATATTACTTTCGTTCTCATCGCATATAATGATTTGAAGAATGGACAGGGGCTAAAAAGTAAACCCCAGTCATCTATAATTCTTAGGTTCCTTTTTAAAAAAAAATATTTTTGATAGACGATTTCTCACGACCCTAGTTAAAAAAAAAAAAAAAAAAGAAAAAAAAATTAGAAAGAAATTAAGTGCCCCAGGACAAATTCTAATTTTGCATTGTGAATAGGGAAGAAAAAAAAAGGCTGTCAACTTAAATAAATTAAGTGTTCCAAACTAAGTAAAACAATTTTCAGTATCCTCTTGTCCTGACCCCACCCCGATAAAATAAATAGATAGGGTTAGGAGGGACATACAAAATATTTATAAATATGAAATATACAAATTGATAAATAGACAGATAAAGGAAATTATTCATCACTGAAAACAAGTTTTTCGTGAAAAAAAAAAAACAAACAAAAAAAAAATACTATGACAAAAACTACAAATGAAATATCACCACATTAGCAAAGAAGCGTGAAAATAAACGATTACTTACCTATAACTTGAGCACGGAAAGTGAACTCGCATCCCAGTAAAAGTATCCATAAAAAATAATTACAATTGTAAAATCCACGGTTTTGTTGTATGGTCATATTCCAAATACCTGCACCCGCTTTCAAACCTCACCTACCGATATTTTACGACAGGGTAGGGCTATATATCTGACGTTCAGTAAAAAGACAATATGTTGTCACTTGTTAAAAGAAAAAAAAATGGAAATAAATAAAAATGAAAATAACGTAATTATAATAAAAAAAAGACTCCTTTGTAAATTTAAAGTTTAGGTCCCACTATGATCAGGTTCAAATATAAAATTGTTGTTAAACATTATTTTTTTTGAGTGTCCCGTTTTCTTTTTTTTTTATCTGTGTCGTTAGAGTAATTATTTTTAAAGGTAAAAAAAAACAAAAAAAAATATACACGAAAAAACGAAGCTGCTACAGGTTGAATAGTTAAAAAGAAAATGTTTCGAAATATACAATCCCTGCCTATCGCACTGACTGGTTGTTTGGGTGTCGGGACACAAGATAGAAACGTTTTCTCGTCTCTCAGTCAGTGCGTGTGGGCCTGTGTTGTTGAAGTGCTCTTCTCTTTTTCTCTTTCTCGTCTAACGAAAACCCCAACGGGTAGAACAGAGACAAAAATAAAAATTTAAAAAAAACAAACTGAAAAACAAGCACGATTTCGCAGCAGTAGTAATAATACCATCAAAAGTTGATTAAATCCTTCTCGTTTCAGTTTTGTTTGAGCGTTTTTTACACTTATTTTAAAAGCCAGTCGGAAAGAAAAGACGATTTGAGCAGATATATAGATATAGATATTTTTTTTGTATATAATTTATCTTCTTTGTGACGCGCTGGTCAATTTAAAAAACTGTGAATGAAAATTAAAATATCTGGTTACGATAATATTAAAAACAAGTCAGCCATATTTCACGTCAACCCTCACGAATAAAAAAAAAAGTGAATCTTTTTTTTAAACTCTTCCTTTTTTAAATTTAAAACTTTTCCCTGAAAAAAGCGAACAAAACATTGCTTCCATCAGGTTATAAATAAAATAACTTTTTTTCTTATCGTTTAAAAAACCCCCAAAACTGGACTTAATCACCAGTTCTAACTTCCTTTTTTTGTTCCAAATATGTGTCCGATAAAAAAATACATTTCATTGTGTAGCTTTCTTCGATGGTGACGGAAGTAGAACTGATTACAGGTGAGCCATACTCCAGGTTCAGGTGGGTCAAGATTGTAGGTCACATGACATGTTCTGGTCAATTTGATTGGTTGTAAACCCAACCGACAGGACAGGTAAGACAAAACAGCTGAGAAAGAAGTTGTAACCGTTAATTTAATCAACGTTGCGCGGATTTTTACGGCAGTCATTAAGGTGGGACAACAAGTTTTATAGGGTTTTGTTTTTATGCGTTGAGATATCAATTTTTATATCGGGATTATTTCTTTGCAAGCAGATTTTACAACAGCTCAACAGAAAAAAAGAACAAAACATTTTTTTCCTGCTAAAATGAAATTCTGTATCCTTCGCGTAGCAATTTAAAAAGATGAAATATGATCAAAGTTCTATTATAAATTTCATTTGTTTAATCACTTATTATCGAATAAGTACTATCTGTTTGTTCATCTATCTAAACAACTAAGTCTGTTCATATCTATCTATCTATCTATCTATCTATCTATCTATCTATCTATCTATCTATCTAAACAACCAAGTCTATTCATATCTATCTATCTAAACAACTACGTCTGTTCATTTCTATCTATCTATCTATCTATCTATCTATCTATCTATCTATCTATCTATCTATCTATCTAGACAACTAAGTCTGTTCATTTCTATCTATCTATCTATCTATCTATCTATCTATCTAGACAACTAAGTCTGTTCATTTCTATCTATCTATCTATCTAGACAACTAAGTCTGTTCATTTCTATCTATCTATCTATCTATCTATCTATCTATCTATCTATCTATCTATCTATCTATCTATCTAAACAACTAAGTCTATTCATTTCTATCTATCTATCTATCTAAACAACTAAGTCTGTTCATTTCTATCTATCTATCTATCTATCTAAACAACTAAGTCTGTTCATTTCTATCTATCTATCTATCTATCTATCTATCTATCTATCTATCTATCTATCTAAACAACTAAGTCTGTTCATTTCTATCTATCTATCTATCTATCTATCTATCTATCTATCTATCTATCTATCTATCTATCTATCTAAACAACTAAGTCTGTTCATATCCAGCTATGTATCTATCTATCTAAACAACTAATTCTGTTCATATCTATCTATCTAAACAACTAAGTCTGTTCATTTCTATCTATCTATCTATCTATCTATCTATCTATCTATCTAAACAACTAAGTCTGTTCATATCTATCTATCTATCTATCTATCTAAACAACCAAGTCTATTCATATCTATCTATCTAAACAACTACGTCTGTTCATTTCTATCTATCTATCTGTCTATCTATCTATCTATCTATCTATCTATCTATCTATCTATCTATCTATCTATCTATCTATCTATCTAAACAACTACGTCTGTTCATTTCTATCTATCTATCTATCTATTTAAACAACTAAGTCTGTTCATTTCTATCTATCTATCTATCTATCTATCTATCTATCTAAACAACTAAGTCTGTTCATTTCTATCTATCTATCTATCTATCTATCTATCTATCTATCTATCTATCTATCTATCTATCTATCTAAACAACTAAGTCTGTTCATTTCTATCTATCTATCTATCTATCTATCTATCTATCTATCTATCTATCTAAACAACTAAGTCTGTTCATTTCTATCTATCTATCTATCTATCTATCTATCTATCTATCTATCTATCTATCTAAACAACTAAGTCTGTTCATTTTTATATATCTATCTATCTATCTATCTATCTATCTATCTATCTATCTATCTATCTATCTATCTATCTAAACAACTAAGTCTGTTCATATCCAGCTACGTATCTATCTATCTAAACAACTAATTCTGTTCATATCTATCTATCTAAACAACTAAGTCTGTTCATATCTATCTATCTATCTATCTATCTATCTATCTATCTATCTATCTATCTATCTATCTATCTATCTAAACAACCAAGTCTATTCATATCTATCTATCTAAACAACTACGTCTGTTCATTTCTATCTATATCTATCTATTTAAACAACTAAGTCTGTTCATTTCTATCTATCTATCTATCTATCTAAACAACTAAGTCTGTTCATTTCTATCTATCTATCTATCTATCTATCTATCTATCTATCTATCTATCTATCTATCTATCTATCTATCTATCTAAACTACTAAGTCTGTTCATTTCTATCTATCTATCTATCTAAACAACTAAGTCTGTTCATTTTTATCTATCTATCTATCTATCTATCTATCTATCTATCTATCTATCTATCTAAACAACTAAGTCTATTCATTTCTATCTATCTATCTATCTATCTATCTATCTATCTATCTATCTATCTATCTATCTAAACAACTAAGTCTGTTCATTTCTATCTATCTATCTATCTATCTATCTATCTATCTAAACAACTAAGTCTGTTCATTTCTATCTATCTATCTATCTATCTATCTATCTATCTATCTATCTATCTATCTATCTATCTATCTATCTATCTATATATCTATCTAAACAACTAAGTCTGTTCATATCCAGCTATGTATCTATCTATCTAAACAACTAATTCTGTTCATATCTATCTATCTAAACAACTAAGTCTGTTCATTTCTATCTATCTATCTATCTATCTATCTATCTATCTATCTATCTATCTATCTAAACAACTAAGTCTGTTCATATCTATCTATCTATCTAAACAACCAAGTCTATTCATATCTATCTATCTAAACAACTACGTCTGTTCATTTCTATCTATCTATCTATCTATCTATCTATCTATCTATCTATCTATCTATCTATCTATCTATCTATCTATCTATCTAAACAACTACGTCTGTTCATTTCTATCTATCTATCTATCTATTTAAACAACTAAGTCTGTTCATTTCTATCTATCTATCTATCTATCTATCTATCTATCTAAACAACTAAGTCTGTTCATTTCTATCTATCTATCTATCTATCTATCTATCTATCTATCTATCTATCTAAACAACTAAGTCTGTTCATTTCTATCTATCTATCTATCTATCTATCTATCTATCTATCTATCTAAACAACTAAGTCTGTTCATTTCTATCTATCTATCTATCTAAACAACTAAGTCTGTTCATTTTTATCTATCTATCTATCTATCTATCTATCTATCTATCTATCTATCTATCTATCTATCTATCTATCTATCTAAACAACTAAGTCTGTTCATATCCAGCTACGTATCTTTCTATCTAAACAACTAATTCTGTTCATATCTATCTATCTAAACAACTAAGTCTGTTCATATCTATCTATCTATCTATCTATCTATCTATCTATCTATCTATCTATCTATCTATCTATCTATCTATCTAAACAACTAAGTCTGTTCATATCCATCTATGTATCTATCTATCTAAACAACTAAGTCTGTTCATTTCTATCTATCTATCTATCTATCTATCTATCTATCTATCTATCTATCTATCTATCTATCTATCTATCTCTGTTCATATCTATCTATTTATAAGTATGTATGTATATGTGTATACCACACCATGCCACGTGGGCTCTGTGGGCGTTGAGCAAGCACAAATTGTGTCTGTGCAAGTGTCTTCAATAGGGATCGGCTAGCTACCCTAGTAGAGGGTTATCCTTGAATATGAGTGGCCAGCTATTATAATTAATATTATTGCTATTATTATATATCTATCTTGTTCATATCTATGTATCTATCTATATGTCAGTTCATATCTATCTATGTATCTATCTCTGTTCATATCTATCTATCTATCTATCTATCTATCTATCTATCTATCTATCTATCTATCTATCTGTCTATCTATCTCTGAGATGAGGTATTATGATTACTTGCATTATTTACATTATTTGGACTGTTATTCTCATCTTCATTGCAAACTTTTCGGCCCCTATATCTCTGAGATGAGGTATTATGATTACTTGCATTATTTACATTATTCGGACTGTTATCCTCATCTTCATTGCCATATTCATAACATTTCGTCCTCTATATCACTGAGATGAGGTATTATGATTACTTGCATTATTTACATTATTCGGACTGTTATCCTTATCTTCATTGACATATTCATAACGTTTCGGCCTCTATATCACTGAGATGAGGTATTATGATTACTTGCATTATTTACATTATTTGGACTGTTATCCTCATCTTCATTGCCATATTCACAACGTTTTCGCCGTTGTACACTCCGGCTTTCTTCATGTGATCGGAATTTCAAACCAAACCCTTTATTTCGTCCACCGGGGGGGGGGGTAGATTGTTCTAGTTCCACGTGTCATGCCTCTTCCGGATGTCTCTGTTATTTCTTCCCTTTAACTCAACTAAGTTTTTGGTTCACCACTGCTGTAGCCCGGTATCGAACTCACAACTCTTTGGTTCTCGTTGGTTAGATCCAGTGAATCAACCCGAAGTATTGTGAAATTTAAATTTCCTAGTCTGGGTAGCAAAGAAGAAAGATCACTAGAACATATTCATAGGAAATGTACATGGGAGGTACATTACGCTGATAGGAAAGAGACTGAAAATAAAAAGATGCCTGGTTAGGACTAATAACATTGCAGATTCTTTTTTGGGGGTTATCAACTATCTCTAACTAGGTAGCAGAAGCACCTGACCAGATGTGACGGCAGCAGTATTCAAATCAAGGCTGAATGGATATAAATGAATATGAATGTGTAATATAGATTCTGGTGAGAAAATGTCTCACCCTTCCTAGCAGCAGATCTAGCAATGGATTCAATATAATCTTTCTACTTCATGTCAGCGGAAAACGTTAGTCCGAAAAGGCGCAATGAGTCGCTCTCCCGGAGGTTAGCATCAGCCTTTCCGACGGGAATCAAAAAGGATGTTGCCGACAATTACCAGTTATCCAGTCTACCAACTGAACAGTCGGCATTATAGCCGCGTCCCTACAATGAACTATCCAAAACGAAAGGGTGCTTCACGTGTGGGCATTTAAAAAGAAAAAAGAAAACTTTAAATGATGGTTGGGTGGAACGTGTAACACGAGAAACCCCTGAATGTTAAGTGAAACCAATTTTCACCTTTTCCTTGTTTATTAGATATCGGGGTCTTCCTGCTTTGTAAAATGTGATGGTTAATAGAATAATCACGTTGGTTGGTTTAAATTTAAGCCCATGAGTGCGCATCTGCAAAAGGTCATCTTCCAACTAAGAATATTTGTATAAATATAGCTGATTTAAGTGAAGGGGGCCTATGAGTAAGGATTTAGACCTTCAAAGATAAGTGTCGAGTTTGGCTTTGGTACAAGGCTATCATAATTGAGTGCTTGAACGTGAACTCACTATCAACAGCTTGCAATATTCGTAACAAAATTGGTCGGATTCTGCATTGATGGTACGTTCTGTAAAGAACTAATTTTGGATGCTATATTTAAGGGTGGAGGAGAGAGAAAGAGAAGAAGAGAAAGCATGACAGAAAGAAAGAGAAAGAGAGAAAAAGAAAGAAAGAAAGAAAAAGAAGGAAAGAAAGAGAAGAAGACAGGGAAAGAAAGAAAGCAGAAAGGAGAGAAAGAGAGTAGGAGAAAGAATGAAAGAAAGAGAAAGAGAAAGAGAGAAAGAAAAAAGATAAGAAAAAGTGAAAGACAAGAAAGGGAGGTAGAGAAAGAAGGAAAGAAAGAGAAAGAAAAAAGGAAGAAAAAAGAGGACAAGAAAGAGAGGAAGAGAAAGAAGGAAAGAAAGAGAAAGAAAAAAGAGGACAAGAAAGAGAGGAAGAGAAAGAAGGAAAACAGAGAAAGAAAAAAGAAAGAAAAAAGAGGACAAGAAAGAGAGGAAGAGAAAGAAGGAAAGAAAAAGAGGAAGACAAGAAAAATAGGAAGAGAAAGAAGGAAAGAAAAAGAAAGAAAAAGAGGAAGACAAGAAAGAGAGGAAGAGAAAGAAGGAAAGAAAGAGAAAGAAAAAGAGGAAGACAAGAAAGAGAGGAAGAGAAAGAAGGAAAGAAAGAAAGAGAAGAAGAAAGAATCAAAGAAAGAGAAATAAAAGGAAAGAAAGTAAAAAATAAAGAAAGGAGAGAAAGTATGAAAGAAAGAAAAACAACAAAAGAAGATATTTTTGCCTATTGTCCGGTTCACACTCTTCCCTGGTTGTTTGAACAGGAATAGAAGTTCATCCATTGTTTCATCTTTAGGACTGAGTTTTGGTTTTATTCCGAAATCTTTTACTTCTCTTTTGTTCCCAATAGTCCCTTGCATCTTAGTGGTGTTATTGCCTTGCTTGGGGTGAATTGATTAAAGAAAAAGACAAAGAAAGTAAGAAACCAAGTGAAAGAAAGACAAAAAAAGAAAGAAAGAAAGGAAGAAAGGAAGAGAAAGAATGAAAGAAAGAGAAAGAAAGAAAAGGAAAATGGGTAAAAAGAGGAGAAAAAAGAAAGAAAAACAAAGAAAGAGAGAAAGGAAGAGAAAGAATGAAAGAAAGAAGGAAAGAAAAGGAAAATGTGTAAAAAAGAGGAGGAAACAAGGAAAGAATGAAAAATAAGAAAAGAAAGAGAGAAAGAATGAAAGAAAGAAAGAGAGGAGGTCAAAGAAAAAATAGAGAGAAATAAGATAAGACATTTAAAAATCTTAAAAAAGAACAAAATTCAAGTAAAAATGGTGAATAAAGATAAAAATGAAGAGAGAAGAGGAAAAAATGGACGAAAGAAAAAGAAGGAAGGAGAAAAGAAAAAGAATGAAGAAGAAAGACAAGGAAAGACGAAAGAAAGAAAGATATCGGTTAAAATTTGAAAAAAGAAAATATTATAAAGATGAAGAAAGAATATAAAAAAGAAAGAAAGAAAAAGGAAGGAGAAAAAGAAAGAAAGAAAAAGGAAGGAGAAAAAGAAAGAAAGAAAAAGGAAGGAGAAAAAGAAAGAAAGAAAAAGGAAGGAGAAAAAGAAAGAAAGAAAAAGGAAGGAGAAAAAGAAAGAAAGAAAAAAGAAGAACAAAGAAAAGAAAAAGGATGAAGAAAGTAAAACAGAAAGAAAGAAAAAAACGTTTGAGAAAGAAAGAAGAA
>OZ038519.1:58534956-58539956 GCA_964036315.1 Acanthosepion esculentum | reverse complement strand
CAGGTTATTCCATTACATCAGTAAAACAGAAGAGCAAAAAAAAAAAATGAAAAACTAAAAAATGAAAAGCAAAAAAGTAGAAAGAAGGAAAAAAGATGAAAAATGGAACATAGATAAAAAAAAATGGATGAAAAAGAAAAGATTATTTTTATTAATCAATTCACCCCATGTAAGGCACTCAAGCGGCAAAGATACTAGGGGTTACTGAGTGTGAAACAATGAGAACGAAAGAAGTAATATGTGAGGAGTGAGAACAATAGAAGAATAATCAGGAAGACAGTAAATATTCTATTCTAATAGATTCTTTTGTCGCACTTCTTACTTGTGGAACGCCCATGTTTTCAGCCAACTTTAATCTTCCAAAATAAAAATGTAATGTCAATCACTATCTAATGTCCTCCTGATTATTATTTTCTCTTGCTGCTCATTATTAATGTTTCTGTTCCTAATTCATCCACACCCTGTAACCCCCTGTGGTCTTAGTGACTTTACTACCTTACTTTGGATAAATTGATTGAAGAGAATTATATAAATGCAAGCATACACACCGCACTCCCTTCTTTTGCATTCATATATATATATATATATATATATATATATATATATATATATATATATATATATATAGTCTTAAAGTGTGCTATATTTATGGGATAAAGTGCTCAATATCAGAGATAGAGCGTGTGTAAATATAAAAGTGGACATGGAAGTCAGCACTTAGAGGCGACAGTCTGTTTCATGCTAGTGCAATCGTCAGCTGTATGTCTTCCCAAAATGACACCAGTTAGCACACTGATGCATGGGGGTTGCCTCAAGTGGCATCTAGCGTTGGAAGCCTAAACTACTATGGGCTTGTCACCCAGAAAACAATTCCGGTTACTTTTGGGTCCCCACTCATACATATATAAATACAAGACAGTAAAACATATATGAGGGGTGGTCACAATGACAGAAATCTATCTGGTCCAGCATTTTCAAAAGATATTTATTTTCAGTATCTGTCTATATTTCTGAGATGAGGTATCATGTACACTATTTACATTATTCAGACTATTGTCCTCATCTTTGTTGCCATATTTATTACAACGTTTCAGCCTTTCAGTATCTGTCTATATTTTTGAGATGAGGTATTATGTACACTATTTACATTATTCGGGCTATTGTCCTCATCTTTGTCGCCATATTTATTACAAAGTTTAGGCCTTTCAGTATCTGTCTATATTTCTGAGAGGAGGTATTATGTAAAATATTTACATTATTCGGACTATTGTCCTCATCTTTGTCGCCATATTTATTACAGAGGTATTATGTACATTATTTACATTATTCTGACTATTGTCCTCATCTTTGTTGCCATATTTATTACGTTTCGGCCTTTCAGTGTCTGTCTATATTTCTGAGATGAGGTATTATGTACATTATTTACATTATTCGGACTATTGTCCACATCTTTGTCGCCATATTTATTACAACGTTTCGGCTTTTCAGTATCTGTCTATATTTCAGAAATGAGGTATTATGTACACTATTTACATTATTCGGACTATTGTCCACATCTTTGTTGCCATATTTATTACAACATTTCGGCTCTTCAGTATCTGTCTATATTTCTGAGATGAGGTATTATGTACACTATTTACATTATTCTGACTATTGTCCTCATCTTTGTTGCCATATTTATTACGTTTCGGCCTTTCAGTGTCTGTCTATATTTCTGAGATGAGGTATTATGTACATTATTTACATTATTCGAACTATTGTCCACATCTTTGTTGCCATATTTATTACAACGTTTCGGCTTTTCAGTATCTGTCTATATATCTGAGATGAGGTATTATGTACACTATTTATATTATTCTGACTATTGTCCTCGTCTTTGTTGCCATATTTATTACGTTTCGGCCTTTCAGTGTCTGTCTATATTTCTGAGATGAGGTATTATGTACATTATTTACATTATTCGGACTATTGTCCACATCTTTGTTGCCATATTTATTACAACGTTTCGGCTTTTCAGTATCTGTCTATATATCTGAGATGAGGTATTATGTACACTATTTATATTATTCTGACTATTGTCCTCGTCTTTGTTGCCATATTTATTACGTTTCGGCCTTTCAGTGTCTGTCTATATTTCTGAGATGAGGTATTATGTACATTATTTACATTATTCGGACTATTGTCCACATCTTTGTTGCCATATTTATTACAACGTTTCGGCTTTTCAGTATCTGTCTATATTTCTGAGATGAGGTATTATGTACACTATTTACATTATTCGGACTATTGTCCTCATCTTTGTCGCCATGTTTATCACAACGTTTTGGCCGTTGTACGCTCCGGCCTTCTTCAGGTGGTTGGAATGTCGAACTGGACCCTTTATTTCGCTCACTGGGGTAGACTGTTCTACTTACACGTGCCATGTTTAATGGATGTCAGTTATCAGTTATCTCCTGTTAATTTCCCTATGAAAGTTCTCCACTGTCTTAACCGGGTATTGAACTCACACTCTTTGGGTCCTGTCACTGGATCTAACCAACGCCTTTATTTTCATGTCTTCATCTGATCATTAATTCACCCCATTTATTCAATAAATTTGGATCCGCTAATATCAAATAAATTTTTTTTCTTCATTAGATTATGAACTTATTGATCTACCTGTCATGGTAATTGTTCTGATCAACTTTCCTCTATGGTACCTTGACTTTATGAATTTAGATTGGCACCAAGATCTCATCATTCTACATGTAACCATAAATTCTATGTTAACATTTTGTTTCCTTGCATTTCTCGCTTGTCTAACTCTCTTTTGGCTACAAGGATTTCGAGATGATCTGCAAAGAGGATTGGGCCCAAATGCTCCGCCACACCTGGGATCTGTCAAAACTTGGTAACCAACTACAGGAAATGTCTGGTTGCTGTGCTTGCCAAAAAGGGTGTCTTCACCAAATAATGAGTTACCTTTTACTATGGGGTGAACTACTTGCTTTTCAATAAAAAAGAAATAAATGTTTAAAAATTGACATACAGTGTAACCCGGATATAAGAGAGTTGTCGGAACCGGAGAAGACGTCTCTTATATCCGGGTTTCTCTTATATCCGGGTTTGGTCTATTTTGTTTTATTAACACAGGCTCTAATTTGGGACCAAAGACAATCTCTCTTATATCCGGGTTTCTCTTATATCCGGGTTACACTGTAATTACTTTATATTCTATCGCTCATTATCAAGATGGGCCTACCTGAAAATTACAGACCGTTCCTATTTTTGTAAGGTGGCATACTCAGAAAATCAGCAGGGGGTGAAATATATATAGGCAAATATACGTAAATATATATATATATATATATATATATATATATATATATATATATATATATAATTTAAATAAAAACAGACTACTTTAAGTTTCCACATAATAAATTATTTCACCACAGCCCTTTTAAAGGACCATGGATCATCAGACTTTACTTCCAAAGGTTGAAACGATTCTTTTTGTTTCAACCTTTGGAAGTAAAATCTGATGATCCGCGGTCCTTTAAAAGGGCTGAGGTGAAATAATTTATTACATGGAACCTTAAAGTGTTCTGTTTTTATTTTTATTTCAATTATTAGCTCTGATTTACATTGAGCTCTCTGGATTTTATCCTCCTTGGGTCTACCCATACGGATTACCTAGGGATTTTATCCTCCTTGGGTCTACCCATACGGATTACCTAGTTTTTCGTAAACTAAATATATATATAGTTAGTTTACGAAAAACTAGGTAATCCGTATGGGTAAACCCAAGGAGGATAAAATCCAGAGAGCTCAATGTAAATCCAGAGCTAATAATTTAAATAAAAACAGACCACTTTAAGGTTCCATATAATAAATTATTTCACCACAGCCCTTTTAAAGGACAGCGGATCATCAGATTTTATTTCCAAAGGTTGAAACGAAAAATGAAAAGAAATTTACACATTTATGACGGGCAGTAATAAGTAAATTAACGAAGTGAGGGAGTGAAGGGGGTAGAGAGACATGATTGAGTTAGATGTAACATTTCTATTCTTTCAAATTTAAATTTTTAGAGGAAATCCATACATTGACACATTAAATCTGTTAACGGAAGTTATATATTGATATGGGAGGGGGATAGGACAAAAAGGCATAAAGAGAAAGAGAGAGAAAAAAGTTGTGATAAAGTGTCATTAACTTTCTTTGGAATGGACGCTGTTTTTTGCTTTACTTTGAGAGTTCATAAATATTATAATTTTTTATATAAGTTTGAATGTTTAAACAGTGTAAGGAATTTAATTATATGTTAGTTAAAAATTTTTTTAAAAACTTTATTACAAAAATTTTGGGGATTTTATATGAAATAGTCGATTAGAAAAATATTCATAGAATTTACATTAAAACACTAAACATTTTATTTTCAAATATAAGTTTATTTCTAGTTGTAATTGATTATTAAGGTGATATCTCTATCAGGTTGAATTTTATTCATGAATTCAATTAGCGATTATTTTAGATTGGTAATTTCTCTTACTTAAAATTTAGTTTCAAGTTAATATGGAGTGATATTTGAATGTAATATTAGAGATCTTGCTCTATCATATATTGTAAACACATCCACGTAAATTTCATATACATACGTTCCTTTACCTCTGCAGTCGCACATACAGGTACACATGTACCGATATACACGGGTAATTTCATGTATTAATACCTACATATATCTTTTTAAATGTTTCCGCATACTTACACACACACACATATATATATAGGTGTGCCCTTAGAATTCTCTAAAAAATATTAGGTAATGACTTTAGTATTCAATTATCAAGAATCTAAATATTTTATCATTAATAATGATTATTAAAGGGTAATTCATTAAAAAAAAATAATTCAACGTATTGTAAGTGGGGTAAAACATCAATAACATACCTGTAAGACCTTTTTTTTAAAAAAATTTTTTTGCACACACCCATGCATATACGCACACATATATACAC
>OZ038519.1:58459956-58527456 GCA_964036315.1 Acanthosepion esculentum | reverse complement strand
CTATCTATCTATCTATCTATCTATCTATCTGCTTATATCTATTATCTATACCTATCTGTTCATATCTACCTATCTGTCTACCTATCTATATCAGTCTGTTCGTATCTATCTATCTATCTATCTATATTAGTCTGTTCGCATCTATCTATCTATATATCTATCTATATCAGTCTGTTCGTATCTATCTATCTATCTATCTATTCATATCTATTATCTATACCTATCTGGTCATAGCTATCTGTCTATCTATCTATCTATCTATCTATCTATCTATCTACCTATCTATCTATATCAGTCTGTTCATATCTATCTATCTTGGTCTGTTCATATCTCTCTATCTGTCTATCTCTGCCTGTTCATATATATCTATGTGTCTGTCTATATATAATTCTGTTCATATCTATCTATCTATCTATCTGTTCATATCTTTTATCTATCTATAAGTTCTTATCTAACAATCTGTTCATATCTATCTATCTGTTCATATCTATCTATACCTATCTGTTCATATCTCAGTCTGTTCATATCTATCTATCTCAGCCTGTTCATATCTACCTATCTATATCAGTCTGTTCATATCTACCTATCTCATTCTGTTTATAGCTACCTATATATTATTCTACCTATCTATCTAACTCAATGTGTTTATATCTATCTATCTATCTATCTATCTATCTATCTATCTATCTATCTATCTATCTATCTATCTATCTATCTATATCAGTCTGTTCATATCTATCTATCTTGGTCTGTTCATATCTCTCTATCTGTCTATCTCTGCCTGTTCATATATATCTATGTGTCAGTCTATATATAATTCTGTTCATATCTATCTATCTATCGATCTATCTATCTATCTATCTATCTATCTATCTATCTATCTATCTATCTATCTATCTGTTCATATCTATCTATCTATCTCTATCTGTTCATATCTGCCTATCTATCTCATTTTGTTTATATCTATCTATATATCTAACTGTTCATATATATCTATCTCAGTGTGTTTATATCTATCTATCTATCTATCTAACGATCTATCTATATCAGTCTGTTCGTATCTATCTATCTATCTATCTATCTATCTGCTCATATCTATTATCTATACCTATCTGTTCATATCTATCTATCTATCTACCTATCTATATCAGTCTGTTCGTATCTATCTATCTATCTATATTAGTTTGTTCATATCTATCTATCTATCTATCTATCTATCTATCTATCTATCTATCTATCTATCTATCTATATCAGTCTGTTCGTATCTATCTATCTAACTATCTATATCAGTCTGTTCGTATCTATCTATCTATCTATCTATCTATCTATCTATCTATCTATATCAGTCTGTTTGTATCTATCTATCTAGGGACACTGAGTTCAATCCTGAGGTCTGTTTCATGGACTCTGCACCATGCCACCCAAGCATGGCTGTCAGAAAATTTCTGTGACCACATCACCCCTTAGGTCTGGCCACCTAACTCCCTAAACTGCAACCCCCTTGATTATTTTATGTGTGGGGCCCAGTTGAGCAAGAGGCCAACAAAACTCCTTGTAAAACCAAAGATGAACTGCAGGCAAGGATTATGGCACCATTCACCAACTTAAAGAAGGAGACTGTCCAGAAGAGTTGCAGGAGATTCCAAAGTCGCCTGGAGTCATGGTTGAAGCCAATGGCAGTTTTATCAAATGTATTTACTCTTTAGAATTTCAAGATATTTTTGTGTAATTTTGGTAAATTTATCTGTTAAAATGAAATGTCAGTGTTATTTTCATTTTTGTGTAATTTAGACGACAATTTATACACCACGCCCTATATATATATATATATATATATATATATATATATATATATATATATATATATATACACCAATCCTATACTTGGGTGAATATATATATATATATATATATATATATATATATATATATATATATATATATACATATATATATATATATTTGAATTGGATAAAGTCCGACAATTTATTTAAAGACATTTATGATATGTTTCACGTTCTTTTTATAGATACAAGTATTTAAGCAAATGCTCTGTTTTATAATAAACAGTATTAAATAACATTTACCGGCCTGAATGTCCGAGAAAGCTTTGGAAATAAAATCTGATGATCCGTGGTCCTTTAAAAAGGCTGTGTTGAATTAATTTATTATATGGAACCTTAAAGTGGTCTGTTTTTATTTAATATATATATATATATATATATATATATATATATATATATATATATATATATGCGTTTGTACAGATTCCTTGTGGTGGGACAATGTACGTGTGTGCGTGTGTATGTGTGTATGTTTGTGTGTGTGTGTGTATGTGTACAAATGTGTTTACTAATTCTTCGTAGTGAGACAGTGTATGTATTCAGGGGGAATGTACACACACATATATACACGCATGCTGACAGGAACACACGAAAACGGAAATAGATCTAAGAGATCTAAGAACACAGAGGGGTTATTAAAACATTAAAAGATAAGACAACCCGATTCATCACTTCTCAAACCAACCTTAATTGTTTTATGACCCTTCGCTCAGAACTCTTCACTACCATTTAAAGAAAGACATTGGAATGACCAACACAAAAACAGAGAATGTCTCATATAGAGAAGATGTAACATTGAAAAGCATAAAGGAAAAAATTAATTATTTTTAATAATATGTGGAAATCTCCACCCTTTACCTGAAGACGGTCATAAGACCAGAAACACGTGTTGTAAAACTATGTAAAACTATGAAAAATAAAGAATAATATTTTTTTTAAAAACCCACATTACAACCAAAAAAGTTTGCGGTACCTCTCTTCTTTTTAATATACACACTTTTCTCTCGTTGGAACCATTATAACCTCTTCATTTCATTTTATATATATATATATATATATATATATATATATATAAGAGAGAGTTAAAGAGATTAAATATAGTCTTTTGGGAGTTGGTCCAGAGAAATCGTTGTGACTTCGACAATAATTTTAAACAGTTGGTTCGACGAATGCTGGATTATCTTCTTAAAGATGAAGAAGAGACTTGAAGCAACAGAAATATTGTTCTACAGAAGGATGCTTAGAATACCATGGGCCGAGCATGTGAGCAATGACGAAGTTTTAGAGAAAATGGAGATAAAAATAAAACTTATGCTTAACATTAGTTAGAGACGGTTGACGCTTCTAGGGTAAATAATGAAGAAAGCGGGCTTGGAAAATCTGATACTCTCAAGACAGATTGAAGGGACAGAGGCAAACAACGCATAACATACTTAGTGAGCTTCGGTAAATGGAGGTTGAAACAGAGTTTAGGGAAAATTACAAAAGGACAAGAGCTACGAAGGACAGGAAATTGTGGAGAGCCATAATCGATCACGTATTGAAGAGATATGATACGTAGAACAAGTAGGAGAACAAGATTGTGTAAATAGATGATAGAACAAGGTTTAGAAGAGACAAGAAAAAGACGTAATTTATTAAAAGCTACAAAGGATAGGAAATTGTGGAGAGCCATGATCGATCACGTATTGAAGAGATATGATACGTAGAACAAGTAGGAGAACAAGATTGTGTAAATAGATGATAGAACAAGGTTTAGAAGAGACAAGAAAAAGACGTAATTTATTAAGAGCTACAAAGGATAGGAAATTGTGGAGAGCCATGATCGATCACGTATTGAAGAGATATGATACGTAGAACAAGTAGGAGAACAAGATTGTGTAAATAGATGATAGAACAAGGTTTAGAAGAGACAAGAAAAAGACGTAATTTATTAAGAGCTACAAAGGATAGGAAATTGTGGAGAGCCATGATCGCCAACGTCTACAGTACGTAGAAGAAGAAACCAAATATGGGATTGTAGGAAATTCAGTGATTCAGGATTTTATATTAAAAATTCGAATGCCCGAATTCGAAACAATAATAAAATAAAAATAAAGAAAATATATGTATGTCTTTTAAATAAATCATTTGTATTAACAAGCATATATATATATATATATATATATATATATATATATATATATATATATATATATATATACACTATACTTAAACATGAAAGCAATAAACAAAAACTAAAAATTCTTGAGGCTATATGCATAAAACAGTTGAAACCTAACCTGAACAAAAACTACGCAATCTCCACAAATATAAGTAAATCCCTATAATTTATAACAGAAGCCATTGGTTTATATCAACGGCTTCTCATACTTCTCGTTTTCACTCTCGTGTAGTCATGTGTGATGTCATGAGCCGCGGTGCGATTTTCGCTTTCAGCGTCTCGTATGCACGAGTTTTTCGTTGCTTGAAAATCTTCCATGCAAACAAAACAGACTATCAGTGTTGTTATGTCCGTGTATTGTTTAATTTATTGTAATGTAATTGTCATCTCTGATGATGGCTTATGTTAGCCGAAAGCTTAGATAGAATTAAAAAACATGTATCAATATGGTGATTTTCTTTCATCTTTCAATGGTAATGTTATTAAGCTGATCAGACGATATGAAAGGAATTTGCTTAAAATAGACAAAACTTGTCTATATTATTTAATGAAGCATGCATTAATGAAAAAATACAGCTTAAATACACACACACACACACATATGTATGTGTGTGTTTCTGCTTGTGTGTGTGTGTGTGTGTGTGTGTGTGTGTGTGTGTGTGTGTGTGAATTCACAAGAGTTAAAAAATATGAAAAATAGTCTTTTGTTATGTTAAAGCTTTTGGTTATTTGTTTCAGCGAAAGATCTGTAGTTTGAAAATGTTTTTAAATAGTTGGTTTCACAGTAAAAATGCAGCTTTTGAGAAAAGATCTTTATCGTTAGCGATGATTCACTGACCATCTTTGTTGTTGTTGTTGAGGAATCGTTTGACGTCCAGCCCGTTGTTGTAGAGAATTTGTTTGAAGTCGCCGGCTTAGGTTTCTTTCAGCACGCGCTGTGGGGCTAAGGGAAAGAAAAACCCTATGAAGCCACGACTGCCCGGAGGCAGCCGCACCTCTGCTCTTTGAAAATCGAAATCTGTAGGTTTTCACAAGACTTGTTTTCTCTGATTGGTCATTTCACAAGGTGATGTTAATTTCTAACCAATAGACACTTTGATTTAAACAGTGTGTGTCGTATTGTTTAATCTTTTTGATAACGTGTGTAGTATTTTCTCTTAATGGGTAAAAAAATATGTGGGGGTGTTTTGATGTGGTATATATGTGGGTATGTAATTGTGTTGGAAATAGCGTTTCTTTCCTATACTTTAAACAGAGGCTACAACAGTTTTCACTGTTTTGTGCTGAATCAGACCCGGGACTATTTTAGCGTTCCAATTCATTTTTAAAATTTCTTCTCAACGAATCATTGGTTAAAAAATAATGCAACGCAATTACTATGTCTTAAAAAAATGAAAAAAATTGTGCAACAAGTGGATCACACAGACCTTGTTATTTTTCTGATTGCCGATTGGTTAAATAATAATAAATATTAATGACGCCTTCGCAATAAGGTTTTGCCGCCAATATTTCTGAACGGCAGTCTGGAGCCGGTCATGTGGCAGAGAACCAAATAATAGGAAGCGCGAACGTATCCCATCAGTGAGACCCCCCCCCAAAAAAAACAAGAAAAAACAAGTCAGCCAGACACATCGCTGCCACGCTAAAAAATTTAACTTGGATATTCCAGTTTTTTCCGATTCTTTACCAGCAAGAAAATACTGTATCGGAAAGATTGGTGGTTACCATTTATTTAATGGTGTTGACGGCCCAAATCAATCCATACATTTTTTTTACTCTACGAATATAAGCAAAATACAAAAACAACAAGTGGAAACAACAAGAAATATTTGTGATTGAAGACAAAAGACAAATATTTGAATAACAACTAATTTTCATTGTAATTTTGTAATGAAAATATTTTACAAAAATATAGTCGATTGTTTTTAGGTGAAATCTTGTTAGTTTAATCCATGTTGAACTCAAGTTTGGTGAAAGATTAAATTTTGTTAATGAGTTCTGATTTGAAAGGATGTTTGTTAGAATCTGTTATTGAAGACTCTGTAAATTAATTGCAAGAGAAACATTTACTGTTCACGTAAGTCATCAATGTTTGTAAAGTTGAATGCAATTTGTGATCAAAGAAGTTATCTACCTTTGATTGTTTGTGTAATACAATGTTCTCGAATGTAGAGAAATAAAGTTGATTTGTTAGCAGGAATTTGTTTAACTTCTGCGTAAAGGAATTTGGTGAGTGAATAAAGTTCACCGATAAATTTTGATGAGTGAATGTCAATATTGTTAAGTTGTATAATGTTCGTATGAACGAAGAAACTTAAAATTGTATGACGTGAAGTTTAGTTGCAATTCGATTGATGTCACAATTCTCACTGACGAGTGTGAATGAGTTTCTGTTTTTATTTACTTCGGGTGGCTCACAGAGACTTGGCGCGAACTTGGATTTCAGTCACTAGCTGTAAACATTAGTTAAGCTTGGGTGGATAGTCACGCCTACTTGTATATTTATTAACCAATGAGGACTTGAGATTTTTTTTTTGAATGTGTATGAATTTGAAAGTGTCCTGTGATCCACTTTTTGCACAGATTTGACCGAACTATTTTTGGGTATTGGAATAATGTAGAATTTGGGTTCTACAATACTTAAAAAAGAGTCTTCTGAAGCTACAAGTTTACTGAACATATTTTCAGCTTTTCTGGACATAATTCAAAGAAACTTTCTCACTCAGTTCTATTCAATGTTGGTGGACATTTTCTTTTAGCGGCAAAATGCATTGTATTTATTTTCAGAAGTACACAAACTAAATCTCATTTAGTACAAAACAGAAACTTCTTGAAACATCAAATAATAATTTAAAGTTCCTTTTTGCCAAACAAATTCTCACAGTATTCATATTAGACAAAAACTTACAACATATTAAAAATTTTACTTCCTGAAAATATCTAAAATAACTGAAGCTAGTTGTAGAAATAAAGTAACTAATAATAACAAAACAAAAGTCATTGTAACAAAGCAAGTTCAGTCGACCATTGATGACAATTCCAGAACAACGTAACTATAAACAATTTTTCTGTCCTCTGCCAGCCGCAATGATGGAGAAAGCATTACCTCGAACCAGTGAGACACGCTGCAAGAGCCACTCCGTTTCGCGAGGCTCGTTCCTTAATCGAGACGCAATCGCGCCAATCCTCCGAAGGAACGCAATCGAACGAGGGCCAATAAACCCTGAAGACTCCACTGCCACAGGAGTAAAAAAAAAATCTATCAGCAAGAGAAGAATATTTAGATATTTTTTATCTCTGCGTCTCTGGCGACGAATCCCGGCTCAACCGCGGACCTTATCAAATTACCGGCCGAAAATGTATCCGCACAGGTCGCATCCCAAATCAACGACTTACCCATTTTAAAAGGGAAGATGGTAATGCCATCCGGCCGCTTTCCATCACCACGGTCGAGGCCCACGGGTTCGATTTGGGAAGGGAACCCAGCTGCATCCAAACCTCTTTTGATGATGTCGTTAATTGCTGCATGCCGTGGAAAGCGGCCGGCACTACGACGACAGGAGAGAGGATGCAAGCCAAACTCAACGATGGAGGCTCCACATCTGCATCTGTGACGCTCACATAATTTGAGTCCAAGACGGATCGCGACTCCGACCCGAGTGCACTCATCATCTAGAAGGGTACCGGTAGATGAAGAGTTAACTAAATTCTTGGGTTCAGAGGCTGCAAGCTTGTTCGAAAGAACTATCCGAGAAAACACTTACAACTTACAACTATTTCACAAAGAACGTTTCTGGTAAAAACAAACTCCTTTTCATAGTGAGACCAGATAAATACTCTTTCTTTTAAAAGTTTTCAAACAGTAAAATTCATAGTTAAGGGTAAACAACTCTTATTTTTGCATTGTAAATTTTGTACGAAAAACATTATTTTAAAGGAACATTAAAGTATCTTAATTTCACCCACATTCTCTTCGTATTCCTTCGATGAGATGTAAGTTCCACTCGAACAGCTTCTTTCCACAAACGGCTGCTCTGTGGAACCGACTCTCAATAGAATGTTTTCCCCGATCAAGAAAATCTTAACCTGTTCAAGACTAGGGTTAACCGTTAGCTTTCCCTCCTATACGCCTAAACTTTGCTTCATACTTTGTAATCCTATACCTCGAGTGACTCTCGGGCCTTGTACAGGATGAACATCATTGTTAAAAAAATGTAATTAGTTATCGTTCTAATCGACGTGAACCACAAGTATTTAATTTAAAAAACACGATTGTCTCCCTTGTTTGCTTTTTAAGTTAATATGAGTTACTTCCCTTTGAATTGGAAATTTATTCAGCAAAGTGCCATACGTGATACACACTTGGGCGATCATGTCTCTTCCGATTCATGACTGACTAGGCAGAAGATTTTCCCGCAGTAGGTTGCCATTTCTTTCTGCTGTAGACTTGTTGCCAACCAAGGCTATAGGGCCCATTCTGTCCTGTTATTCAAATCATTGCCGAGGGAAGAAGAGATAAAGCCAGTAATGTGCCATCACGTGATACACACTTGGGCGATCATGTCTCTTCCGATTCATGACTGACTAGGCAGAAGATTTTCCCGTAGTAGGTTGCCATTTCTTTCTGCTGTAGACTTGTTAATAACCAAGGCTATAGGGCCCATTCTGTCCTGTTATTCAAATCATTGCCGAGGGAAGAAGAGATAAAGCCAGTAAAGTGCCATCACGTGATACACACTTGGGCGATCATGTCTCTTTCGATTCATGACTGACTAGGCAGATGATTTTCCCGCAGTAGGTTGCCATTTCTTCCTGCTGTAGACTTGTTGCCAACCAAGACTATAGGACCCATTCTGTCCTGTTATTTAAATCATAGCCGAGGGAAGAAGAGATAAAGCCAGTAAAGTGCCATCACGTGATACACACTTGGGCGATCATGTCTCTTTCGATTCATGACTGACTAGGCAGAAGATTTTCCCGCAGTAGGTTGCCATTTCTTTCTGCTGTAGACATGTTGCCAACCAAGGCTCTAGGACCCATTCTGTACTGTTGTTCAAATCATAGCCGAGGGAAGAAGAGATGAATCCAGTAAAGTGCCATCACGTGATACACACTTGGGCAATCATGTCCCTTTTGATACATGACTGACGAGGCAGAAGATTTTCCCACAGTAGGTTGCCGTTTCTTTCTGCTGTAGACTTGTTGCCATCCAAGGCTATAGGACCTATTCTGTCCTGTTATTCAAATCATTGCCGAGGGAAGAAGAGATAAAGCCAGTAAAGGGCCATCACGTGATACACACTTGGGCGATCATGTCTCTTCCGATTCATGACTGACTAGGCAGAAGATTTTCCCACAGTAGGTTGCCATTTCTTTCTGCGGTAGACTTGTTGCCAACCAAGGCTATAGGACCCATTCTGTCCTGTTATTCAAATCATAGACGAGGGAAGAAGAGATAAAGCCAGTAAAGTGCCATCACGTGATACACACTTGGGCGATCATGTCTCTTCCGATTCATGACTGACTAGGCAGAAGATTTTCCCGCAGTAGGTTGCCATTTCTTTCTGCGGTAGACTTGTTGCCAACCAAGGCTATAGGACCCATTCTGTCCTGTTATTCAAATCATAGCCGAGGGAAGAAGAGATAAAGCCAGTAATGTGCCATCACGTGATACACACTTGGGCGATCATGTCTCTTCCGATTCATGACTGACTAGGCAGAAGATTTTCCCGCAGTAGGTTGCCATTTCTTTCTGCTGTAGACTTGTTGCCAACCAAGGCTATAGGACCCATTCTGTCCTGTTATTCAAATCATAGCCGAGGGAAGAAGAGATAAAGCCAGTAAAGTGCCATCACGTGATACACACTTGGGCGATCATGTCTCTTCCCATTCATGACTGACTAGGCAGAAGATTTTCCCGCAGTAGGTTGCCATTTCTTTCTGCGGTAGACTTGTTGCCAACCAAGGCTATAGGACCCATTCTGTCCAGTTATTCAAATCATAGCCGAGGGAAGGAGAGATAAAGCCAGTAAAGTGCCATCACGTGATACACACTTGGGCGATCATGTCTCTTCCGATTCATGACTGACTAGGCAGAAGATTTTCCCGCAGTAGGTTGTCATTTCTTTCTGCGGTAGACTTGTTGCCAACCAAGGCTATAGGACCCATTCTGTCCAGTTATTCAAATCATAGCCGAGGGAAGGAGAGATAAAGCCAGTAAAGTGCCATCACGTGATACACACTTGGGCGATCATGTCCCTTTTGATACATGACTGACGAGGCAGAAGATTTTCCCGCAGTAGGTTGCCATTTCTTTCTGCAGTAGACTTGTTGCCAACCAAGGCTATAGGACCCATTCTGTCCTGTTATTCAAATCATAGCCGAGGGAAGAAGAGATAAAGCCAGTAAAGTGCCATCACGTGATACACACTTGGGCGATCATGTCTCTTCCGATTCATGACTGACTAGGCAGAAGATTTTCCCGCAGTAGGTTGCCATTTCTTTCTGCAGTAGACTTGTTGCCAATCAAGGCTATAGGACCCATTCTGTCCTGTTATTCAAATCATAGCCGAGGGAAGAAGAGATAAAGCCAGTAATGTGCCATCACGTGATACACACTTGGGCGATCATGTCTCTTCCGATTCATGACTGACTAGGCAGAAGATTTTCCCGCAGTAGGTTGCCATTTCTTTCTGCGGTAGACTTGTTGCCAACCAAGTCTATAGGACCCATTCTGTCCTGTTATTCAAGTCATTGCCGAGGGAAGGAGAGATTAAGCCAGTAAAGTGCCATCACGTCATATACACTTGGGTTATCATGTCTCTTCCGATTCATGACTGACTAGGCAGAAGATTTTACCGCAGTAGGTTGCCGTTTCTTTCTGCTGTAGACTTGTTGCCAACCAAGGCTATAGGACCCATTCTGTCCTGTTATTCAAATCATAGCCGAGGGAAGGAGAGATTAAGCCAGTAAAGTGCCATCACGTGATACACACTTGGGCAATCATGTCTCTTTCGATTCATGACTGACTAGGCAGAAGATTTTCCCGCAGTAGGTTGCCGTTTCTTTCTGCTGTAGACTTGTTGCCAACCAAGGCTATAGGGCCCATTCTGTCCTGTTATTCAAATCATTGCCGAGGGAAGAAGAGATAAAGCCAGTAAAGTGCCATCACGTGATACAAACTTGGGCGATCATGTTTCTTCCCATTCATGACTGACTAAGCAGAAGATTTTCCCGCAGTAGGTTGCCATTTCTTTCTGCTGTAGACTTGTTGCCACCCAAGGCTATAGGACCCATTCTGTCCTGTTATTCAAATCATAGCCGAGGGAAGGAGAGATTAAGCCAGTAAAGGTGCTATCACGTGATACACACTTGGGCGATCATGTCTCTTCCCATTCATGACTGACTAGGCAGAAGATTTTCCCCCAGTAGGTTGCCATTTCTTTCTGCTGTAGACTTGTTGCCAACCAAGGCTATAGGACCCATTCTGTCCTGTTATTCAAATCATTGCCGAGGGAAGGAGAGATTAAGCCAGTAAAGTGCCATCACGTGATACACACTTGGGCAATCATGTCTCTTTCGATTCATGACTGACTAGGCAGAAGATTTTCCCGCAGTAGGTTGCCATTTCTTTCTGGTTGCTAACTAAGGCTACAGGACCCAGTCTGTCCTTCTTTTCAACCGATAGCTGGTGGCAGGGAGAAGTGATGGATTCATGCCTTTTTCACTGGACTTCGATCTCGGTTCTTCGGATTCTCATTCCAAGTCGCCAGCCATTGTCCGACATTAAAAAAATAGTTATCACCAAAAGAATCCATCTGTTTAGTTTACTGCTAGAGGTCAGTTACCTCAAAGCCAATTTATGTAATATAAACAATTTTTATGACTTGATTTATAGCTTCAACTGGGGTCTTTGCATTCACTGTGAATAAACTCGTTGTTGGCGCTCGCAGTGAAAAACGTTGTAAAGAATTCGGTCTTCCAGGAATTTTTATATTAAAAATCCAAACATCAGAATTCTAAAGAATAATAAAATTAAAATAAAGAAAACGTGGTTATGCGGGTTAAATTCGTAGTTTCAATGAATTGTCAAGAAGAGAAAATGTTC
Source organism: Acanthosepion esculentum (assembly GCA_964036315.1). Taxonomy (NCBI): domain Eukaryota; kingdom Metazoa; phylum Mollusca; class Cephalopoda; order Sepiida; family Sepiidae; genus Acanthosepion; species Acanthosepion esculentum. The sequence goes on along the minus strand of OZ038519.1, from coordinate 58,515,340 downwards.
AGATTAAATCATCGGACACAAAGTAATATTCCAATATGTTTAAAACAAATTGAGAGAGTTCGTTTTTCACATAAAAGTTATACGGTTGTATTCAACATGAATGATAAAATATATTTTAAGGTACTTAGCTTTGGAGTTGAATAGAATTCTTTGAAATTGCCCTGCTCTCGTTAGAGGCTGATAATGTATCAGCGTATAATTTGACACCGGCGTTATTCAGACACGTGGAACTCTGCTTCTTTCTGCCTTTTCTCTCTCTGCATGAATTCAACTTTCTTTGCCTATTTATATCAAAAAGCGATTTCACATCAGCTCGTTACATTTTATCTGTTTATAAGCTGCTCCCTTTTTCATTGGTCAAAATAAATTTTCGCATAGGTTCGTTAAACATTGCCCTGGTCTTTTCTTCAGACCGGGGCAAATCCCTTTTTCTCTTAGTCAAAATAAATTTTCACTTAGGCTCGTTAAACTTTGCCTTGGCTTTCTCTTCAGACCGGGGCCAATCCCTTTTTCTATTGGTTAAAATAAATTTTTACTTAGGCTCGTTAAACTTTGCATTGGTCTTTTCTTCAGACCGGAGCCAATCCCTTTTTCTATTGGTCAAAATAAATTTTCGCACAAGCTGGCGAATTTGAAATCAGTGAAGAAAAGAGAGTGATTTTTATTTCGTATTCACCACAGGTTTAAAGAGTGGAATGCGCGTGAAACATGATTAACCAATGAAAATCAAACAACGCAAAAGTAAAAATACCAGAATTTCAATCTTATTTTTTTTTATTTCTCATATTCTGATGCAGCTATAATAAAAGCGAAATATGTTTGTTTGATAAACGTTCCCTATATGTGATTGTGTGATACATCCGCTCGATGCCTAATGATTTAAGTTAATCTGATTTAAGTGAATAAGATTTAAAAAAATACGAGTTGTTTATACAGTAAGTATTTTTATTTTAACTTTCTTCAAACAGACAATTGCTTAAAATATTTTAAAGACAGACACAAAGAGATCCCGCTTTGCTGTTTCGTTCAGTAATTAAGAGTATTTATTTATATTTCAGCTTTCTTTAAACAAACAATGTTTTAAATATTTTAAAAATATTTTTCGGCATCTTTAAAAAAATATTTTCAAGTGAATATGATTTTAAAATATTTTTTGGCGTATTTAAAAATATATTTTTTAATTTGATTTAGAGTTCAAGTTTATCCCGGAAGTTCTATTCCTATTAAATGCCGTCAACAATCAGTGAAACGTTAAACATGAACTTGTAAACCAAACCAATGAGGACTCGAACGAACTTAAAGATTTCACTGAATCAGAATAAAATTACATTTTATTTTAATGGAATGTTGAAATCAAATTCAATATTTTATATGCTGAACCGTCAGTGAGCCAACAAATCACGGGTAGTCTAGCTTGTTATCTTATTCTGTTGGATTTCGATCTATGTTTGATACCGATTCATAAATGGATTAGCATAAAATACTCGGCCCCTGTCATAATGACCAACACTTATTCAGAATACTTTGGCGATGGGCCCTGTTGCAACTTCACAATGAAGGAAATGCTTTTTTTTTTCTTTTTTTTTTTTTTGAAAACACTGCCTCGTAAAAAAAAAGCTTCCGGCGTCGCCTGGGAGTAAGAAATCTTCTCATTATTTTTATGCACGTGGATTGTAACAGAATGTGTTCGAAGCGGGGCAAATTCATTTTTGGATTTTTGAAATGGTAATTGCAAAAAAAAAAAAAAAAAAAAAAAAAAAGAAATAAATAAAAGAAAAGTAAAAATAAATGAATAAACAAATAAGACAAAAAAGAATCATAAGAAAAAAAGAGAGAAAAGTAAAATATTTTTGGGAACTTGTTTTATTTGAGATTTTGTTGCTATTGTTGTTATATTAATTATAATAATAATCATTATCATAAACGCAGTTGTTATTATTCCTGATTCAATTGTGAACTTCTTTAAGTGAGAAGAGGGGGAAGAAGAGGAAAAAGAGAAAACAAAGGCACGGATATATATATATATATATATATATATATAATATTATATATATATTTATATATTATATACATAATATATATATATTATGTTATATATATATAAATATATAATTAATATTATATTATATATATGTATTTATTATATATATTATATATATATATATTTATTATATATTATATATATATATTATATTATATATATTATATTATATATATATTATATATTATATTATATATATATATTATATTATATATATATTATATTATATATATATATTATATATTTTATTATATATATATTATATTATATATATATATATTAATTAATTATATATATTATATATATATTATATATTATATATATTTATTATATATTTATATTTATTATATATATTTATTATATATTATATATTTATATTTATTATATATATTATATATATATTATATATATGTAATTATTATATATATATTTATTATATATATATTTATTATATATATATTTATTATATATTATATATATATATTTATTATACATTATATATATATATTTATTATATATATATATTTATCATATGTCATATATATATATATATTTATTATATATTATATATATATATTTATTATATGTTATATATATATATATTTATTATATATTATATATATATATTTATTATATTATATATATATATATATATATATATATATATATATATATATATATATATTGTATATATGTACAGGTATGTAGAAAAATAGGAAAAAACACGTTAGGTAAATAATCCGGAGTTCTTTAGTATTTTTGTTCTTATTTAAAAAAAAAGAGTGCCCTATACAGAAGTAGAGCTTAAATTATAATTATTTTTTAAAAACTATAGCGACGGAATCATATTAAAAAATAATTATATTTATTATATATATATATATATATATAATATATATATATATATATATATATATATATATATATATATATATATATATATATATATATATATATATAATACATATATATATATATAATATATATATATATATATATATATATATATATATATATATATTATAAAATGGACAAAGTTCGACATTTATTTTTAATATATTATCTGTCTATACCTTATTTTTATAGACACAAATATTTAAGCCAATACTCTGTTTATAATAAACAGTATTAACAACATTTACCGGCCTGAATGTCCGAGAAATTCGATAGAAAATATGTATCATCCGACAGGTATCAAACCTGTATCATAGACTGAACCGTCATATAGCCTGATGTGCTATACCATTTAGCTACAGAGGAAGCGTCTGGTTAGCAATGTCAAATTAATGTCTTTAAACTACAAACTTCCCATAGTATATATATATATATATATATATATATATATATATATATATATATATATATATATATATATATATATATATATAAATGAGAGGAAGAGAGAGTAGAGATAGATATGACCAGAGAGATGGAGAGAGGTGACAGATGAGAAGAGAGAAGAAGTTGATATGAACAGAGAAGAAGAGAAGAGACATATGAACAGAGAGAAGAAACAGATATGAAGAGAGAGAGAAGGAAAGAGGAGACAGATATGGACAGAGAGTAGGAGAGAAGAGACAGATATGGACAGAGAGAAGAAGAGAGGAGACAGATATGGACAGAGAGAACGAGAGAGGAGACAGATATGAACAAAAATAAATAGATAGGCGAACAGAGATAGAGATGAACAGAGATATAGCGAGATGAACAGACTGAGATTAATACGTATAAATACGAAACTAAAACAGCTAGCCAGATATTAGCAGAATCAAATCGGTATATAGACCAAGATATTTAAACATATTAAGAGCCCAAATAAGAGAGACAAACAGACAGACTGTGAGAGAAACACACGGAGAGATATATAACAGATAAAAGGAAGAAATACATGATTGACTCTGCCATCGATTTAAACTTAGAGACAGTTTCACCCTTTATTTTGCCTGGAAGTAGAATAATACGCAGTTATGTTTCCATTATAATTTATGTCGTTCTGAATCCATTGGTGGAGTAGACGTCACGTGTATACAGGGCCGGTACCAGGGTTTCAGGTCCCCTCTCCAATCTATGCTAGTGGGCGCCCACTCTACTGCATCTAATATTGTAACCTAATTATGTATAATAATAGATCATATGTGATGTAATGGAATAACCTGTCACCCCCATGAGTGACTACGCTATAGTCAGTAACTACCTATAAGTATCCGTAAGGCAACGGACTACAGAGACTAGCTAAGATCTGTTCCAGCAAGACCGTCGAACTATCTGCCTTCGGGCAGAGAGGAACCCGGACGAGGCTCCGCCAAAGGGCAGAGTCTCGTTCGGGTAGGTTGACCAACCCGATTCTGCTTGATACAGTTTCTACGGGCATTTTTTGGCCGAGCCTACGGGCTCGGAATACCCACGTAAAACTCTGCCTTGTGCCACATCTTTCCCTCGTGGGGGGTGGGGCAAGTAAATAACGACTAGCTGGGATCTGTTCCGGCTGGACGGTCGAGCTCTCTGCCTCTGAGCAGAGAGGAACTCGGACGAGGCTCCGCCGAAGGGCAGAGTCTCGTTCGGGGAGCTAGACTTACCCTGAACCCGTTTATACGGGTTCAAAAAGGGAATATTTTTGGCCGAGCCTACGGGTTCGGAAAACCCACGTTAAACCCGGCCTTGTGCCACATGCAACCCTCGTGGGGGCGGGTAGCTAGATATCACTGGCTGGGATCTGTCGAGTACGACTCATGCTTACGCGAGAACTACCGATCTTCCAATAGCAGCACTCACTACTGGATTGACTTGTGACGACCTTATGCAAAACTGTTACCTTTATTCTTATTGTATTGGTTTTTACAATAAACCTTTACTTATGTTATCCACCTTGTTTTTCAAGTATATATTCCTTTTAGCATAACAATATGCAATATAGATGGCGTAATGGATAGCGGCTCGGACTGAGGAATCGGGGAGCCTAGTTCGAATTCCATTCGAATCGATTACTTTCACTTACTTGCTAATGCCCTTGGGAAAGGGATGAATCCTCTTCATTCCCCCCCCCCAGCTATGTTTAAATATCTGGACATCTGGGTTCTATAGCTTTTGATGGCAACTGGTCTACCACAGAAAGAAATGGCAACCCATGGGGGAAAAAAATCTGCCTCGTCAGTCATATATCGAAAGATACATGCTCGCCTAAGCGTGTATCACGTATGACACATAACTGATGTAATCTAGGTGAACAATTCAACTAGAAAACTTGAAAATAAATCCAGTGTATCTAAATACAAATTAGAGACCTGTCATAATCGATCATTCCATCTTAAATAAAGCAACAATTTTTTTGCGGCTATTTTTAACATTAACTAGAGGTTTTTCTTGTTAAAATGTTGAAGAATTTTAACACATTATGGATAAAAAATTAGTAAATTTTATGTAGGGTTTTTTTCGAGACTTAGCAATGTGCAAAACAAATCCAAGTATCTGAACAAAAAAAATGAGGTCAAAATATTCAAAATTATTTTATCCTTTAGTAGTCAGTTGTGTTTAGTTTAATTTGTAACGTATATAAATTTAGACAGATAAAAACAAATGTTGATAAGATAGTAGTACGAGCCGGCCTTGCGTGTATACCTTACGGTGTTTGCATTTATGGATTAGTTGAACATAAACCCACATTTTTCCATTCATGTTGAAGTTAAATAAATACAGAAACTAACTTTCCTTTATATGTGGTGTAATGGATAACGGCTTGGATTGAGGAATCGGAGAGCCGAGTTCGAATTCCAGTCGAATCCATTACATTCACTTGCGTGCTAATACCCTTGGGAAAGGTATGAATCCTCTTCTTCTCCCCTGATTTATTTATTAACACAAACAAAACAATTTATTATAATTTATAATATAAAGGAGGCATTGTGCAGTAATGGATAGCGGCTCGGATTGAGGAATCAGAGAGCCGAGTTCGAATTCCAGTCGAATCCATTACATTCACATCCGTGCTAATACCCTTGGGAAAGGTATGAATCCTCTTCTTCTCCCCTGATTTATTTATTAACACAAACAAAACAATTTATTATAATTTATAATATAAAGGAGGCATTGTGCAGTAATGGATAGCGGCTCGGATTGAGGAATCAGAGAGCCGAGTTCGAATTCCAGTCGAATCCATTACATTCACATCCGTGCTAATACCCTTGGGAAAGGTATGAATCCTCTTCTTCTCCCCTGATTTATTTATTAACACAAACAAAACAATTTATTATAATTTATAATAAAAAGGAGGCATTGTGGAGTAATGGATAGCGGCTCGGATTGAGGAATCGGAGAGTCGAGTTCGAATTCCAGTCGAATCCATTACATTCACTTGCGTGCTAATACCCTTGGGAAAGGTATGAATCCTCTTCTTCTCCCCTGATTTATTTATTAACACAAACAAAACAATTTATTATAATTTATAATATAAAGGAGGCATTGTGGAGTAATGGATAGCGGCTCGGATTGAGGAATCAGAGAGCCGAGTTCGAATTCCAGTCGAATCCATTACATTCACTTGCGTGCTAATACCCTTGGGAAAGGTATGAATCCTCTTCTTCTCCCCTGATTTATTTATTAACACAAACAAAACAATTTATTATAATTTATAATATAAAGGAGGCATTGTGGAGTAATGGATAGCGGCTCGGATTGAGGAATCAGAGATCCGAGTTCGAATTCCAGTCGAATCCATTACATTCACTTACGTGCTAATACCCTTGGGAAAGGTATGAATCCTCTTCTTCTCCCCTGATTTATTTATTAACACAAACAAAACAATTTATTATAACTTATAATATAAAGGAGGCACTGTGGAGTAATGGATAGCGGAGAGCCGAGTTCGAATTCCATTACATTCACTTACGAAAGGTGTGAGTCCTCTTCTTCTCCCTCCAACTATGGGTAAATAGCAGGACAGACTGGGTTCTATAGCCTTGGATGTCAACTGGTCTAGGAGAAGGACAACTCTGAATTCAAAACCTCCGGAGGGTCGTTTGGTGCACCAGGTCTCTGTATTCGCCCCTTTAAAAAGTGTGGATGGTCCTGCACGAAACCTTCACCACTATAATCAAATCTCATGTGTCGGCGTCGGGCTCTCAGTTTCTAGGAATTGATCTGCTTGACCCTCATACGTCGAATTTGACGGGAGAGTCGATGGTATATATAAGTATAGGATTGGTGTATACGGAATAAATTCCAATAACCAACAATTACTACTCTTAAACACACTTGGAATTAAAATATATACATTTCGTCAGGAAGCCCAACCGATATTAGCGTCTATTCTAACGTAATTTCAATGAAAAAATAAATTGAATAACATATGTATTTTTTCTTTTCTCCTCAGTAATTTTATAATTTTAAACTTAATAGAGATTAAATTAAGATTTTAAAATTGATAATTTTTTACCTTTAATTTTAATATCAAATTTTATCATATAATTTAATACTTATTGGTTAGAATAAATTCTATTTTAGTATAACCTCAACTTTAAAGCTTTTAATAGCTATTATAACCTTACTTCGTAGTAAAGTTTTTTGAATTCTCGTATACTTGTATTTTGATTGGTCATTCCTGCTTATGTAACAGCGTTTTCCCCTTGCGAAGGATCGTTAATTAATTTGAAACTTTTAAAACCATTTATTCTACATTCAACATCATCACTTGATAAGACACCTGAGGTGATGAAACAAAATGGTTATTTTTGTAGTGATTTTATAACATATTTATGTTATAATTTTTAAATAAACAATTATATATATATATATATATATATATATAATTTCATTAAGATGACTGTCAAGTATTTGTTTATTTTTAATGTATATTTCTTATGTGCGTACAAGAGATTTCTTTGTTGGGGTAAGTGTGTGTAGAAATTTTCCAAATGATTATTAATTCCGACCGCTTTCATATTACCCAATTTCAAATATTTGGGTCATCTTAATGTAATTGGCGTGTTCTTACCCCAACAAAGAAATCTCTTGTTCGCACATAAGAAATATACATTAAAAATAAACAAATACTTGTCAGTCATCTTAATGAAATTATATATATATATATATATATATATATATATATATATATATATATATATATAATGGCTATTTCTGTAATTGTCATTCATTAATTCATGTTTGAATAAAGACCATAAAAAATATTTTATACTAATTCTTTATTTACCTTTTCTCATTTACAGCCAAGGGAACGCGTCTTTGGATCAAACCTATACCAGCGAAATATTTTTGATCGGCTGCTTCCTCCATTCATAATTCTGGCCATTATGAAGATTAGGGAAATTCTATCGATGCTATCCAGCCTTCACAGTTGCAAAATAATTTTCAAGTCAGTGTTGACATCGTCTGTTGTGATGACGCCATGCACAAAGTGAGATCACAGATAAAAGTGATGTAAACTGAATAAAAAAAATGATTTAAAATTGTGAAAGTCATAATTCATCGACAGAACTTCACATTCTTCATTAATGACCAGAATCATAATTGAAAGCTATCCATCACAAAAATTTGACTAATATTAACATTTCACTTGTACGCAAACAAGAAACAGTAAGTAAAAAAAAAAAAAGTAATTGTGTATTTGAGAAGCAACCCCTCTTTTATACAGGTTTCATTAAAAACAACTGACCAGGTACTGCGATTAATATTTTTATTCAGTTTTTCTTGTGTTCGTATAAATGTTTCCTTTCTCGAGAGGTGGTAGGACCTGTTAGGGTCCCAGCTATGGGTGAATAGTTAACCTCGACATACCAGAAATACTTTGTAAAAATTATTACCAGATATAAATTTTTCAAGGAAAAAAAACTATTACCAGCAATATATTTTTGAAAAAAAAATATTACCAGCAATACGTTTTTGAAAAAAAAAAAATTTATCAGAAATACATTTTTTAAAATAATATTACTACCTATATATTTTTGATGAAAAAAATTATACCAGAAATACAATTTTTAAAATAATATTACTACCTATACATTTTTGATGAAAAAAATTATATCAGAAATACAATTTTTAAAATAATATTAATACCTATACATTTTTGATGAAAAAAATATTACCAGAAATACATTTTTAAAAATAATATTACTACCTATATATTTTTGATGAAAAAATATTAACGGAAATACAATTTTTAAAATAATATTACTACCTATACATTTTTGATGAAAAAAATTATACCAGAAATACAATTTTTAAAATAATATTAATACCTATACATTTTTGATGAAAAAAATATTACCAGAAATACATTTTTTAAAATAATATTACTACCTATATATTTTTGATGAAAAAAATATTACCAGAAATACATTCTTTAAAATAATATTACTAACGAAATATTCTGGATGAAAAAAATATTACCAGAAATACATTTTTAAAAATAATATTACTACGTATATATTTTTTAGGAAAACAATATTACCAGAAATACATTTTTTAAAATAATATAACTACCTATATATTTTTTATGAAAAAATATTACCAGAAATACATTTTTTAAAATAATTTTACTACCTATATATTTTTGAGGAAAAAAATATTATCAGCAATACATTTTGTAAAATAATATTACTACCTATACATTTTTTATGAAAAAAAATATTACCAGAAATACATTTTTTAAAATAATATTACTACCTATATATTTTTGATGAAAAAATATTACCAGCAATACATTTTTTAAAATAATATTACTACCTATACATTTTTGAGGAAAAAAATATAACCAGAAAAACCTTTTTTAAAATAATATTACTACCTATATATTTGTGAGGAAAAAATATTACCAGCAATACATTTTTTAAAATAATATTACTACCTATATATTTTTGATGAAAAAAATATAACCAGAAATACATTTTTTTAAATAATATTATTACCTATATATTTTTTGAGGAAAAAATATTACCAGAAATACTTTTCTTAAAATAATATTACTACCTATATATTTTTGAGGAAAAAAATATAACCAGCAATACATTTTAAAAAATAATATTACTACCTATATATTTTTGAGGGAAAAAAATTACCAGAAATACATTATTTTAAATAATATTACTACCTATATATTTTTGAGGAAAAAAATATTACCAGAAATATACATTTTTGAAAAAAACAAAATATTACCAAAAAAAAAAAAAAGTTGTCAGCATTAAATAACCCATTGAGGTTGATATGCCGTAAAACAAAACAAACCAATCCTTTTCTCGACAAAGTGTCTAAAAAAAAGAAATAACAAAACAAAAAAGTCATATGGAAGATTTAAATTACAGAGAATAAATATTATTTATAAATTCACATGTCCCTGATGGAACTGCGTTCCTGATCAAACCAAAATCATGAATCATGATATTGGACATACCACTACATGCCTATCAAGAAGACTCACATTACATCCCTAATTATAGGTCAATTACGACTCTAAATACACATGGAAACTTACCAAATTCCATCCGCAAAATACTTGTAGTAAATACAAGTATAATTATCTCATCCACATGTAAAAACTGACTAAAGATAATAAAAGCAATAATAATAAAAAAAAGAAAAGCCCAAAACTCGATAACATCAACAATGAACAAAGCCATAACGCACTGATTGTGTTTAGAAAAAAAATCCCATCATTTTATAAACATATAAAAAAAAATATGCACATTCAGTTAAAAATTAAAATCAAAAACCATCCTTGATAATGGCTAATAGTGAAAGGCGCTCGGATATATTAAATGTTTGGACAATTTTAAACACTTTATGTCCAAATAAGAAAACATTTGTACGCACACAAGAAAAATGAAATAAAAATCTTGTCAGTGGTCCTTAATGAATCTTGTATAGTCGATTACTAAAGTGATTTATCTATTATTATTAACTTTATTCCATGTTTACCATTTTCAAACAAATTTTGTTTACAATTATTTATGGCAATTAATTTGTCAACTAAAAGACAAGTGGCTTGATCAATTAAAAATTAAATTAATTTTCACTTGTCACTTTTATTACATATTAAACCCTTTCTTGACCAATACTCTGTCGTTCTTAAATATGCGTTAAATTCTAGTAATTTTACGTCATTGAATTGAGTTATTATTAATACTAATATATATATATATATATATATATATATATATATATATATATATATATATACAGACTAGAGGGGGTGTCATTTTACTTTTAGGAGACTCTTTCGTCCAAAATTTTATCAAAAAGGTCAACGTTGGCGCGTAGAACAAAATACTCAATGATACGCTTCTAGATAGCCGAGGCGGAGGGTAAATTGGAACACGATTAAAATAGATTTTAATACTAATATATATATATATATATATATATATATATATATATATATATATATATATTGCTGTCTAGTGCATAAAGAACTATATATATATATATATATATATATATATATATATATATATATATATATATATATATATATATATGTAAAAATATCTACACATTCAGTTAAAAATTAAAATCAAAACCCCTCCTTGATAATGGCTAATATAATAGTGAAAGGCGCTCGGATATATTAAACATTTGGACAATTTTAAACACTTTATATCCAGAAAAAAACCCTTATACGAACACAAGAAAAATGAAATAAAAATCTTGTCAGTGGTCCTTAATGAATCTTGTATAGTCGATTACTAAACGTTTAAGTGATTTATCTATTATCAATAATTTTATTCTATGTTTACCATCCCCCCCAATTTTTTTACAATTATTTATGTTAATTAATTTGGCAACTAAGAGACAAGCGTCTTGGTCAGTTAAGAATTAAATTAATTTTCACTTGTAAATAGCCATATTCACACGTAAAAAAGACTACATGCCTATCGAGAAGACTCACATTACATCTGTCTGACCATAGCTCAATTAGGACTGATTTAAACACACAGAGAAACCTACAAAGCTCCATCCACAACATATTCGTTGATAATATAAATATAGTAGACTCAACCACACGTAAAAAAAACTAAAAATAATCGAAGTACTAATAATAAAAGAGAAAAAGCCAACACTCTGTAACATCAATTATGAACACGGACATAATATACTGACCGTGTTTAGAAAATAAATAAAAACATTCTCATCATTCTATAAACATATATAAACATCTACACAATCAGTTAAAAAAAGAAAAAACCCTTGATAATGGCTAACAGGCGAAAGAAAACCTGTACAGTCTGTTTCATGCTTAAACGCAATTTACAGGCCATGTGTTTTGGCGCGACTATTTAAAGATAATGGTCAGTGGTGCATTATGGGTAGCAAGGTCTGTTGTCTTATCCTGACGGTTATTTTTAACGGTTATGTTTTAAATTATCTAGAGGCTATTGAGTAGAAATCGTGGTGGATCCGAATGTAGTTATTTGTATCTATTTTATATTGTTCACTTTTTACTCATCATTTTTTTAAAGCTTTTCACCCCAGGCCAGGCTGGAAGCCACTAGCACGCTAGGGGTTACAGAGGATTTGGAGCGAGAGAAAATAGGAGTGTTTTAGGAAAGGATGTGGAGAAGGATAAAGGATAGATCAAGGCAACTGGAGATGTCGATTGACGTTACACTTGAATAGTTGGAGATCATAGTCATCAGGGAAACAGGAATGAGGAAGGGAGTTCCATAGGCGTGAGGTGCGAGATATGAAGCTATTGGAGTAGAAGAGACGTCTGCATTTAACAGTTTCAACAGTGAAAGGGTGGGAACGGGATGCCAGCCTCGTAGGACGCTCGAATTCATGGAGCCTGGGAACCAGCGATAGCAGATCATCGGAGCAATTACCATGGAAGTATTTATAAAAGAGACAGAGAGAGGCGACGGTGCGTCTGTGAGAGAGAGACTGCAGACGAGAAGCCAGATCAGGGCCAATTAATTATGTTTGGAAGATGAGAAGGCCTGAGGTAAAAGAAGCCGACGCTTATCAACCGTGATGTGAGCAGAGGGAATTGGGTACAGCCTGCATCATAATGTGGCTTCAGGGTTGCCCACCGGAGGTGACTGCAGGGACACCTTTCCATAATTTATTATGATTTTTATTATTACATTTACTTTAGCTTGTGTGTGCATTCGTAGTTTGTTAATTTATTTAGTTTTTTTTTTCTTTATTTTAATTTGATTTTTTGTAGGGGTTTGCTATCTTACTGACTGAGTAATTTGGTGAACAGAGAAAGTACCAAGCAGCTATTCTGTTACGCATTATCAAAACCAATAGAATAGGAAAAAGGGCTCTGATATATAGAACATTCGGACAGTTTTTATTAACTTTATTCCAGGTTTAGCATTTTCAAAATATTTTTGTTTACAATTATTTATGGCAATTAATTTGTCAACTAAAAGACAAGTGGCTTGATCATTTAAAAATTAAATTAATTTTCCGATGTCACTTTTATTACATATTAAACCCTTTCTTGACGAATATTATGTTGTTTTTAAATATGCGTTAAATTCTAGTAATTTTACGTCATTCAATTGAGTTATTATTAATACTAATATTTATATATATATATATATATATATATATATATATATATATATATATATATATATATATATGTGTGTGTGTGTGTGTGTGTGTGTGTGTGTGTGTATGTATATATATATACAGACTAGAGGGGGTGTCATTTTACTTTTAGGAGACTCTTTCGTCCAAAATTTTATCAAAATTGGCGCGTAGAACAAAATACTCAATGATACACATCTAGATAGCCGAGGTGGAGGGTAAATTGGAACACGATTAAAATAGATTTTAATACTAATATATATATATATATATATATATATATATATATATATATCTACACATTCAGTTAAAAATTAAAATCAAAAACCATCCTTGATAATGGCTAATAGTGAAAGGCGCTCGGATATATTAAACATTTGGACAATTTTAAACACTTTATGTCCAAATAAGAAAACATTTGTACGCACACAAGAAAAATGAAATAAAAATCTTGTCAGTGGTCCTTAATGAATCTTGTATAGTCGATTACTAAAGTGATTTATCTATTATTATTCTTCCATGTTTACAATTTCCAAAAAAAGAAAAAAAATGTTACAATTATTCATGGCAATTAATTTGACAACTAAAAGACAGACGGTTTCATCATTTAACAATTAAATTAATTTTCACTTGTCACTCTTATTACATATTAAACCCTTTCTTGACCAATACTCTGTTGTTCTTAAATTGCGTTAAATTCTAGTAATCTTATGTCATTGAATTGGGTTATTATATATATATATATATATATATATATATATATATATATATATATATATATATATATATATATATATTTATATATTTATATATATATATATTAAAAGTTACGATCAAATATGGATCGGAACCCGGCAGGATGAGGGGATAAAAAAACAAAGTGGAAACGTATATCAATCTAACATGTTTCCATTTTATTAAAACTTCATCAGAGTTTGAGTGGAGTGACCCCCCAACCCTTGCACTGTGACCGCTCAAAGGTGAAGACATTAGGACTCCTCCTACTAGACAGACACACATACACAATTACGAATGCACATTACAATCCGATGCCCGCTTAGACATACTAGAATCTTTACAAACTTGCATACATACAGAATTATCGACGGTTTTAATGCAACGTGATTAACCAATGAGAACTGATCCAAACACAATTGAAAATACCAGAGTTTCTGTCTTTTTGTACGTTTTCTCTCAATCTCTGACGAAGCTTTAATAAAAGTTAAACATATTAGATTTCTATACGTTTCCCATTTGTTCTTTATCTTCTCAACCTATCGGATTTCGATCCATATCTGATCGTAACTTTTAAATATAAATATATATATATATATTTAAAAGTTACGATCAAATATGGATATATATATATTTAAAAGTTACGATCAAATATGGATATATATATATATATATATATATATATATATATATATATATATATATATATATATATATATATATATATATGTGTGCACATTTCATTAAAAACGACTGACTAGGTGTTTTGATTTTTGATTTTTTTATACAATTTCTCATGCGATCTAATAATGTTTTTCTTTTCAGATGATAAATTATATAAAAACTGTCCGAATGTTCTTTTTATCCGAGCGCTTTCGGCTATACATTTAGCCATTTTCAAGGATTATATTTTAACTGTTAGAATTAGAAATAGTTTGTTATATGTATGTCTTATAAAATGTTTCATTTGTTTGTTAAAAAACACGGTCAAGATAGTATGTCCATGTTCAAAGTTAATATTATTAAAGTGTTGGTTTGTTTGTTTTTATTAGTAAGGCTTCCATTATTTTCAGCCTTTTTTTTTGCATGTAGATCATGCTATTATATCAGTGTTGTCAACAAGTATGTTCCGAATAGTGTCCGGTAGGTCTCCATGAATATTTAAATGAGATCTAATTGAGCTACTCTCAGAAAGGTGTAGAGTTATTAATAAAAAAAACCCCCAAAAAAACAACACTTAATAATATTAACTTTGAACATGCACATAATATCTTGACCGTGTTTTGAAACAAAAAAAAAATGAAACATTTTATAAAACATACATATAACAAACTATTTCTAATTCTAACAGTTAAAATATAATCCTTGAAAATGGCTAAATGTATAGCCGAAAGCGCTCGGATAAAAAGAACATTCGGACAGTTTTTATATAATTTATCCTCTGAAAAGAAAAACTTTATTAGATCGCATGAGAAATTGTATAAAAGAAAACTAAATAAAAACACCTTGTCAGTCGTTTTTAATGAAATGTGCATGAAAGAAGGATTGTTGCCTAAATACACAATATATATATATATATATATATATATATATATATATATATATATATATAATTATTAATTTCATAGACAACCAGCTATGGAAGGTAGTTAAAGAAAAGAAAGTATAAAATCAATATTGATTACATTTTTATTTATTGATTTATTTATTTTTTTTTTATCTTGGATGTTGTTTTTGTTGTGTCACGAGGAAAGTGAGAAACTTTTATTATATCGCCTTCATATTGGTGGTACTTTTTTTAAAATTTTATCTTGGCTACCTTTTATTTTTTATTTTTTTAAATTATTTTTCTTTAAAATTAATTTTTCCAAGTAAATCCTTTTGGCGTTCTCTGCCTCCATTTCGTCTTTCTGTTTTGTTTTTGTTTCCTCGCCGGCACTACTTAAAGACATTGAGAATGGCATTGCCGACCACATCACGGAGCTCTCGGCAACAGAAGGTTGCAACCAACTGTTTCTCTCCGGACTTACGGACGACGAAAGGTACCTCTTCTATCATTTTAGCGTGCGGAGGAACATCGCTGGAAAAGAAAATGAAAGACAAGTTAGTTAAACAAGAACAACAACAACAAAACAGAAAACAAAGAAAGATCAACAGACATGACCTTTTTGTTTATTTCGTGAGCAAAACACGATTCACTAGTAAAGGACTCCTTTGTCGGATTAAACAAGAAAAATAACCCCACGTAGCAGTCGAAACTTATACAGTTTCAAATCGAACTCTATCTTCATATCTATCTACATATCGATCTATCTATTTTATTGATCTATCTATATATCTTATTGATCTGTCTATATATCTAGCTTCATATCTATCGATCTATATATATATGTTTCTTCATATCTATCAATCTATCTATATATCTATCTTCATATCTATCTATATATCTATTTACATATATATCAGTCTATCTTTATATCTATCGATTTATCTATCTATATACATATCTATCAGTCTATCTATATATCTATCTTTATATCTATCGATTTATCTATCTATATATCTATTTACATATCTATCAGTCTATCTTTATATCAATCAATTTATCTATCTATATATCTATTTACATATATATCAGTCTATCTTTATATCTATCGATTTATCTATCTATATATCTATTTACATATCTATCAGTCTATCTATATATCTTTATATCTATCGATTTATCTATCTATATATCTATTTACATATCTATCAGTCTATCTATATATCTATCTTTATATCTATATATCTATTTACATATTTATCCGTCTATCTATATATCTATCTTTATATCTATCGATTTATCTATCTACATATCTATCTATATATCTATCTACTATCTTCATACTTATCGATCTATATAACTGTCGGGTTACCTTCTCCTAATTTTCGAGACCCCTACAACGGGACGACAAAACCAATTCAACGTGAAGCACTGGAAAAAGAGAAATTTTAATAGCAAACGCTGAAGAATTTACATTCAACTAGAAAATAATAAAGTACCCTGATGGCAGCGCAAGTACATTTCGTCGAATCACGTATCTCGACACTTCCGACATCTTTTCTTTTCAGCTCACGAGGACAAAAACAACTACACAAACTTTACATATGGACAGAAGCAGTTCTACCCATCTAGAGGAGAGTGTAGACTCGTCTACGACAACCAGTTTACCCTCTGCTAGGAAATGCATTCTTCCTGTTACATTATTACCAACATCGTACTTACAAATAATCAACAGGCATTCATTGGTTAATCACCGTCAATCTAGCTTGCTGATTGGTCAGTATCGACCAATCAGATCGCTCCCACGCGCACGATCAATTTAGGCGCGAACTCAATTCTGAGCCAGTCACGTGATAAGACATGATATTTAAACCCAACACGTGTGATTCTTTCTCAGTAGCAGCAGAAGAATTCTTTGTTTCGACGCGGACTCTCGAACCTAACTTCTCTTCGTCACTCAACACCACTGCCAAAATGTGACTTTCAAGGAACTCCCGTCTTGACTAACGCAGTCAGACGTTAAAGAACTTTGCAACAATTCAAGCAAGTATAATTCTAGCATCATTCATCCAACTTGCATAATACACAAAACATACTCAATATTCTAAACTGCATTTTAATAATCAACTCTTTCGTTATGAGTCTAGGTACAAATAATTACCCAATCAAAGGGACGCAACTCAGTCTCACTTTTCAGGTCGCATGCATGTAATTTCAATACTTAATAAATTCAATTGTTATGTTTTTAACTCCATGTTCCTTTTCGTATTTCACCATTGCTAATGATTTCCACACCTTTCCTAACAAAAATAAATAATTGTGGGGAACACCCCTTTCAACACGCAACTAACATGGCTAACCAAAACACACGCCATCTCACACAGGGCCCGTTCCCCTACAAGAGTATTGTTGGGTTTTCCTCCTCCTGATATTCTCTTTTTCATCAACATGTAAACTCACGCAGAGAACACGCGTTCCCTTTTTGGAAACACACATTCACTCACTATACATACTTTGGACCATTACGTTTTCCCATTCTTTTGTTACACATATCTTTGTCACTTGTATACCTTTGTTGTTAACATATCATTTCTTTGTACATATATATTGGTTCTTGTTTCTTTTCATTTACGTGGACTCACATCACAAGTCGGCCATGTTTGTTGTGTGCATTTTAGAAGACAAACGTGTTTATCTCTCAACGCGTTCACCGACCCGCAACATAACTATATCTTCATATTTATATCTATCTTCATATCTGGCTATCTTTATATCTATCTTCATATTATCTTCATATTTATTAATATAGCTATCTTCATATATATCTAACTATTGTCATATCTATCTATCTATATATATATATATAGATATATTCATGTATTTAGGCAGCAATCCTTCTTTCATGCACATTTCATTGAAAACGACAGACAAGGAGCTTTTATTTAGTTTTTTATACAATTTCTCATGCGATCTAATAATTCTTTTTCTTTTCGGATGATAAATTATATAAAAACTGTCCGAATGTTCTTTTTATCCGAGCGCTTTCGGCTATACATTTAGTATATAAATTATATATTTAATATAATAGCATCATCTACATGCAAAAAAGGCTAAAAATAATGGAAGCCTTATTAATAAAAACAAAAAACCAACACTTAATAATATTAACTATGAACATGGACATAATATCTTGACCGTGTTTTGAAAAACGAAAACATCTTATAAAACATACATACAACAAACTATTTCTTATTTAACAGTTACAATATTTAATTCTTGAAAATGGCTAAATGTATAGCCGAAAGCGCTCGGATAAAAAGAAACATTCAGACAGTTTTTATATAATTTATAATCTTAAGAAGAAAGAAGGGTGGAGCGTAGAACGGCTGGAAACGTCGTGAATATAGCAAAAAAGATGAGGACAACAATCCGAAGAAGGTGAACAGTGTAAATAATTACAATACCTCATCTCAGAAATATAGACAGATATCTTCAAATCTCTCTCTCTCTATTTTTATATCTATCTATATCTGTTTTCATATTTATCTATCTATATAAAACTGATGATTTTTATTTTGACTTACCTCAGTGGCATTTCAAGCACACGATCGAATCCTGACCCCTGTACCATCAATTCACACTCAGTCAAAGGAATGGGTAAGGGGTTGACGAAAGAGATTCGAGCAGGCATCTGTTGTCCAGCAGGAATCTTGGAGGCGACCTTAAAAATACAGAAAACACAACGTGGTCATATTGTAGCAGATTGTCCACAGATTGACCAGCCAGGATTTTATTAGTGTATCCTACTTCTATGTGCTGTGTCTCTTTAGAATGTTGGCGATTATAGCTCTCCACAATTTCCTGTCCTTTGTAGCTTTAAATAATTTTTGTCTTTTTGTTATCTCTCCTAAACCTTATTACGCCAGCCATTTACTCGAGCTCTCTCGGTAGGTTGTGCATTGTTTTCCTCTGATCCTTTTGCCTGTCTTGTGAGTATCAGATTTTCCAAACCCTCTTTACTCATTATGGGTCCTAGAAATTTCATCACCAACTTACTTATGTTAAGTATCCATTTTGTTTCTATTTTATCTAAAACTTAATCATTGCTCACATGTTCGATCCATGGTATTCTTAGCATACTTCTGTAGAACCACATTCTGTTGCTTCAAGTCTCATCTTCATCTGTGAGGAGATTGTCCAGCATTCACTGCCATATAGGAAGACTGATATTGCATAACAGTTCAGTACTCTTTTCTTTGTTTCTCTTGCTTCAAGTCTCTTCTTCATCTGTGAGGAGATTGTCCAGCATTCACTGTCATATAGGAGGACTGATATTACATAACAGTTCAGTACACTTTTCTTTCTTTCTCTTGCTTCAAGTCTTTTCTTCATCTGTGAGGAGACTGTCCAGCATTCACTGCCATATAGGAGGACTGATATTACGTAACTGTTCAGTATTCTTTTCTTTATTTCTGTTGCTTCAAGTCTCTTCTTCATCTGTGAGGAGATTGTCCAGCATTCACTGCCATATAGGAGGACTGATATTACATAACAGTTCAGTATTCTTTTCTTTATTTCTCTTGCTTCAAGTCTCTTCTTCATCTATGAGGAGATTGTCCAGCATTCACTGCCATATAGGAGGACTGATATTACATAACAGTTCAGTACTCTTTTCTTTGTTTCTCTTGCTTCAGGTCTCTTCTTCATCTGTGAGGAGATTGTCCAATATTCACTGCCATATAGGAGGACTGATATTACATAACAGTTCAGTACTCTTTTCTTTGTTTCTCTTGCTTTAAGTCTCTTCTTTATCTGAGGAGATTGTCCAGTATTCACTGCCATATAGGAGGACAGATATTACATAACAGTTCAGTACTCTTTTCTTTCTTTCTCTTGCTTCAAGTCTCTTCTTCATCTGTGAGGAGATTGTCCAGCATTCACTGCCATATAGGAGGACTGATATTACATAACAGTTCAGTACTCTTTACTTTGTTACTTCAAGTCTCTTCTTCATCTGTGAGGAGATTGTTCAGTATTCACTGCCATATAGGAGGACTGATATTACATAACATTTCAGTACTTTTCTTTTGTTTCTAACGAAAG
Organism: Acanthosepion esculentum; assembly: GCA_964036315.1. Classification (NCBI taxonomy): domain Eukaryota; kingdom Metazoa; phylum Mollusca; class Cephalopoda; order Sepiida; family Sepiidae; genus Acanthosepion; species Acanthosepion esculentum. The sequence goes on along the minus strand of OZ038519.1, from coordinate 58,494,371 downwards.
CTTTAGGTTTCTTCAAACGTTAATCAGCTTTTGGAAGGCATTTTATATAGAAAATCAGCATCTTGAATCAAGTGTTTAAAAAATGGGACTAAATATAATCCTTTCCAAAACAGAAACCATGATCTGGAATTTGAATGAAACAGTGATGGCAAATACTCTGAAGCCATTTTAAAAATTCAGGATGTGGAATTGGTAAATACTGAACCCTTCAGATATCTCGTCGTATGGATTAGTGACAACAAATTAAACACAGGAAATAAGGAAATTGAGAGTAGAATAAGCTGTACCAGAGGCTGTTTCGTCAAATACCGCAGATTGCAATGAAACCACAACATAAAAAGTAGTCATTTTCATAGCCTCGTCAGATCGATACTTTCATTTGGGTGTCATGCATGGTGCCAAACTTGTTCAGAAAGATCTAAACTCTCAGGTGTATACAACCGCTTTCTAGGATCAACTGTTAAAAGAAAATTTAAACCACACTACAAGCGACAATAATCGTCGTAGAATTCTCTCCCTTTGTTACTCTTGGCGCATTCTGTCGCCTTGAGACTGTTACTATTGATAGAATCGTCCATATTTTCTACTCACCCCCGAGATAAAAATACACTCTTCCATCAGAAGCAGTTTTAACCAAAACAACACCTCACATTGCAAATCTCGACTTTTTATTGGTTGAGACAACACCAAAATGTGTAACAATTGTCGAAAACCTTTTTTCGCGCCCAGTTCCTTGGAGCCTACTTTGGATTCCAGAAACAAATAAAAAGGACCAATTCACAAGTCAGTCACTTAGCTTCAGAGAGGTGCCACACGAATCCACGCGTGTCACTATTTTGACTTAAGAAACTTTTCGCGCGTCAACTGCTGACTCAAACACCAACATTATTCTCTCAAAATTCACTTACAACTTTCTAAGAAAAGTGTTCTTACACATTACTAAAATAGAAATTGTATTTAACAAAAAGATAAATACAGAACAATCCAAGGTAAACAACTCTAGAAAATGAAGACATTTATACTCTACTTTATTCACGTACACAAACTACATAAATTTCTGTATAAGTAATATTTTCCATTTTACTCTATTTGACCAATTCTTTAACACATGAACAATTTTGAACTGTAAATCAATAAGACACCCAATTTATACATGGTCAATTCTTGCATCATCAAACCACAAGTTTTCTAACTGTATATTAATTGTGCATAAATGTCTGTTGTTTTTATTGAAACCTAAATTACCGTTGTTTCTTATTCAATTGTCTTGTGATTGATTCGTTTTGAATGCCTATATTCTATATTGTTGTGGATTAATATGGTGAACATGCCCGTAAACTAACCATCTTAATATTAAAAACTTCTGATAACAAATTCAAACTCATAGCAATCCCAACACTATAAATAAACACTTGTCAACTGTCATTTTCGGTATTTTAAGCTGGAAATCGTCAACTACCGCTTTGGAACAAGGCTAAAATTCCGTTTTCCAACGCCATTTTGAATTCTTCTAGACTCTACACGAAGTGTAACATCGATTATTTAAACCCACGTTAGTTTATTTTTGCGATTTTTTGTAAACAAAAATGGCTGCCTCAATATCCAACAAAACCTTTATTCAGGAGTTTTTCTTTGATTAGGACTCCGATGATAATTTTAATGGCTTTACTCGAGTCGATGTTGACAGTGAAGTGGTCGAAGATGATAACAATGTTACAACGACTACTATCATCCATGCCTGAGTAACTTTATGGAAGCTACAGACAACCATCGATATATCTGATAGCCTTTCTGAAGGTGAATTATTTTGTCTATTTATAAACGAAGAAATAATAACTTTATTCGTCAACAAGACAAATAAATATGATAAGTGAAAGAAAGAGGAAAAAAATGTTAGTGTCTTCTCGTATGTAAACACGAGGAAACAAGTCACTTTTTTTGACGAAATGAAAGCCTTCTTAGCAATTTTTGCTTCTTATTGCACCCCAGAACTCCACAAGGATTAATAAAAGTTAAAGTACATTGAATTATTTGTATTTTTAATGTATTCGTTTTTTATTTCGCGTTTCAAGTTTTTTGATTTCAACGTCAAAACATTCATGCAAAACGTAATGCATTACATCAAAATATTATTCATTCTTTTATTAGTTTACCATAATTAAAACCGATACGCATAATACAAAGAAAGTTATAACAATTTTAAAACAGTAGGTGTTCATACTTTTTGCACCCCCCAAAAAAATGCAGTGGCAAGGGAGAAAACTCTAGAAAGAAATTAGTGTGGTAAAGTTTTTAAGTGAATGAAACGTGAAGGTCTTGGCAAAGACCATCCATCTTTGAACATCATGGCCTGGCACTACAGAACCACAAAAAAACCCTGTATCAAATAACATAAGCCACATCACTTAAGGACTACCAACAGCCACAAGAACTAAAATGACTAGCACATGTATCTGGAAGAGGAAATTGACATAATCAAGATCTAAACATTCCACGCCATTCTCCTGATAATTTCTATCATATGTATATCATTGCTTGAATCGGCTTCTAATGCTATGGAGTGAGCGGCTTGGTGATAGTAGTCGTGGCTCCAGGGGGCAGAGTCCTATGGTTAGAGAGAATCTCAGTAGAGTTCCACCACGAAATATGTGAGCAAAGCGACGCTATATTGAGTCTGATTTGCTATCTCTTCGTCACCTAGGCCCGTTGGTATGACGTTTGCTTGATAACTTAACTGTCAGGGTTTCAATTCTCGGTAGTGGATGCGCACTGCTGATGAGTCCCAAATATAGGACGAAACGGCCGTCCAGTGCTTTCTGCATTCTGTTGAGATTTCTTTCAGACTGAATGAATTACTTAATTATAATTATCAAATCCTCCTAACAGTTTCTATCATATATATATATATATATATATATATATATATATATATATAATGTTAGCTATCTAATTCAGCCTTTTATATGATGTAACCTCAGTACGTAGCTGTTAAAAGTATTTCCAAAATTCTAAACCTTCCTGGAGCCGAGCCACAAGCTTAAACATACTCTGTTTACTAGCAGCGGTGGGACCCTTTCTGCTCTTGACTAGTATGTCATTGACGTACGAACAAAATCGGACAAGTGATTAACTTAAACAATACATGGAGCCAGTAATTGTGGAATGCCTGGTGAATGTGTTGTTTTAAGAGAATGACTTTTTTTCTTAGAAATTTCTTTCCAGTATTAGGGTGCGTCTTCCAAGCCGCAGCGTCTTGTAAGCCGGAAAATACGGTACATCATTTCCTAGAAGTTATTCGATTAATGCGTTTTCGATTAGTGTGTATCTTTTAATGTACACATTAGCCACGCTAATCGATTGATTCCTGTATTTCGTTGGCTGGTGATAAATTTGCTTGTAAAAAGGACAGGCGAGACTAAAAAAAAAAAGAAATCTAAGAAGAGGTGAAATTTCGCTTCACACTTACTTCGATGTTGAGGTACGGCCAATCCATATGGAAGCTATCGCTGTAGATAAACATCTGATCCGTTTGTTTCACTTTACAATAAATAGCAATTCGCATCGACAGGCGAGAGTCATTATCGCGTCCCATATAAGGCATGTAGTCCTCTGGGTTGACTTCCATCACGATTGACTTATCTAAGAAAAATAATAATCAGTACAGAGAATTACAAATAAATCTTTATGAAATTGTTTAATGCTTTTTACAAGGGACATTATATAAGCAATAAACTTCATCTAGAAAAGCAGTCACTGTTGATTTTGCGATGAAAAAAGACGTTTCAAAATATGAAATGCATTGGCCAGTGATCCATAACAAGGAAGAAGAAAAAAAAGAAAAGTTGAAGGTGAAAAAGAATCAGAAAAAAGAAAATAATAAAGAAATAAAATGATTTTTAGATGAAAAACTAAGGGAAAAAGAAGACAAAGAAAATAGGAGAAAAAGGCAAAATGACAAATAAAAAAATTTAAAAAATGAAAAAATAAAAAAGACGAAGACGAAAAGGAAAATGCGAAGGAGACAAAAAAGAGAAGGATGAGAACAGAAAGAAGAAAAAAAAGGAAGAAAAAAAGAAAAGTTGAAGGTGAAAAAGAAACAGAAAAAAGAAAAATAATAAAGAAATAAAGTGATTTTTAGATGAAAAACTAAGGGAAAAAGAAGACAAAGAAAATAGGAGAAAAAGACAAAATGACAAATAAAATATTTTTTAAAAAATGGAAAAATAAAAAAGACGAAGACGAAAAGGAAAATGCGAAGAAGACAAAAAAGAGAAGGATGAGAACAGAAAGAAGAAAAAAAAGGAAGAAAAAAAGAAAAGTTGAAGGTGAAAAAGAAACAGAAAAAAGAAAAATAATAAAGAAATAAAGTGATTTTTAGATGAAAAACTAAGGGAAAAAGAAGACAAAGAAAATAGGAGAAAAAGACAAAATGACAAATAAAATATTTTTTAAAAAATGGAAAAATAAAAAAGACGAAGACGAAAAGGAAAATGCGAAGAAGACAAAAAAGAGAAGGATGAGAACAGAAAGAAGAAAAAAAAGGAAGAAAAAAAGAAAAGTTGAAGGTGAAAAAGAAACAGAAAAAAGAAAAATAATAAAGAAATAAAGTGATTTTTAGATGAAAAACTAAGGGAAAAAGAAGACAAAGAAAATAGGAGAAAAAGACAAAATGACAAATAAAATATTTTTTAAAAAATGGAAAAATAAAAAAGACGAAGACGAAAAGGAAAATGCGAAGAAGACAAAAAAGAGAAGGATGAGAACAGAAATAAGAAAAAAAAGGAAGAAAAAAAGAAAAGTTGAAGGTGAAAAAGAAACAGAAAAAAGAAAAATAATAAAGAAATAAAGTGATTTTTAGATGAAAAACTAAGGGAAAAAGAAGACAAAGAAAATAGGAGAAAAAGACAAAATGACAAATAAAATATTTTTTAAAAAATGGAAAAATAAAAAAGACGAAGACGAAAAGGAAAATGCGAAGAAGACAAAAAAGAGAAGGATGAGAACAGAAATAAGAAAAAAAAGGAAGAAAAAAAGAAAAGTTGAAGGTGAAAAAGAAACAGAAAAAAGAAAAATAATAAAGAAATAAAGTGATTTTTAGATGAAAAACTAAGGGAAAAAGAAGACAAAGAAAATAGGAGAAAAAGACAAAATGACAAATAAAATATTTTTTAAAAAATGGAAAAATAAAAAAGACGAAGACGAAAAGGAAAATGCGAAGAAGACAAAAAAGAGAAGGATGAGAACAGAAAGAAGAAAAAAAAGGAAGAAAAAAAGAAAAGTTGAAGGTGAAAAAGAAACAGAAAAAAGAAAAATAATAAAGAAATAAAGTGATTTTTAGATGAAAAACTAAGGGAAAAAGAAGACAAAGAAAATAGGAGAAAAAGACAAAATGACAAATAAAATATTTTTTAAAAAATGGAAAAATAAAAAAGACGAAGACGAAAAGGAAAATGCGAAGAAGACAAAAAAGAGAAGGATGAGAACAGAAATAAGAAAAAAAAGGAAGAAAAAAAGAAAAGTTGAAGGTGAAAAAGAAACAGAAAAAAGAAAAATAATAAAGAAATAAAGTGATTTTTAGATGAAAAACTAAGGGAAAAAGAAGACAAAGAAAATAGGAGAAAAAGACAAAATGACAAATAAAAAAATTTTTAAAAAATGGAAAAATAAAAAAGACGAAGACGAAAAGGAAAATGCGAAGAAGACAAAAAAGAGAAGGATGAGAACAGAAAGAAGAAGAAAAAGGAAGAAAAAAAAGAAGAAAAGAGAAGAAGGAAAGAAAAGGATTAGAAAAGAGAAGGACGAAAAAGAGAAGAAAAAAAAGAGAAGGATGAACAAAAGAGAAAGATGAAAAATAAGAAAGATGAAAAAGGGATGGATGAAAAAAATGAGATGAATGAAAAAAGAGAATGACGAAAAAAAAGAGAAGGACGAAAAAGAAAAAAGGACGAAAAAGTGAAAGATGAAAAAGAGAAGAATAAAATAAGAAAGACGAAAAGGGATAAAAAATGAGAAGGATGAAAAAAATGAAAAAGAGAGAAGTGTGAAAAAAAGAGAAGAACGATAAAAAGAGAGACATGAAAATGAGAAAAATGAAAAAGAGATAAGGATGAAAAAGAGAAAGATGAAAATGTGAAGGATAAAAAAAGAAAGATGAAAAAAGAGGAAGTAGAAAATGAGGAAAGAGAAGGTGATAAAATATGATGTGAATTATGTGAGATTATGTCAAAAGAGAAAAAGGAAAAAGAAAAGAAAGAAAGAAAAGAAAAAGGAGATAAAGAAAAAAAGAAATGGATGGAGAAAAAATGAAGAAAAAGAATACGAAGGAAATAAGAAAAAGAAGTAGAAACAGAAAAAAGAGGATACAGAAAAAGAAAAAAGAAAAGAAAAAGAGAACAAGAAAGAGAGAAAGCAAATTGGAGAAAAAGAAAAATAGAGAAAAAGAAAGCAAAGTGGGAAAAAGAAAAAGGGAAAGAAAGAACAAAGGAAAAGGGGAAAGAAGATAAAAAGAACGAAAGGAAGAGAAGGAGAAAATGAAAAAAAAAAGACGAAAAAAAAAATGTTAAAAGAGAAAAAGAAATATTAGGAAACATAAAGGAATAATGGTGACAGAGAAAAAATGAAGAAAAAAGAAAGGTGAAAGGAAAAGAAGAAGGAGAATACAGAGAAGAAGACGAAAGAATAGAAGAAGGAAAGAAAGAAGAGATAAAATAAATAAAAAAGAGTATAAAAACGGAAAGAAAGAGAAGAAGAAAATAAAGTAAGGCAATAAAAATAAATGTGAAGGAGAAAAGGGGAGGAAAAATGAAGTTGAAAATAAAAAAGAGAAAAAGGAAGAAAAAGAAAAAGGAGAAAAAAAAAAGATAAAAGTGAAGAAGATTAAGGCGAAAAGAAAGAAAGGCGACAAAAAAGACGAATAATATGAACATGAAGTAGAAAAAATGGTGGCGAAATAAAGACAGAAAGAAAGATATGAAAGAGAAAAATAAAGAAATGGTGTTCAAAAAGAAAATTATAATTGAAAAAAGGAAGAAAAAAGTAAAAAGACGAAAGGGAAATGAAAGAAAAGAAGAAGAAAAAAAGAATGCAAGAAGGAAGAGGTGAAAAAGAAAATAGAGGAGAAAAGAAAGAGAGTAAAAAATTAGAGGAGAAAAGAAAGAGCAAAAAGTAGAGGAAAAAAAGAGAGCAAAAACAGGAGAAAAGAAACGAAGCAAAAAATAGAAAAGGAAAAACAGAGAGCAAAAAAAAGAGGAGAAAGGAAAGAGAGCGAAAAAAAGAGGAGAAAGGAAAGAGAGCAAAAAAAAAAGAGGAGAAAGGAAAGAGAGCGAAAAAAAGAGGAGAAAGGAAAGAGAGCAAAATGAGGAGAAAGGAAAGAGAGCAAAAAAAAGAGGAGACAGGAGAGAGAGCAAAAAAAAGAGGAGACAGGAGAGAGAGCAAAAAAAGAGGAGAAAGGAAAGAGAGCAAAAAAGGAGAAAGGAAAGAGAGCAAAAAAAGAGGATAAAGGAAAGAGAGCAAAAAAAGAGGAGAAAGGAAAGTGAGCAAAAAAGAGGAGAAAGGAAAGAGAGCAAAATGAGGAGGAAAGAAAGAGAGCAAAAAGAAAGAGGAGAAAGGAAAGAGAGTAAAAAAGAGGAGAAAAGAAAGAGAGTAAAAAAAGAGGAGAAAGGAAAGAGCAAAAAAAAGAGGAGAAAGGAAAGAGAGTAAAAAAAGAGGAGAAATGAAAGTGAGCAAAAAAAGAGGAGAAAGGAAAGAGAGTAAAAAAGAGGAGACAGCAAAGAGAGCAAAAAAAGTGGAGAAAGGAAAGAGAGCAAAAAAGAGGAGAAAGGAAAGAGAGCGAAAAAAAGAGAAGAAAGGAAAGAGAGCAAAAAAAGAGGAGAAAGGAAAGAGAGCAAAAAAGAGGAGAAAGGAAAGAGAGCAAAAATAGTGGAGGAAAGAAAGAGAGCAAAAAGAAAGAGGAGAAAGGAAAGAGAGTAAAAAGAGGAGAAAGGAAAGAGAGTAAAAAGAGGAGAAAGGAAAGAGAGTAAAAAGAGGAGAAAGGAAAGAGAGTAAAAAAAGAGGAGAAAGGAAAGAGCAAAAAAGAGGAGAAAGGAAAGAGAGCAAGAAAGGGGAGAAAGCAAAGAGAGCAAAAATAAAGAGGAGAAAGGAAAGAGAGCAAAGAAAAGAGGAGAAAGGAAAGACAGCAAAAAAAAGAGGAGAGAAAAAAGAGAGCAAAAAGAGAGCAAAAGATGAGGAAAAAAGAAGGAGAGAAAAAAAAGAGGAGAAATGAAAGAGAGCAAAAAAGGAGAAAGGAAAGAGTGCAAAAAAAGCGGAGAAAGGAAAGAGAGCAAAAAAGGAGAAAGGAAAGAGAGCAAAAAAAGAGGAGAAAGGAAAGAGAGCAAAAAAAGAGGAGAAAGGAAAGAGAGCAAAAAAGGAGAAAGGAAAGAGAGCAAAAAAAGAGGAGAAAGGAAAGAGAGCAAAAAAGGATAAAGGAAAGAGAGCAAGAAAAAGAGGAGAAAGGAAAGAGAGCAAAAAAGAGGAGAAAGGAAAGAGAGCGAGAAAAAGAGGAGAAAGGAAAGAGAGCAAAAAAAGAGGAGAAAGGAAAGAGCGAAAAAAAGAGGAGAAAAGAAATACAGCAAAAAAAGAGAGCAACAAATGAGGAAAAAGGAAAGAGAGAAAAAAAAGAGGAGAAATGAAAGAGAGCAAGAAAAAGAGGAGAAAGGAAAGAGAGCAAAAAAAGAGGAGAAAGGAAAGAGAGCAAAAAAAGCGGAGACAGGAAAGAGAGCAAAAAAGGAGAAAGGAAAGAGAGCAAAAAAAGAGGATAAAGGAAAGAGAGCAAAAAAAGCGGAGACAGGAAAGAGAGCAAAAAAAGAGGAGAAAGGAAAGAGAGCAAAAAAAGAGGAGAAAGGAAAGAGAGCAAAAAAAGAGGAGAAAGGAAAGAGAGCAAAAAGAGAGGAGAAAGAAAAGAGAGCTAAAAAGGAGAAAGGAAAGAGAGCAAAAAAAGAGGAGAAAGGAAAGAGAGCTAAAAAGGAGAAAGGAAAGAGAGCAAAAAAAGAGTAGAAAGGAAAGAGAGCAAAAAAGAGGAGAAAGGAAAGAGAGCTAAAAAGGAGGAGAAAGGAAAGAGAGCAAAAAAAGAGTAGAAAGGAAAGAGAGCTAAAAAGGAGAAAGGAAAGAGAGCAAAAAAAGAGTAGAAAGGAAAGAGAGCTAAAAAGGAGAAAGGAAAGAGAGCAAAAAAAGAGTAGAAAGGAAAGAGAGCTAAAAAGGAGAAAGGAAAGAGAGCAAAAAAAGAGTAGAAAGGAAAGAGAGCAAAAAAGAGGAGAAAGGAAAGAGAGCTAAAAAGGAGGAGAAAGGAAAGAGAGCAAAAAAAGAGTAGAAAGGAAAGAGAGCAAAAAAGAGGAGAAAGGAAAGAGAGCTAAAAAGGAGGAGAAAGGAAAGAGAGCAAAAAAAGAGTAGAAAGGAAAGAGAGCTAAAAAGGAGAAAGGAAAGAGAGCAAAAAAAGAGGAGAAAGGAAAGAGAGCAAAAAAGGAGAAAGGAAAGTGAGCAAAAAAAGAGGATAAAGGAAAGAGAGCAAAAAAGAGGAGAAAGGAAAGAGAGCGAAAAATGAGAAAGGAAAGAGAGCAAAAAAAGAGGAGAAAGGAAAGAGAGCAAAAAAGGAGAAAGGAAAGAGCAAAAAAAGAGGAGAAAGGAAAGAGAGCTAAAAAGGAGAAAGGAAAGTGAGCAAAAAAAGAGGATAAAGGAAAGAGAGCAAAAAAGAGGAGAAAGGAAAGAGAGCTAAAAAGGAGCAGAAAGGAAAGAGAGCAAAAAAGAGGAGAAAGGAAAGAGAGCAAAAAAGAGGAGAAAGGAAAGAGAGCAAAAAAGGAGAAAGGAAAGTGAGCAAAAAAAGAGGATAAAGGAAAGAGAGCAAAAAAGGACAAAGGAAAGAGCAAAAAAAGAGGAGAAAGGAAAGAGAGCTAAAAAGGAGAAAGGAAAGAGAGCAAAAAAAGAGGAGAAAGGAAAGAGAGCAAAAAAGGAGAAAGGAAAGTGAGCAAAAAAAGAGGATAAAGGAAAGAGAGCGAAAAAGAGGAGAAAGGAAAGAGCGAAAAAAAGAGGAAAAAGGAAAGACAGCAAAAAGGAGGAGAAAGGAAAGAGAGCAAAAAAAGAGGAAAATGGAAAGAGAGCAAAAAAAGCGGAGAAAGGAAAGAGAGCAAAAAAGGAGAAAGGAAAGACAGCAAAAAAAGAGGATAAAGGAAAGAGAGCAAAAAAGGAGAAAGGAAAGAGAGCAAAAAAAGAGGATAAAGGAAAGAGAGCAAAATAAGAGGAGAAAGGAAAGACAGCAAAAAAAGAGGAGAGAAAAAAGAGAGCAAAAAAAGAGGAGAAAAAAAGAGAGCAAAAAATGAGGAAAAAAGGAGAGAAAAAAAAGAGGGGAAATGAAAGAGAGCAAAAAAGAGGAGAAAGGAAAGAGAGCAAAAAAAGCGGAGAAAGGAAAGAGAGCAAAAAAGGAGAAAGGAAAGAGAGCAAAAAAAGAGGAGAAAGGAAAGAGAGCAAAAAAGAGGAAAAGGAAAGAGAGCAAAAAAGGATAAAGGAAAGAGAGCAAGAAAAAGAGGAGAAAGGAAAGAGAGCAAAAAAGAGGAGAAAGGAAAGAGAGCAAAAAAAGAGGAGAAAGGAAAGAGCGAAAAAAAGAGGAGAAATGAAAGAGAGCAAAAAAAGAGGAGAAAGGAAAGAGCGAATAAAAGAGGAGAAAGGAAAGACAGCAAAAAAAGAGGAGAAAAAAAGAGAGCAAAAAATGAGGAAAAAGGAAAGAGAGAAAAAAAGAGGATAAGGGAAAGAGAGCAAAAAAGCGGAGACAGGAAAGAGAGCAAAAAAAGATGAGAAAGGAAAGAGAGCAAAAAAAGAGGAGAAAGGAAAGAGAGCAAAAAAAGAGGAGAAAGGAAAGAGAGCTAAAAAGGAGAAAGGAAAGAGAGCAAAAAAAGAGGATAAAGGAAAGAGAGCAAAAAAGAGGAGAAAGGAAAGAGAGCAAAAAATGAGGAAAAAGGAAAGAGAGAAAAAAAGAGGAGAAATGAAAGAGAGCAAAAAAAGAGGAGAAATGAAAGAGAGCAAAAAAAGATGAGAAAAGAAAGTGAGCAAAAAAAGAGGAAAAAGGAAAGAGAGCAAAAAAAGCGGAGAAAGGAAAGAGAGCAAAAAAGGAGAAAGGGATGAGGGCAAAAAAAGAGGATAAAGGAAATGAGAGCAAAAAAGAGGAGAAAGGAAAGAGAGCGAAAAAGAGGAGAAAGGAAAGAGAGCAAAAAGAAAAGAGTAGAAAGGAAAGGGCGAAAAAAAAGAGGAGAAAGGAAAGAGAGCAAAAAATGAGGAAAAAGGAAAGAGAGAGAAAAAGAGGAGAAATGAAAGAGAGCAAAAAAAGAGGAGAAAGGAAAGTGAGCAAAAAAGGAGAAAGGAAAGAGAGCAAAAAAAGAGTTGAAAGGAAAGAGAGCAAAAAAGACGAAAAAGTAAAGAGAGCAAAAAAAAGAGGAGAAAGGAAAGAGAGCAAAAAAAAGAAGAGAAAGGAAAGAGTGCAAAAATTAGAGGAGAAAAGAAAGAGAAAAAAATTAGAGGAGAAAAGAAAGAGAGCAAGAATTAGAGGAGAAAGGCTGATAGAGAAAAATAAAGGAGAAAAATGAAAGAAAAAATAGAGAAGTAAAGAAAGAAAAATGGTGGTGAAAGAAAGAAACATAATAGAGAAATAAAGAAAATACCGAAAGAAAGAAAGAATATAGAGAAGAAAGAAAGAAAATAGAGGAGAAAGAGAGAAAGAAAAGGAGGAGAAAGAGAGGAGATAGAAAGAACGAAAAATAGACGAGAAAGAAATAAAAAAGAAGGATAAATAACGGAGAAAGAAAGAAAGAAAGAAAATAGAGGAGAAGCAAAGAAAGAAAGAAAATAAAGGAGAAAGAAAGAAAAATAAAGGAGAAAGGAAGAAAGAAAGAACGAAAAATAGAGGCGAAAATGAAAGGTAATAAAACGGTACCAAAGATGGATGGGATTTTATAATGACTAAATTGCTTACTGTCTTTGGATCCGATATTGGTGCTGACGTGCATCTCCTTGCACATTCCGATCCGTTCGCCGTAATGGTTAACGATCTTACAATACATGGATGTTTGCACAGTTCTCTTGTCGAATCCAATGTTCCGTCCGCTGACGGTGACGGAAAACTTTTGTCCAACCATCACATTTTCTTTGTCAGTTACACGGAACTCCATGTCCTTCAAATAGAAACAAAAAGAATTTAATTTTTTTTTTCGCAATGAACGCGTATTCTCTCAGGGAGAACCCGTGTCTTGAGTGCCTATTGGAATTGAAACCCAGACCTAAAGTAAGATTCGTACATACGAAAAAAAAACAGGGAAATGGTCGGTTCCCTGCTATTGGTCCTAACCTGGTATCTCGCGCCATCATCCACTTTCCCATCGCTGAAATGTAGCTTCCCTCTGCCTTTTCTATAAATAGTTTCATGCTAATTATTCTGATGAACTTTCCTCTATGGTACCTAGACTTTATGAATATAAGCGCAGTACAAGACTGACGGCAGGGATTCATCATTTTTACACTTGAAATGGAGAGATGTAACTGTAAGTTCTAGGCTAACAATTTCTTCCATCAGGCTTCTCGATTGTAGAAATCTTCCGGCTTCTTGCTTTGCAATCAAATTTGGTCTTCAAAAATTTGAATGCAATGTCAATCGTCATCTTCTTTCTTCTTAATTCCTTTCCTTTTATTGTTCTCTCTCCTTAATAGTAATTTTTCTCATATTCTCATAACACCCAGTAACCTCTTGCATCTTAGTGGCTTTATTGCCTTTACCTGGAAATAGTGTCAGAATAGCGTTTCATATGTGAGAAAAGGGGTTGTAAGGTGGAGAAGAGGAGGCACGGTGGAGTAATGGATAGCGGCGGGGATTGAGTAATCGGAGTTCGAATTCCAGTCAAATCCAATGCATTCACTTATGTATTAATACACTAGGAAAAGCTATGAATCCTCTTCTCCCCACCCCGGCTATGGATAAATAGCAGGACAGACCGGATGTAAGCTGGTCTACCGCAGGAAGAAATGGCAACCTACTGCGGGAAAAAATCTGCCTTGTCAGTCATGTGCTAATACGCTTGAAAAAGGTATGAATCCTCTTCTTCCCCCCAACTATGGATAAATAACAGGACAGACCGGGTTCTGTAGCCTTGGATGGCAACTGGTCTACCTCGTCAGTCAAGTATCGAAAGATACATGATCGCCTAAGCAAAAAAAAGCGCCTAAGCGTGTATCACACATGGCACATAACTGACTGACGGAAGGTGGAAAAAAATATTCATCACCAACAAAGTGGTTTAGATGCTTGCTGTCTCTCTCAAGACAGGGAAGCGGAAACTAGGCAGTTAGGGCCTAGTCTCCACGAAAAATAAATAAAAAAATTATTTCATTACAAAATGTTTTGGCTTTGAATAAACCATAAAAGGTAGATAAACTATTAAAAAAAACAAAACATAAGCCAATCAACCCATTTATACTTTGATCGATATGGGCACCTCAAGGTGGTGTAATGGTTAACAATCTTGTCTCGCTAGAACAATTACGACTGAGTAGTGAGTTCGATCCTTACTAGGTGCCCCATAATTTCGGCCTTGTGCCACATCCGAGCTACACTTGGTAAATCAAAAGGCACCCAAGGTGGTGTAATGCTTAGCAAGCTTGTCTCTCTAGAACAATTACGACTGAATAGTGACTTCGATCCTCACTGGGTGCCCTATACTATCGGCCTTGTGCCACATCCGAGCTACGCTTGGAAAATCGTTATATATATCGGCGTGGTATAATGGTTAGCAAGCTTGTTTCGCTAGAACAATTACGACTGTGTGCCCTATTTCGGCCTTGTTCCACATCTGAGCTCCGCTTGTAAAACCATTTTGGGCACCTCAACGTGGTGTAATGGTTAACAAGCTTGTCTCGCTAAAACAATTATGACTGAATAGTGAGTTCGATCCTCACTGGGTGCCCCCCTACTTTCGGCCTTGTGCCACATCTGGGCTACGCTTGGAAAATCAAAGGGAATCTCGAGGTGGTGTAACGATTAGCAAGCTTGTCTCGCTACAATAATTACGACTGAGTAGTGAGTTCGTTCTTCACTGGGTGCCCTATACTTTCGGCCTAGTGTCACATCTGAGCTACGCTTAGAAAATCAATTTTACGTATGTAATTTTATCTACGTTGAAAGTAAAAATGTAAACACTGAAATGATAGACTATTGGACTAATGGCCAATTATCACCATGTATCTAGTGGTTAAGACTGTTCTTTTGTCGCTTTGGATACTTACGTGTGGTCGGGAAGACTTCTTAGCCCTCAGCATCATCAGTTTCTTACGGCACATGTTGATAATATCGATCCGGTCATATTCAGAGCCTAAGGAAGAGAGAGAATGGACTGAGAAAGTGAGAGGAAGAAGAGAAATCGATTAAGAGAGAAGAAAGAAAAGAAGAGAGAGGGCGAAAAAAAGGGAAAAGTGAGGAAGGGGAAAAAAGGAAAACGAGAGCACGAGAAGGAGAAAGAAGAAAAAAGGGAGCGTAGGAAAAACAGAAGAGAAAATAAGGAATAGAGAGAGGGAAGAGAAAGAAAGAAAAAGACAAAAGAGAGAGAGAGAGGGGGGAGAGAGAAATACGGAAAGAGACCAGAGATAGATGGATAGAAAAGACAAGGAGAGAGAGAGAGAGAGAGGGAGTACGGAGAAAAAGACACTAGGACAGAAGGAAAACGGAGAGAAGACATGGTGAGAAGGGGGAAATTGGGTGAAAAGAAAGGGAGAAAGATAGAGAAAAGAATGGGAGAGAGAGGAAAACGGAGACAAAAATACACGGAGAGAGAGAGAGAGGGGGAGAGAGAGAGAAGGAAAACCAAGAAAGAGAGAGAGAGAGAGAGAGGGGGAGAGAGAGAGAAGGAAAACCAAGAGAGAGAGAGAGAGAGAGAGATGAAAATGAAGAGACAAGACACGGGGAGAGAGAGGGAAAACGGAGAGAAAAGTCACGGAGAGAGAGTGAGAGAAAACGGAAAGAAAAAGAAACAGAGAGAGAGAGAGAGAGATAGAGAGAGAGAGGGAAAACGGAAAGAAAAGTCACGAAGATAGAGAGAGAGGGGGGAAACAGAGAGAAAAGACAGAGAGAGAGAGAGAAAACGAAGGGAAAACACATCGAGAGAGTGAGAGGGAAATCGGAGAGAAAACACACCGAAAGTGAGAGATATGGAAAACAGAGAGAGAGAGAGAGAGAGAGAGAGAGAGAGAGAGAGAGAGAGAGAGAGAGAGAGAGAGAGAGAGAGAGAGAAAACGGTGTGAAAAGTCACGGGGAGAGAGAAAAGACACGGAGAGAGAGAAAAGACACGGAGAGAGGGGACACGGAGAGAGAGAGAAAGAAGGAAAACGGAAAAGACACAGAGAGAGAGAGAGAGGGAGGGCAAATGGAGAGAAGAGACACGGAGAGAGAGAGAGAGAGAGAGAGAGAGAGAGAGAGAGAGAGAGAGAGAGAGAGAGAGGAAACGGAGAGACACGACACGGAAAGAGAGAGAGGGAAAACAGAGAGAAAAGACATGGGGAGAGAGAGAGAGACAGAGAGAGAGAGAGAGGGGGGGGAAATCGTAGAAAAAAAACACAGAGAGAGAGGGAAATACAGAGAGAATACACACGGAGAGAGAGAGAGAGAGAGGGAGAGAGAGGGAGAGGGGGTGGGAAACGGAGAGAAAAGACTCCTCCCAACATTTAAGCTGAAATATCTAACAATGCAAAAGTGGCATTTTAAACATTATTCTCTCGTCATAGAACTCACAAGAGCTTATTCAATCATTTTGAGATTTAGGATTCTTCACACCCCATTCTAATTAAACTTAGTCTGATGAAGTCCAGATGGACGAAACGCCTCACATAAACATTTTTTTTTCGCTATGTCATACTTGTTTTCACTAAAATTGTTCTCGATGGATGAAAGAAGTTACAGATCGTTGTCTAATATGACAGGAAATAAACAGACGTTTAAAACATTTGGTCAGAGAATTTACTTACCACCGAGAAGTTTATAATCGGAAGTAATGTCCATTAGACCGCCGCTCCTATTGTATCCAGGCATACTGTGGGGATATTTCGTGTAGATGTATTTTCCAAGGCTGAAAGGACAAGTCAAAAAAGAAAATTATTGTCGAATTAAAAGTACTTTCATTATTTACATTATTCTGACTGTTATCCTCATCTTCAGGTGATCGGAGTTTCCAACAGAACCCTTTCTTTCATCAACGTTGTAGATTGTTCTAGTTCCACGTGCCATGCCTCTTCCGGATGTTTCAGTTATTTCCCTTTAACTCATCACTCCAAGTATTTTGGTACACCACTGCTGTGGCCTGGTATTGGACTCACAACTCTTTGGGTCTAGCCACTAGATCTAACCAACATCTTTATCCACAAGGACACATGACCCAGTGGATAAAGACGTTGAACAAAGACTTGGAGGATCATGACTCTCCACAACTTCCTATCTATTGTTGATCTAATATATGCAATCAATAACATATCAAAATACATAAAAATGACAAGGACTTAAGACGAGAAGGTTTTGTTTGACGTTGGTTGGATGATTTTGTTTAGCGGCATATCAACATCTCTATGGGTTATTTAATACCGAAATCTAAATATTTGGAACACAATTTTATGGCTTCAAGTAAATATATATTGAACGCAATTGTATGCTTTCATCTACATATATGTATTGTTGGTCATTTTGTTTAGCGGCATATCAACATCTCTATGGGTTATTTAATACCGAAATCTAAATATTTTGAACACAATTTTATGGCTTCAACTAAATATATTTTGAACGCAATTGTATGCCTTCAACTACATATATGTATTGTTGGTCATTTTGTTTAGCGGCATATCAACATCTCTATGGGTTATTTAATACCGAAATCTAAATATTTGGAACACAATTTTATGGCTTCAACTAAATATATTTTGAACGCAATTGTATGCTTTCAACTACAGATATAAAAAAATGCTATAAAATGTATTGTTTGTAATTCTACTATAAAATGAATTGTTGGCCATTTTAATTTAAAAATGGATTCTTGGTAATTTTCCCGTAAATATGTATTGCTGTTAACTTTCCCATAAGCATGTATAATTGGTAATTTTATTATAAATATGTATTGCAGGTAATTTCCTTATAGAAAATGGATTGTCGGTATTTTTACCACAAAATGTACTTTCACACTATCTTGTTTTTGCTTGGGGGTTCACTATTTGCCCATAGCTAAGGCCCTAACAGAGTAGACTTGGGAACACCAACAATTAAGACGTGGTTCCACGTTCCTCAAAAGCCCCAATCTCCCGATCAGGGGCTTTGCTGCCTGATGAAATTCATCGTTATTACTTGAAAAATAAGACGTTAATAGTGTAGACTTCAATGCATCGACCATTTTACTGATGCCGTGATGGTATTTAGATATTGTCATCTCTGGTACTTACGCATCTTTTTCGATGTGCACAATCTCCCATTTGCCATTCTGCGCGTTCTTCATCCAATAAACTCGATCGGAGTTCAATTCCGAAAAGATAAAGTTGGTATCAAAGGTCTGGTTGACCTCACCATTTTTGAGAGCCTTCAGCGGGGCCGGTCCACAGCAGTAGAACCCTGGAAAATAGTTGATTTTTAACGGCACATCAACATCTCAAGATTTAATTTTCTTAGTAGCTTTGAAATAATAAAATAAATATAATAATAATAATTATTCTGCTTTCACACGTGAATACATGGTAAATGATACACAGCTTTTATATATATATATATATATATATATATATATATATATATATATATATATATATATATATATATGTGTTTGTTTGGACATAACGACTAGAGGTGGTTATATGTTTTTTAAGTTATATTTTGGAATACCGTTTGATTTAAGAAATTGCAGGATTTATGGATTAATGTCATGAAAGTTCATGTTGGTTTCTGTCTATATTCCTGAAATGAGGTATCATGTACACTATTTACATTGTTCGGGCTGTCATCCTCATCTTTGTTGCCATATCTATCACACGTTTCGGCCGTTGTACGCTCCGGCCTACTTCAAGTGGTTGGAATGCCGAACTGAACCTTTTATTTCGCTCGCTGGGGTAGACTGTTCTAGTTCCACGTGCCATGTCTAATGGATGTCAGTTATCTTCTGTTAATTCCCCTCTCCAAGTTCTCCACCGCCTAAGCCAGGTATTGAACTCACACTCTTTGGGTCCTGTCACTGGATCTAACCAACGCCTTTATCCACTGTGCCATGTGTCCTTGAGAAGGCCGGAACTTTACAACGGCTGAAACGTTGTGATAAATATGGCAACAAAGATGAGGATGATATTTCGAACAATGTAAATCGTGTTCATGTTGGTTGTTTGGTTGATTTTTAGTGGCATATCAACACCTCTATGGGTCATTTAATGCCGAAATCTAAATATTTTAAACACAATTATATGGTTTTAACTACAGATAAAACGTATTGCTGTTTATGTATTGTTGGTATTTTTACTATAAAAATGTGTTTTTATACTCTCATAGTGTTTTTGTTTGGGAGACTCACTATTTGCTCATAGCTGGGACCCCTAATAGGTGCTACCACACCGGGTCAGGGTGGACCTGGAAACAACGCTCCTCAAAATCACCAATCGCCCGAACAGAGGTCTTGCTGCCGGAAGGTTAGACATGGGAACAACAGCATTTAAATGGTGGCTCGACGCTCCTCAAAATCTCCAATCTACTGATCAGGGGCCTTGCTGTCGGTATGTTGGACCTGGGAACAACAGCAATTAAGAGCTGGTTCGACACTAATCAAAACCATCAATCTCCCGGTCAAAGATCTTGCTACCGGAAGGGTGGGTCTAGGAACAATAGTAATTAAGAGGTACCAAATGTAGTTTACCGTCAGGATTTCCCTGGAAATTAAACGGTGAAACGATAGAATGGAATCAAATTCCCACTGGAACGCAATAGGGCGTAAAGTGGATTTAAAAGTGAATATCCTACGAGAGGCCTAAAAGGGGGTTAAGTTCTCTCGACAGTTCTCCTTTGGTAATACCTCAAGTGTCAGAGATTACCCGTAGATCTCCCGCCAAACATCGCTATTTACAAAAATAGAATGATATCCCTTATCTACTTGACTTTATTTAATCAACAGAACCTTGTTTAAATGCTTAAGAATACTTTTTCTCCCAGTTGCCTATCAATATCATTCAACTAATATTTGAGCAGTAACTACCCTAAGCGGGATGTCCGAGATCTTCAAATACGACTTTTCTTCCTGATTTTTATGTTTCGAGTCCCCTCAGGACGTAGGCAATCATGGCTCTCCACAACATCTTGTAGCTCTTAATAAACTGTTATTTCTCCTAAATCCTTTTATGCCTTCCATCGACTCAAGCTCACTAAGTATGTTATAACTTTTTTCCTCTTTTTACGCTCTGTATCGTGCGTTTCCAAGCCTTTCTTCCTTATGTGATCAGAAACCTCACCTGTCTACTCCTGATGTTAAGTATGTTTTCTTTTTGTTTCCATTTTCTCTAAAAATTCATAGTATCCTCAGCATCTTTCTGTAGAACTACATTTCTTTTGCTTCAAGTCTTTTCTTCATCTGTGAGGAGATTGTCCAGAATTCACTGCCATATAGGCGGACTGATATTACATAACAGTTCAGTACTCTTTTCGTTGTTTCTCTTGCTTCAAGTCTCTTCATCTGAAGAGATTTTCCAGCATTCACTGCCATGTAGGGGGACTGATATTACATAACAGTTCAGTACTCTTTTCTTTGTTTCTCTTGCTTCAAGTCTCTTCTTCATCTGTGAGGAGATTGTCCTGCATTCACTGCCATATAGGAGGACTGATATTAAATAACAGTTCAGTACTCTTTTCTTTGTTTCTCTTGCTTCAAGTCTCTTCTTCATCTGTGAGGAGATTGCCCAGCATTCACTGCCATATAGGAGGACTGATATTAAATAACAGTTCAGTACTCTTTTCTTTGTTTCTCTTGCTTCAAGTCTCTTCTTCATCTGTGAGGAGATTGTCCAGCATTCACTGCCATATAGGAGGACTGATATTACATAAGAGTTCAGTACTCTTTTCTTTGTTTCTCTTGCTTCAAGTCTCTTCTTCATCTGTGAGGAGATTGTCCAGCATTCACTGCCATATAGAAGGACTGATATTACAGAACAGTTCAGTACTCGTTTCTTTGTTTCTCTTCCTTCAAGTTTCTTCTTGTGGTGATTGTCCTCCTCAATCCACTTCCCCCACTCTCTGTTTTCTGTTCGCAAATTTCTAAGTCAGTTAACCTCCTTCTCTAAGTATATTAATCTCTCTCTACACACAATTCCATTTTTATCTCTCTCGCTATATACTAGAACGCTTTATCTCTCATAATTTACCTGTCTGAGGTAGTTGTATACTGGTGACATGAGCCGATGTTTCAATTAAGTCAAGAATTTCGAATTTTCCACAGGAACTCCCTTCCCTATTACTGTTTCCCTGACAAATACAATCTCCAACGGTTTAAGTGTAGCGTCAATCGACATCTCCAGTTGCCTTGATGTATCCACTTCCCTTCTCCACATCCTTTCATTTTTCATTCCTATCTGCTCTCGCTCCGGATCTTCTGTAGCCCCCTTGCCTTGATCGACCTTTTCCACATCCTTTTATTTTTCATTCCTATCTGCTCTTGCTCCAGATCTTCTGTGGCTCCCTTGCCTGGATCGACCCACTGTCTTTCTCTTTCACCACATCCCCTCCCTTGCCACTCCTATCTGCTCTTCCTGTAACCCTTCTTTAACCCCTTGCGTGATAGTGGCCTCCGGCCTTGCTTGGGGTGATACGATTAAAAAAAATTAAAAAAAGGTCATCCCTCCCTATCGAAAAGATTGGGACTACACACTCTTCCTATCTTTATCACCTTTTGAACTAATACTGTACTCGAACTTAAAGAACACTGACAATGAATATCAATGCTAAATCGTTATATGACAAAGATACTTACCGTCGCTGGCTTCCTGTGGGGTCGGGTCAATGGTTTGCCAGCCGCAGTAGCCGACGGGAAGATCAGGACGTCCCATCCAGACATCATTCCAGACATGGAAACCCCTGCAAATAATGTTCAACGTATTTGATAATTATTTAAGTTTTTTTTCTCTTTTCATTTAGTCTTTATCTTTTGTAAAACGCTTATAAAACAAAGAGATCAAATAACAGATACATCTGGACAGGCATTGCCTTTCTCTAGTTTCCCTGTCTTACACATCATGTAACATTGTCTTTGTGATGTTCATGAGGGCAGGTTGATTTTTCACGTTTTTTTTTTCTTTGAGAAAATCAACATTGCACGTTGTTCGAAAGCTAAGAGTTGGTGTAATACAAATTGATACCAAACATTAGATTCATAGCCTGTACCAATTTTTTAGGATCTACTTTAAAGATCGTCTGAAACAAAATCTACAGACAAACCGAATTTCCACAGGTTTTTCTTACAAACTGAATTTAACATTTTACTATTTCAAGAATAAATCCAAATAAATCTAACATGTTCTATATAATATAATATATTCAAACTAGAATTCCAATTATGAATCACCAAAAGCAAAATATGCAATTTATTCGATAATTAAAACAGTGTAAAAGATTACAATAGATTATAAAAAGCCTACCCAATGAATTTCCGTTTGAAGTAAATGAAGATCTTATTTTATGGCAAAATGATTTAGTAATAAAGTGCTTGTGCCATGCGTCTTTTCCAAATAAAATTTTTAAAGCTTCAGTAAATTTTAAATTTTATAAGGCTGTGTTGTAAGGTTTTCACTGATCACCAGAATGAATTCTAACGATATGATATTTAACCTAAACGTAATCTTTATAAACTCGTTTCTTAGAAAACGTTAACGATTTGGAAAAAAAAATATTTTGTCATTAGTTATCATGTCAAACCCCAATTTTCAAATCGAATGCAATACCACGCTTCCAAAATAGACCTGTCCTATTATGACAAAATTAATCGCTCAAGATAACTTCCAGTGTACAGAAATACCGAATATTCGCAGGTTTTTGCTTACAAACTGACTTTAACATTCTTCTATTTCAAGGATAAATCCAAATAAATTTGATATTTTCCTTATTAAATACATTGAATGGAAAATATATTCAAACCAGAATTCTAAGGATGAATCACCACAAGCAAAATATGCAATTGTTTATTCGATAAATAAAAACTGTGTAAAAAATTGTAAAAGATTAAAAAAAAAAAAAGACGCTACTCAATGAATAAGATTTGTTAGATCATTTGTTTCTGGGAAAAAAGCCGGTATTTATCTGACCTCTTTATGGGGCACAATGCCGATTTTATGCGCGTTGATCCGAGCCCGTAAGCTCGGGTAAAAATTCCCCGAAGGCCCTGCATATACGGGGTCGGGTTTGTCAACCTCCCCAGACGAAACTCTGCCCTTTGGTATAGCCTCGTCTGTGTTCCTTTCTGCCCGAAAGCAGAGACTTCTACATTTTACAATTGCAAGAATAAATCCAATATCTTTTGTAATAGATACATTGAATGCAAAATATATTCAAACCAGAATTCTAATTATGAATCACCACAAGCAAAACATGCACTTTATTCGATAAATAAAAACTGAAAAAATTGTCAAAGATTAAAAAAAAAAAAAAGGCTACTGAACGAATAAAATTTGTTAGATCCTTTGTTAGATCATAATTAATAAAAACAAGAATTAGATTAAAGTTTATATAACACCATAATACTACTGGGGACATAATATTTTAAATTTGCATTGTTTATTGTATTCACACTGAAACTAATTGGCTCATTTGTGTTTGCTCAACACCCACAGAACCCACCTGTGTTTTATACTGCAACTACGCTGAGCAGACCTTAGTTAGAGTTTCTGGGAGACAATGGGTAATCTAGCGTGATCACTAATTTGAACAAGGCCAGCATACTCAAGCGACTTGTAGCTTAGTGCTATCGACGTTCCGTCTACGTAATTTCACCCACAAGGCTTGGGCTTTTAGGCACGCTGGGATCCAGTCCGATAACATCCTTCCTGACAAATCGACCATGATGAGATTCGAACCCGGGTCTCATGATCAGAAAGCGAATGTTCTAACCACTCGGCCACACGCTAAAGCTACAGCACTGTATAATATATTAAATCATAATATAAGTAAATTGTTCAGTATAAGTTCCCTTTGAAGTAAATGAAGGTCTTATTTAATGGCACAATGATTTAGTAACAATGTGATTTTGCTATTAATCTTGTCTATGTACAATTTGTAAAGCTTCAATAAATTATAAATTTTATAAGGCTGTGCTTTAAAACTTTCACTGGTTGCCGGAATGAAATTCCAACGTTACAATTTTTGAACCTAAACGTAATCTTTAAACTAGTTTTATAAAAAAAGGTAAGGATTTCGAAAAAAAAAAATTGTATCTGTCTATATTTCTGAGATGAGGTATTATGCACACTATTTACATTATTCGGACTCTTGCTCCCATCTTTGTGGCCATATTTATCATAAGGTTTCGGCCGTTGTACACTCCGGCCTTCTTCAGGTGGTTGGAATGTCGAACTGAATCATTTATTTCGCTCGTTGTGGTAGACTGTTCTAGTTCCATGGATGTCAGTTATCAGTTATCTCCTGTTAATTCACCTCTCCAGGTTCTCCACTGCCTTAACCAGGTATTGAACTTACAACTCTTTGGGTCCTGTCACTGAATCTAACCAACGCTTTATCCACTGTACCATGTATCCTTAAGGACATATGGATAAAGGCGTTGAACCAACAGGAGATAACTGATAACTTACATGGCACGTGGAACTAGGACAGTCTACCCCAACGAGCGAAATAAAGGGTTCAGTTCGACATTCCAACCAACTGAAGAAGATCGGAGCGTAAAGAGCCGAAACGTCGTGATAATTATGGTAACAAAGATAAGGACAATAGTCCGAATAATGTAAATAGTGAAAATAAATTGTGTCGTTATTTATCATGTGAAACTCGAAATTTAGTGCAACACGATGCTTCTAAAATCGATCTGCCCTAATGATTAAGTATTTTAAATGCATTTGACAGTTCACTGTAATACATCTGACCACGATTTCGACTTAATAAGTGGCCGTCTGAACAGGAGTGAAAAACTCAGAAGAAAATGCTTCGAGAATGTGCTAATTTCACAATTCTTGACAATGAACCCAAAACCAGGACCTTCCATAATATCACCGACCACCGCAAAGACACTAACTGCACAGTGCGTTATAAGAGTTGCTAGAGAGAAGGAAAAAAAACAGATTTACAGAGACTGGACCGATAAAAAATCCAACAGACACCGACAGCTTTCATATATTAAGCAACATTTTGTTTTTTGGTCGCCGGATGACGGTTCTGTATAGGATACGGGTTCGATTCCTGTCGGAGGACGAATATTTTCTATGAAAATTTCTCGGACATTCAGGCCGGTAAATGTAGTTTAATACTGTTTCATAATGTGTGACGTCATTTGTTTACATTTGGATACGCTTTGAGCAGATATGAATGTACGTGAGAGAATCATGGAAGATTGTAGTTTAAAAACAGTAACCGAACGCTCCTCTGTGGCCGAAACGGTTAAGGCACGTCAGGCTATACGACGGTTCTGTAATAGGATACAGGTTCGATTCCTATCAAAGGACGAATATTTTCTATGACATTCAGGCCGGTAAATGCCGTTAATACTGTTTATTATAAACAGAGCATTTACTTAAATATTTGTATCTATAAAAAGAATGTATAAACATAAATATGTCTTAATATATATATATATATATATATATATATATATGTGTGTGTGTGTGTGTGTGTGTGTGTGTGTGTGTGTGTGTGTGTGTGTAAGTGAAAATTGAAGTCAAAACACAGAGGCGACAGCCTGTTTTATGCTAAACGCAATCGTCATAGCCTGACAGTGGCGTTTAGCATGAAACAGACTGTCGCCTCTGTGTGTTGACTTCAATGTATACTTTTACATTTACATGCGTTCTATCCCTGATGTTAAGCCCTTTAACCCATAAGTATAGCATATCTTGAAACTCTTTGTTATGAATTCCTGTCCAACATGCCCCTGGGTACCGTCCTTTCGGTGGTCAACTGTCTCTCCAGATGTCACCAGAATTTTTTCTCTGTCGTCATCTAGTCTATTTCTAGACGCCACTGCGTAAATCAGAATGGAATTTGTTATGAATACACTCCAACGGGTGTGCAGATGAGTTGGGTTCATGACAAGTTTTGGGTCTTTCAACATCATACTTATTCACCCAAGGGACCCTACCGAAACAATACCTATTCCGGCAGGCAATCCTGAAGTAAATATCCACCAAGAGCACAACAACGGACATATATATATAACTGCCACTGCTGATCTTGAAATAGTAACCGACCAAATCAGAAACGACCTACGTCACTTCCTCCTCAGCCAAGACGAGACAAAAAGAGAACCAAATGAATGCTCGTCTTTTTTCTCTTAGGGCCCAACACATGGAAAGACCCACACTCTCAATGAACACTGCTTGACATAACAGGTAATTTCTACTTGTCGCCAGGAAAGTTTTTATCTCCTATGAAACGAACTACGTCAATTCCTCCTCAGCCAAGACGAGACAAAAAGAGAATCAAATGACTGTTCGTCTTTTCCCTCTTAGGGTCCAACACGCGGAAAGACCCACAGTCCCAACGAATACTGCTTGACATAACAGGCAATTTCTACTTGTCACCAGGAAAGTTTTTATCTCCTATGAAACGAACTACGTCAATTCCTCCTCAGCCAAGACGAGACAAAAAGAGAATCAAATGACTGTTCGTCTTTTCCCTCTTAGGGTCCAACACGCGGAAAGACCCACAGTCCCAACGAATACTGCTTGACATAACAGGCAATTTCTACTTGTCACCAGGAAAGTTTTTATCTCCTATGAAACGAACTACGTCAATTCCTCCTCAGCCAAGACGAGACAAAAAGAGAATCAAATGACTGTTCGTCTTTTCCCTCTTAGGGTCCAACACGCGGAAAGACCCACAGTCCCAACGAATACTGCTTGACATAACAGGCAATTTCTACTTGTCACCAGGAAAGTTTTTATCTCCTATGAAACGAACTACGTCAATTCCTCCTCAGCCAAGACGAGACAAAAAGAGAATCAAATGACTGTTCGTCTTTTCCCTCTTAGGGTCCAACACGCGGAAAGACCCACAGTCCCAACGAATACTGCTTGACATAACAGGTAATTTCTACTTGTTGCCAGGAAAAGTTTTATCTCCTATGAAACGAACTACGTCAATTCCTCCTCAGCCAAGACGAGACAAAAAGAGAATCAAATGACTGTTCGTCTTTTCCCTCTTAGGGTCCAACACGCGGAAAGACCCACAGTCCCAATGAATACTGCTTGACATAACAGGTAATTTCTACTTGTCGCCAGGAAAGTTTTTATCTCCTATGAAACGAACTACGTCACTTCCCCCTCAGCCAAGACGAGACAAAAAGAGAATCAAATGACTGTTCGTCTTTTCCCTCTTAGAGTCCAACACGCGGAAAGACCCACAGTCCCAACGAATACTGCTTGACATAACAGGTAATTTCTACTTGTTGCCAGGAAAAGTTTTATCTCCTATAAATTGATATTCCAGTTAAAAAAAATTTTATCATGTGCTAAATTTTCCAGGGAATTATATATATATGTATATATGACTGACTTCACTGATAAAAACATCTGAAGAAGTTCCTTCTAGGGACGGAACGTTATACTAAGGCTTTTTTGTCTAATTTCTCATTTAATGCCAAACTAAAATTTCTTATTTGAGCCGAAGCAAGTATGCTTTGTAGTTATTTATTTCGTGTAGTTTAGTCTAACACAAGGCCACAAAATATAGCGCATCAGTAGGCACGTAAATATTAGGGTTTCATAGTGTTCCTTACCAAAGGTTATTTTCCTTGCGTTCGTAAATGTTTCCTTCTTCGTCCTCCTCCAGGTAGACGTTGACAGTGACGTTGTCATCGCTGTCGTGGTTCGAGTTAAAGTTGGTTACAGTCCGGCAAGGAATGCCGAGGGCGCGACAAACTGAAAGCACGAAAACATAAATTGAAAATGATTTGCCCGACTCATTTATGTCTCGACTTAGAAAATTGAATGCCCACATTATAAGAGTGACTTAGAATTGAGTGGGTAGGCGGATAAAGTTGCAATTTCGTGCGTAATGATTTGATAGCATTGAAAACGTTTCCTTTGGCAATTAAGACACACGATTTGTTTTTTTTATTGCATCAAAAACAGACATTTTTCCAATGCATTTCTCTATAGGAAACCGTTCTCCAATGCATTTCTCTACAGGAAACCGTTCTCCAATGCATATCTCTACAGGAAACCGTTCACCAATGCATGTCTCTACAGGAAACCGTTCACCAGTGCATTTCTCTACAGGAAACCGTTCAGCAATGCATGTCTCTACAGGAAACCGTTCACCAAGGCATGTCTCTACAGGAAACCGTTCACCAATGCATGTCTCTACAGGAAATCGTTCACCAATGCATTTCTCTACAGGAAACCGTTCTCCAATGCATATCTCTACAGGAAACCGTTCACCAATGCATTTTTCTATAGGAAACCGTTCACCAATGCATTTCTCTATAGGAAACCGTTCACCAATGAATTTCTCTACAGGAAACCGTTCACCAATTCATTCGTCTGCAGGAAACCGTTCACCAATGCAATTCTCTAAAAAGTTAAAGTTAGCTACTTTCTAATGTAAATTATTTAAAACTCCTATCGAAAGAAATTAATTTTACCTCGTATGTCGGGTCAACAATTCTACAATACAGTCATTTTGATGTGGCACAAGGTTTCTAACCATTAAACCACGTCGAGGTGGCCGAACATTCCTACAATATATGTTTAGATGTCCGTTAAAAATGTTGATACATTTTTATCGTTTGAAGAAGATTCCTTGGGAATGGAATTGTGTGACTAACCTGTTGTCATCAGAGCGGCGAAGACCCAGCATTGGCCATAACGCACCGGTTCTTTGGTGTCAATGAACTGCTGAAGAATTCTGGGACTGCCACCCCAGGCAGCAGGTTTTTTACCATCGCTGAAGTCACCTGTGCTGCTTCTCATCATAACGCCGTTGTTCTCGGGGGAATTCATCTGGAAAGAAGTAGAAGAAAATTGACAATGTGCCTACTGAAGTACGTCTTGAATATCAGAAAACTGTTAACTATGTACTTATCAAAAATCTAATTTCTCTCTGAATTTTTAGGATGAAGAGTTATCATTTATATTGTCCTCATCTTTGTTGTGTTTATCACAACGCTTCAGACGTTGTGGTAATAAAGAAAGCGAAATGACAGCAAAACTTCAACAGCAGCAGCAGAAAAAGAATGATAAGCCCCGGTAAATGCAGTCAAGGTGTGATAATCAGCAGCATTAGGTTTAAGACTCCAGGTTTTTGCGCTCAGGATTGTCCCACGGGACAATAGCTTAGTGGATTAAAGCGTTAGTTTATGAATTTGGTAGCATAGTAATCAGTGCAGACAGACTCGGTGGGAAAAGGGTTAACAATAAATGGACAGTGTTTAATAAACAATATAAGATATCCGAGGCAAATCACCTGCAGAACGAAAACAATCTCCCCAACCATAGATTAAATATTAGTTTTAAGACATTTTTTATGTTTATACGTTCTTTTTATAGATACAAATATTTAAGTAAATGCTCTGTTTATAATAAACAGTATTAACGACATATATCGGCCTGAATGTCCAAGAAATTTTCATAGAAAATATGCGTCCCCCGACAGGGATCGAACCTGTATCCTATACGGAACCGTCATATAGCCTGACGTGCCTTAACAGTTTCGGTTACTAAGGATCGTTCGGTTGGCAAGGTCGAATTTACTGCTTATTGTTGTGGTAGGATCCACCTAATTTGCATAGTGGAGTACCGACTAAATAAATATGGTTGGTACCGGGAAGACAGGGGAGGCGAATCAAGAGATTCAACTAGAGACTCTG
Source organism: Acanthosepion esculentum (assembly GCA_964036315.1). Classification (NCBI taxonomy): domain Eukaryota; kingdom Metazoa; phylum Mollusca; class Cephalopoda; order Sepiida; family Sepiidae; genus Acanthosepion; species Acanthosepion esculentum. The sequence goes on along the minus strand of OZ038519.1, from coordinate 58,465,296 downwards.
CCCGACTGCGACTTAGTCAACACATTCTCCAGGAACGGTCTTCCCAGGAATATACAAAAAACTATATGTAAATATTGTGTACACTTTCTTGTTTCAATACATTTTGTTCTAAGTACATTTTGTGTTGCATTATTATTCCATGCAATAGTCAAGTTTCAACACTTATAAACTTCAATCTTCCATGAATCTCTCACGTACATTCATAACTGCTCATAGTGTATCAAATGTAAACAAATGACGTCACACATTATGAAATGGACAAAGTCCGACAATTATTTAAAGACATTTTTATGTGTATACATTCTTTTTATAGATACAAATATTTAAGCAAATGCTCTGTTTATAATAAACAGTATTAACGACATTTATCGGCCTGAATGTCCGAGAAATTCTCATAGAAAATATGCGTCCTCCGACAGGAATCGAACCTGTATCCTATACATTTTTTAATGTTTTTAAAAAGAATGCATATCTTAAAATAATTGTCGGACTTTGACCATTTCATAATGTGTGACGTCATTTGTTTACATTTGGATACGCATCGAGCAGATATGAATGGACGAGAGAAAATCATGGAGAATTGTAGTTTAAAAGCAGTAAAATCGACCGAAACGAAACGCTCCTCTGTGGCTAAAACACGACAGGCTGTCGAAAACTTCCCCAAGAATTGACCAAACAACGCGTGAACATTTGGTTTGAATTTTGATGTATAGGGAGGTTACTTTGCACTCCCACAGCATGACAACATCTCGACCCACACTGCCAAGGTGATCATGTGTAAACTGGAGAAAATTGCAGGGCTGAAAGTGCTGCATAAGTCTGCCTACAGTCCAGACCTCGCTCCATCAGAACGAGATAGATAGATAGATAGATAGATAGATAGAGAGAGAGAGAGAGAGAGAGAGAGAGAGAGAGAGACTGCAGGAAAGAGAACGAAAGAGAGAGAATATAGGAAAGAGAACGAGAAAGAGAGAGAGACATTGCAAAAAAGAGAACGAGAGAGAGAGGCTACAGGAAAGAGAACGAGAGAGAGAGAGAGAGGTTACAGGAAAGTGAACGAGAGAGAGAGAATGCATGAGAGAGAGAGAGAGACACTGAAGGAAAGAGAACGGTAGAGAGAGAGCCTGCAGGAAAGAGAGACTGCTTGGAAAGAGAGAGAGATTGCAGGAAAAAGAGAGAGAAACTGGAGGAAAGAAAGAGACCACAGGAAATAGAGAGAGAGAGAGCGAGAGACCGCAGGAAAGAGAGAGAGAGAGCGAGAGACCGCAGGAAAGAGAGAGAGAGCGAGAGACCACAGGAAAGAGAGAGACCGCAGGAGAGAGAGAGAGAGAGAGAGACCGCAGGAAAGAGAGAGAAAGAGACCGCAGGAAAGAGAGAGAGAGAGACCGCAGGAAAGAGAGAGAGAGAGAAAGCGAGAGAGAGTGAGAGAGAGAGACCACAGGAAAGAGAACTAGATCATTTACAAACAATTGCTAGCCAATCTAGATGTACGTTTATGGCGTCGAATTTTAACTGGGGATGAAAGATGGTTTTATTTTCGTAATCCTAATAAGTGAAAGCCTCGTTCCGGCCAGACTTCGGGACCTGTTGTCAAACAAGGGCGGTTTGAACAGAGAGTCATATTGTGGGTTTGGTTTCTATTTTGAGGTGGGAGGTGGGGAGGTTCCTTTGACCTAGGCCCAGATGGCCAGAACGCCGACCTTTTAGCTGAGTGAGTATATGATACCTCGCATTGGTCAACGGAAGATGCTCACTCCTACAGCATGACAATGTCCCAACACACACTGCCAATGTGATCAAGTGTAAACTTGAGAAAATTGCCGGACTGGAAGCGCTGCATTAACCGGCCTACAGTTCAGAACTTGCCATATCAAGTTACCCCATTTTCCGAGCTATGGCTCTTTTCCTGTGTGAACGGAGGTTAAACAATGTGGATGTGGTTGAAAACTGGCCCAGGGAGGTCATTTTGCCTCTAAACCAGCCAAATGAAGTGTGGAATTGAGCTTCTGGCACAGCGATGGCAACGAACAATAGATTGCATATTTTAATGGATGCCGTCTAGAATTTAATAGACGTTGATATTTAAATAGGCGACATTAATAAACAATAATGTCGCCTATTAAATATTCAAGTCTTGTATTCTTCTTTACAACGATAGCGTTACACGTATGTCATGCTAACTTACCATCTGGGCTAAGACACGGACGATACGCACTGGATTGCTCATCTGGATGTTGTAATCCAGAAAACCTTGCCTCATCAGATACAAAGAAATATCCAAGATGTCGTCGTCAAACTGAAAAATAAATAAATGAATATGTTAAAAATGGGAAAGATAAAACATTTCATGGTATTTGTTATTTGTTTCCCGATCGAACGAGGAATTTGGTTTTATATCGTGGAGATCAAAGTTTGGAGGAAAAATGCTACTTGAAAAAATAAAAATAAGGAAAATAAAATAAAAGAAAAGTAAATAAGGAAAGAAAAGAAAGGAAAGAAAGAAAGAAAGAAAAGGAGGAGAAGAAAGAAAGAAAACAAGGAGAAGGAAGGAAGAAAGAAAAAGAAAGAAGATAAAAGAAAAAGAGAAAGAAAGAAAAGAAAAAGAAAAGAAAGAAAGGAAAAGAAAGAAGGAAAAGAAAAGAAAGAAAGAGGGGCATTTTTTATAATGGGAAAAAAGAAAAGAAAAAAGAAAAGAAAAGAAGGAAAGGAAAAGAAAGAAGGAAAAGAAAAGAAAGAAAGAGGGGCATTTTTTATAATGGGAAAAAAGAAAAGAAAAAAGAAAAGAAAAGAAGGAAAGGAAAAGAAAGAAAGGAAAAGAAAGAAAGAAAGAAAGAAAGAAAAGAAAGAAAGAAAGAGGGGCGTTTTTCATAATGGGAAAAAAGAAAAGAAAAGAAAGAAAGGAAAACAAAGAAAGGAAAAGAAAGAAAGGAAAAGACAGAAAGAAAGGAAGAAAGAAAAGGAAAGAAGGAAAAGAAAGAAAGAAAGGAAAGAAGGAAAAGAAAGAAAGAGTGGCGTTTTTCATAATGGGAAAATGCTTCAGTATACCTGACCGTAATTCCAGGGTTTCTGGTAGACACTGGAACTGCCACTCCCTTGGAAGATGTGTCCATGGTCGTTAAGGACGTATTCATGGAGAAGATCTTTGTCGTCCATATAGATTTGGTCTCCTGAGAAGAGATAAAAAAAATGATCACGTGAAAGAAAAAAAGATGGAAATTGCAGGAAAGACGGCGTTGAAGACGACAGGAAAAAGAGATATCAGGAAAGAGGAGAAAAGTGATAGGAGAGAGAGAAAGACTGTAGTAAAGAGAACGAGAGAGAGAGAGAGAGAGACTGCAGGAAATAGAGTGAGATAGAGGGATACTACAGAAAAGAGAGTGGGATAGAGACATACTAGAGGAAAGAAAATGAGATAGAGAGTGAGAGACTACAGGAAAGAGAACGAGAGTGTGAGATTACAGGAAAAAGAACGAGAGTGTGAGACTACAGGAAAGATAAGGAGAGAGACTGCAGGAAAGATAGGGAGAGAGAGACTACAGAAAAGAGAACGATAGAGAGAGACTACAGGAAAGAGAACGAGAGAGAGAGAGAGCGAGAGACTACAGGAAAGAGAACGAGTGAGAGACTACAGGAAAGAGAACGAGAGAGAAACTACAGGAAAGAGAACGAGAGAGACCACAGGAACGAGAGAGACAGAGAGAGAGAGAGAGAGAGAGAGCGAGTGCATGAACGAGAAGCAGAGAGAGAAAGAGAGAGAGACTGCAGGAAAGAAAAGGTGACACAGACTGCAAGAAAGAGAGAGAGAGAGTGAGAGAGAGAGAGAGACTGAAGGAATGAGGGCGAAAGGGATAGAGACCGACACCAGGAAAAAAACGTAGTTAGTAATAAAATAATATTATTAATAATGAAGAGTGTATCGACCCAGGGTATTGGGATTAAAATGTATAATAATAATATGGAGTAAAACTAGTAATGAAATTATAGCAGTACTACATACCGATTTATCAGAAAATGGCTAAGCAATCCAAGCGTAGAATTAAGTTTCGAATTTGAGTCTTAGGCGAAACATCTTGTCCTTTGAAGCATTCCTTATAAAACTTAGTCTACGTGTAAATGTTCTTCGTTTTATATAATATTTACTAGTATTAGGCTACAATGGAAAATCTCCAGATGCAACATACGCCAGAGGAAGATCAAAGAAAGCATCGGCTGAAATGTTGTGACACAAAATAGAGAAATGTTGAATATACTAGTAGATGAAATAAGTATAAAAAGTATTATTATGCATTTTGAGGGTTTGCTCATTGATGTTTCGGATGCTATTAGTCCATCGCCAGGACGTGGATGCAGGGTTTTATATGTCTCTTAAAGTTATTTTCCCTAGCCAATTAAAGTCGGTAAGAAAACCGGTCTTACTCACCTTTGCACCAAGGGTTAAATAAGATGTAGATAGGCTCAAACTGATCGAAACAGTAGCTTCCCTTGCCAAAGGCCATGGTCTCTAACATGAAATCCCACACCCCAACCAAGCAGTCGCAGCCAGGGTGGATATAGAGAGTGATGAAATTATCCTGGCGAGAGACCAGTTTAGCGCCCCATTCCTCAGGGTACCATTTATCAACGAAACCAAATTTGACTTCGGTTTTCTGGGAAGGCATCGGGTTGTCACCTGAAAGAGACAAAAATATTTCATTATAGTTAGGACATTCATATAGTGTGAGAAAATACGCGTTCCTTTTGCTGCTGTCTCTCTCTCGTTCTCTGTCCTGCAGTCTCTCTCTCTCTCTCTCTCTCTATCTCTTTCCTGCAGTCTCTCTCTCGTTCTCTTTCCAGCCGTCTCTGTCTCACTCTCGTTCTCTGTCCTGGAGTCGCTCCCTCTCGTTCTCTTTCCTGCAGTCTCTATCTCTCGTTCTCTGTCCTGCAGTATCTCTCTCTCGTTCTCTTTCCTGCCGTCTCTCTCTCTCTCTCTCGTTCTCTGTCCTGGAGTCGCTCCCTCTCGTTCTCTTTCCTGTAGTCTTCCTATCACTATCTCATTCTCTTTCTTGCAGTCTCTCTCTCTATTTCGTTCTCTTCATGTAGTATCTCTCCCTCTATCTCGTTATCTTTCATGCATTATCTCTCTCTCTCTCTCTCTCGTTCTCTTTCCTGCAGTCTCACTCTCTCTCTCTCCCGTTCTCCTTCATGCAATTTCTCTCTCTCGTTCTCTTCATGCAGTCTCTCTCTCTCGATCACTTCATGCAGTTTCTCTCTCTCTCGTTCTCTTACATGCAGTTTCTCTCTCTCTCGTTCTCTTGCATGCAGTTTCTCTCTCTCTCGTTCTCTTTCATACAGTCTCACTCT
>OZ038519.1:58422456-58457456 GCA_964036315.1 Acanthosepion esculentum | reverse complement strand
TTTAGGCAGCAATCCTTCTTTCATGCACATTTCAGACAAACGACAGACAAGGTGCTTTTGTTTAGTTTTTTATAAAATTTCTCATGCGATCTAATAATTTTTTTCTTTTCAGATGATAAATTATATAAAAACTGTCCGAATGGATTCAATATTTTAACTGTTTAAATAAGAAATAGTTTGTATGTATGTCTTCTAAAATGTTTCTATTTTTCAAAACACGCTCAATATATTGTTTTCCATCTTCATAGTTAATATTATTAAGTGTTGTTTTTTTTGTTTTTATTAATAAGGCTTCCATTATTCTTAGTCTTTTTTTACATGTAGATGATGCTATTATATTAGTGTTGTCGACAAGTATGTTACAAATAGTGTCCGGTAGGTCTCCATGAATATTTAAATGAATATTTAAATAAACTATTTCTTATTTAACAGTTAAAATATTTAATCCTTGAAAATGGATAAATGTATAGTCGAAAGCCCTCGGATGAAAAGAACATTCGGACAGTTTTTATATAATCATCCGAAATATAAAAGATCGCATGAGAAATTGTATAAAAAACTAAATAAAAGCACCTTGTCTGTCGTATTCAATGAAATGTGCATATATATATATTATGAAATGGACAAAGTCCGACAATTATTTTTATGTTTACACATTCTTTTTATAGATACAAATATTTAAGTAAATGCTCTGTTTATAATAAACAGTATTAACAACATTTACCGGCCTGAATGTCCGAGAAATTTTCATAGAAAATATGCGTCCTGACGTGCTCTTAACCGATCGAGCCACGGAGATTTTACTGTCTTTAAACCACAATTCTCCAGGATTCTCTCACGTACATTCATATTTGCTCAAAGCGTATCCAAATGTAAATAAATGACGCCACACATTATGAAATGGACAAAGTCCGACAATTATTTTAAGACATTTTTATGTTTATACATATATAAATATTTATAAATATATATTTGTATATAATATATATATATATATAAATATTTATAAATATTCGTATCTATAAAAAAAGAATGTATAAACATAAAAATGTCTTAAAATATATATATATATATATATATATATATATATATATATATATATATATATATATATATATATATCCCTAATTATATTCAGGTGGACCTCGTATACAAAATGCTGGTTTGATTCTTACCAATTTGGAAGATGAACTTGAGGCTGTGTTTACTTTCGTCGTATTCTTCATTAAAGTGGATGGTCAGCATGAAGGGTTGACCACGACGGACGATCAGCTGGCCATTCTGGGCCAGGTCAAATTGCTCAGTGTGATGGTGGCGGTCATTCTCATGCAGATGGTAATCTATATCTGTGACAACCAACATACCACTTTGAATGAGTTCCTGTTCAGTGATTTCTTCTGAAATTAGAAACAACGAGAAAGAAATATTAAAAACCCATCCATTTCTGAAAACGTAAATTCTTTTTTCTATTTTGCGCCATTTTTTCATAAATTTGAGCTATTTTAAAAATATCTCCGACTTCAGCCTGCAGAAGATTTGATGTTTGAAAAAGGTATACAATTTTATTTATTATCACAATATAATAAGATTAAAAGAATTTATAGGTTATTCATTTGTTTACTATCATATAATTCTGCTTATTCGTCTCTAAGTTAGCACGTGCAGTACGTCCTGCCGTTACCGCAGATAAATAATGGACAGTTTCTTTTTGACTGTCATTGAAAGAAAGAAAGATATAGCAGAGAAGCTGTCTGTTTTAGCGAGAAATAAAAACATTTAATAACTGGAAAGAAAAAAAGAAAGGAAAAAGAAGAAAGAAAGGAAAAAGAAAGAAAAAAGAAAGAAAGAAGAAAGAAAGGAAAAAGAAAGGAAAAAGAAAGAAAGAAAAAGAAAGAAAGGACAAAGAAAGATAAAAGAAAGAAAGGAAGAAAAAGAAAGAAAGGAGAAAGAACGAAAGGAGAAAAAAAGAAAGAGAGAAAGAAAAAGAAAGAGGGGAGAAAGAAAGAAAAAGAAAGAAAGAAAGGAGAAAGAAAGAAAAAAGAAAGGAGAAAGAAAGAAAAAAGAAAGGAGAAAGAAAGAAAGGTAAAAGAAAGAAAAAGGAGAAAGAAAATCAAGAAAGAAATAAAATGAATAAAAAAAGTAACGGGAAACGGAAATGAGGAAAAAATAAGGGAGAGAAAAAGAGATAGAGAGACAGAGAGAGGGAGAGAGGGAGGGAAATAGAACAGACGATAACGTTCTTATGCATTTAACGTCTGTTTCAGTGAAATGGAAAAACATGTCAATTTCACTTCTTTTCATTTGTACCCTCTTACTTCTTTAAATAATGACCTGCCTTCAGACTCATAAATGTTATTACAATATTTTGTTAAAATTGTTAAGCTCAAATATTTAATGGGGCGATGGGGTGTAATTTAAACGGAGATTTTATTGTCATAGAATTCGGAAGAAGATTATTCAATAATTAACTTACCGTAATTTCTCGAAAACAATACGCATTTTTACATAAAATTACAGGTGATAGTAGGGTGCGTATTATAAATAAGTTTAAACAAAAATATTTTTTTCGTTATTGATTTATAATAAGAAATACGTAATTGTTGTTCTAAAATAAAAAAGATATTATCCCAATTTTCATTTTAAATCCAGAAATAATAATTGTAACATTTTTTGTCAATAAATTTATGTTTATCAGTAACCGATTTATATTTATTTGGCGAAAAAATAAAACATTATAAAACGGCTAATTTCGAAGAAGAGAGGATATTAGGTTAACAATTTATTGAAATTTTAACTTTCTATTATAGAATCAATATTTAAATTGTCATGAAACAAATTATCATTCACAATATTATCTTTGTCCTGTTCAAAATTATTTTCGGCCTCTTCATTCACTTGCCAAATGATGTCATCTTCAGAGCCATCCATGGCTGTCGCGAGACAATACTTCTTAAACCTCTCTTTATAACATCCTCATTCATGGGTTCGCATTTTGGCGGGAAAATAAAATGTTATATTTATCGGGAAAACCGCCTGGTAATTTTCGGCATTATTTTAGCCACTTAGTTTCGATTTTATTCTTAATGTCAATGTCGACAAAATGTCTTCGTAATTATTATTATTATTATTATTATTATTTTTTTTACAAAATTTATAGATGCGTATTATACATAGGGATATATTTATTAATTTTGCGATCATTTGTTGGGGTGCGAATTATTTTCGAGAAATTACGTTAATCATTCTCATTCACCAAAGAATCCAAATAGCAAAACTAACATTTACATGGATACTAGCACTTCTTAGTGTTCACCGAGGGTTGTTAGAAAATGTACTAGATTGCAAAGTTTCATAGGTAGTCTTTACGATAGGAATCCACTGTAGTATCATGTTAAAGTTATAGTTTGCCCCTTGTTGCTTTCGGTACAGTAGGAGTTTCAGAATTGGCCCCCCTCTTGCCCATCATATTTAATCTTTAGTAAAAGGGAGAAGGAAGGTATTAAATAGGTCTTGGAAAGTTGTCATTGAAAGGGAGAAAGATATAGGAGAGATGCCGTCTGTTTTAGCGAGAAATGAAAACATTTAATAATTGGAAAGAAAAAGGAAGAAAAAAAGAAAGAAAGAAGAAAGAAATAAAAAGGAAAAGGAAAAGAAAGGAAAAGAAAAGGAAAGAAAAAGAGGAAGAATGAAAAGAAAGGAAAAAGAAGGGAAGGAAAGAAAGGAAAGGAAAGAAAAGAAAAAGGAGAAAAGAAAGAAAAGAAAGAAGAAAAAAGAAAGAAGAAAGAAAAGAAAAGAAAAAAGTAAGAAGAAATAAAAGGAAGAACAAAGAAAAAAAAGGAAAGGTAAGACACAAAGGAAAGAAAAAGGAAAGAAAGAAAAAGCAAGAAAGAAAAAGAGGAAGAATGAAAAGAAGAAAAGAAAGAACAAAGAAGAAAGAAAAGAAAAGAAAAAGGGAAGTTAAGAAAGAAAGGAAAAGGAAAGAAAGGAAAAGGAAGAGAGTAAAAGAGGAAGAATGAAAAGAAAGAAAAGAAAGAAGAAAGAAAAGAAAGGAAAGAAAAAGGAAAGAAAGAGAGAAAAAGTAAAGAAAGAAAAAGTAAAAAAAAGGGAAAAGAGAGAAAAAGGAAAGAGAGAAAAAGGAAAGAAAGACAAAGGAAGAAAATTTACAAGACATTTTAAAAGGAAGACGGAGGGAGGCAAGTTGCGTATAACTTATGATGTGTAAATTGTTAACTGAACAGGAATTAGGAGATATAAAAAAGACAAATCTTATTAAGGTCTACAAAGAATAAGAAGTTGTGAAGAGCCATGATCGCCTATGTCCTGAAGAAACACGGCGCATAGTGCTAAATGAAGGCACAGACGTGGGCCCCAATTTTTTTTTCTGGAACACATTTTCGGAATGAAAATTTTTCGCGCCTCAACAAATTTTGTGATAAAAAACATTTAAAAATTAAAAATAAACAAAAAAAACAGCGAGAGGGTTAAAGGGAGATAGCCGCGGATCTGAAGTTAGAACATTATCATTGTTAACTCTTTTCTTCAATATGCGGACAAAGTTACTGTATTTTTAATACTTGATATAAAAATAAAAAAAAATAACAGAATAATAAAATCGGTTAATAAATATTAATAAATATTTATATGGGAACTGCTGCCTGCAATCCATAATAATATTTTTAATTTTGAAATCATATTTATTTTTGGCATATGAATTTTTAAAAACTGTTTATAAATCTTTGTCTTTCAATCATTCCGCTTCACCCACTATCCTCTTCCGCCTCACCTAATATCCTCTTCCAACACACCTGCTATCCTCTTTCAACGCACCGACTATCCTCTTCCGCCTCACCCACTATCCTCTTCCGACGCAAATGCTATCCTTTTCCGCCTCAACCATTATCCGCTTTCAACGGATCTGCTATCCTCTTCCAACGCACAAACAATCCTCTTCCACCTCACCCACTATCCACTTCCAACTAACCCATTATTCTCTTCCGCCGCACCCACTATCCTCTTCCGCGGCACCCGCTATCCGCTTCAAACTCACCCACTATCCTCTTCCGTCTCACCTACTATCCTCTTCCAACTCACCCATTATGCACTTCCGCCTCACCCACTATCCTCTTCCAACTCACCCATTATCCTCTTCCAACTCACCCATTATCCTCTTCCGCCTCACCAACTATCATCTTCCGCCTCACCCACTATCCTCATCCAACTCACACATTATCCTCTTCCGCCTCACCCACTACCCTCTTCCAACTCACCCACTATCCTCTTTCGCCTCACCAAATATCCTCTTCCATTCACCCATTATCCTCGTCCGCCTCACCCACTATCCTCTTCCAACTCACCCATTATCCTCTTCTGACTCATCAAATATCTTCTTCCAAATCACCCATTATCTTCTTCCGCCTCACCCACTGTCCTCTTCCGCCTCACCCACTATACTCTTCCAACTCACCCACTATCCGTTTAAACCTCACACACTATCCTGTTCCAACGCATCTAATATCCTCTTCCACCTCACCTAATATCCTCTTCCGCTTCACTCGCTATCGTCTACCAATTCACCCATTATGCACTACCGCCTCACCCACTAACCTCTTCCAACTCACCCATTATCCTCTTCCAACTCACCCACTATCCTCTTCCGCCTCACCCACTATCCTCTTCCAACTCACCCATTATCCTCTTCCGCCTCACCCACTATCATCTTCCGCCTCACCCACTATCCTCTTCCAATTCATCCATTATCCTCTTCCGCCTCACCCACTATCCTCTTCCGCCTCACCCACTATCCTCTTCCAATTCATCCATTATCCTCTTCCGTCTCATCCACTATCCTCTTCCAACTCACCCACTATCCTCTCTCAACTCACACACTATCCTCTTCCAACTCACCCATAATGCACTTCCGCCTCACCCATTATCCTCTTCCGCCTTACCCACTATCCTCTTCCAATTCACCCACTATCCTCTTCCAACTCCCACAATATCCTCTTCCAACTCACACATTATCCTCTTCCACTTCACCCACTAACCGCTTTCAACTCACCCACTATCCTGTTCCGCCTCACCAATTATGCACTTCCGCCTCACCAACTATCCTCTTCCAACTCACCCATTATCCTCTTCCAACTCATCCATTATCCTCTTCCGCCTCACCCACTATCCTCTTCCAACTCACACACTATCCTCTTCCGACTCACACATTATCCTCTTCCGCCCCACCCACTATCCTCTTCCAACTCACCCAATATCCTCTTCCAATTAGCCCATTATCCTCTTCCGCCTCACCCACTATCCTCTTCCGCATCACCCACTATCCTCTTCCAACTCACCAACTATCCTCTTCCAACTCACCAACTATCCTCTTCCAACGCATCTACTATCCTCTTCCGCCTCACCCACTATCCTCTTCCGCTTCACCCGCTATACTCTTCCAACTCACCCACTATCCTCTTCCGCCTCACCCACTATCCTCTTCCAATTCATCCATTATCCTCTTCCGCCTCACCCACTATCCTCTTCCGCCTCACCCACTATCCTCTTCCAATTCATCCATTATCCTCTTCCGTCTCATCCATTATCCTCTTCCAACTCACCCACTATCCTCTCTCAACTCACCCACTATCCTCTTCCAACTCACCCATAATGCACATCCGCCTCACCCTTTATCCTCTTCCGCCTCACCCACTATCCTCTTCCGCCTCACCCACTATACTCTTCCAACTCACCCACTATCCGTTTAAACCTCACACACTATCCTGTTCCAACGCATCTAATATCCTCTTCCACCTCACCTAATATCCTCTTCCGCTTCACTCGCTATCGTCTACCAATTCACCCATTATGCACTACCGCCTCACCCACTATCCTCTTCCAACTCACCCATTATCCTCTTCCAACTCACCCACTATCCTCTTCCGCCTCACCCACTATCCTCTTCCAACTCACCCACTATCCTCTTCCGCCTCACCCACTATCCTCTTCCAATTCATCCATTATCCTCTTCCGCCTCACCCACTATCCTCTTCCGCCTCACCCACTATCCTCTTCCAATTCATCCATTATCCTCTTCCGTCTCATCCACTATCCTCTTCCAACTCACCCACTATCCTCTCTCAACTCACACACTATCCTCTTCTAACTCACCCATAATGCACTTCCGCCTCACCCATTATCCTCTTCCGCCTTACCCACTATCCTCTTCCAATTCACCAACTATCCTCTTCCAACTCCCACAATATCCTCTTCCAACTCACACATTATCCTCTTCCACTTCACCCACTAACCGCTTTCAACTCACCCACTATCCTGTTCCGCCTCACCAATTATGCACTTCCGCCTCACCAACTATCCTCTTCCAACTCACCCATTATCCTCTTCCGCCTCACCCACTATCCTCTTCCAACTCACACACTATCCTCTTCCGACTCACACACTATCCTCTTCCGACTCACACATTATCCTCTTCCGCCCCACCCACTATCCTCTTCCAACTCACCCAATATCCTCTTCCAATTAGCCCATTATCCTCTTCCGACTCACCCACTATCCTCTTCCGCATCACCACATTATTCTGTTCCAATGAATCTAATATACTCTACAGACTCACCCACTCTCTTCTTCCAGCGCACATACTATCCTCTTCTGCCTCACTCTCAATTTTCTTCCGCCTCACCTACTATCCTCTTCCAACGCACCCACACTCTTCTTCCAACGCACCTGCTATCCTCTTCAAACGCACCAACAATCCTCTTCCACCTCACCCACTATCAACTTCCAACTCACCCATTACTCTCTTCCGCCTAACCCACTATCCTCTTCCACTTCATCCGCTATCCTCTTCCAACGGACCTGTTATCCTCTTCCGTCTCACCTACTATCCTCTTCCAACGCACCTGCTATCCTCTTCCCCCTGACCCACTATCCTCTTCCGCCTGACCCATTATCCTCTTCCGCCTCCCCAACTATCCTCTTCAAACTCACCCATTATCCTCTTCCGCCTGACCCACTATTCTCTTCCGCCTCACATGCTATCCTTCCAACGCACCTGTTATCCTCTTCCGCCTCACGCACTATCGATTTCCAACGAATCTAATATCCTCTTCCGCCTCACCCATTCTCTTCTTCCAATGCACCCGCTATACTCTTCCAACGCACCCACACTCTTCTCTTCCACCTCACCCGCTATCCTCTTCCAACGCACCTGCTATCCTCTTCCGCCTCACCTTCTATCTTCTTCCAACGCACCTGCTATCCTCTTCCGCCTCACATACTATCCTCTTCCAACGCACCTGCTATCCTCTTTCGCCTTACTGCATATCATCTTCCAACGAATCTAACATCCTCTTCCGCCTCACCTGTTAACCTGTTCCAATGTGCCTCCTATCCTCTTCCGCCTCACCTACTATCCTCTTCCAACGCACCTGCTATCCTCTTCCGCCTCATCCACTATCCTCTTCCGCCTCACCTGCTATCCTCTTCCGCCTCACCCACTATCCTCTTCCAACGCACCTGCTATCCTCTTCCGCCTTACCTGCTATCCTCTACCGCCTCACCAACTATCCTCTTCCGCCTCACCCTCTATCCTCTTCCGCCTCACCCACTATCCTCTTCCGCCTTACCTGCTATCCTCTACCGCCTCACCTGCTATCCTCTACCGCCTCACCCACTATCCTCTTCCAACGCACCTGCTATCCTCTTCAGCCTCACCCACTACCCTCTTCCAACGCACCTGCTATTTTCTTCCGCCTCACCCACTACCCACTTCCAACGCTCCTGCTATCTTCTTTCACCGAATCTATGAGGTCCGCTGCACTGTTTGTGAACTGTTCGTTCTCATTCTTTAATAATATTTCTTATACATTCGCATTCAGTAACCCCTTGTGTCTTCGTTACCTTGCTTCGAGTAAAATGACTATATATATATATATATATATATATATATATATATATATATATATATATATATATACATTGAAATGGACAAAGTCCGACAATTTTTATGTTTAACATTCTTTTTATAGATACAAGTATTTAAGTAAATGCTATGTTTATAATAAACAGTATTAACGACATTTACCGGCCTGAATGTCCGAGAAATTATTAAAATGTTATTAATACATGTTTGTTTACATTTCTATATGCATCGAGCAGATATGAATGTACGAGAGAAAATCATTGAGAATTGTAGTTGAAAAACAGTAAAACCGACCTTGCTAACCGAAACGCTCCTTTGTGGTTAAATCGGTAAAGCAAGTCAGGCGGCTATATGACGGTTCCGTATAGGATACAGGTTCGATTCCTGTTGGAGGACGCATATTTTCTATGAACATTTCTCGGACATTCAGGCCGGAAAAATGTCGTTAATACTGCTTATTATAAACAGAGCATTTACTTAAATATTTGTATCTATAAAAAGAACTTATAAAAATCTCTCTCTCTCTCTCTCTCTCTCTCTATATATATATATATATATATATATATAAGCAGGTATGCTTGAATAATCTAGATATCTATTTATTTTAATCCTCTCATATTTATGGAATTTTTTTAATGCTGGAAAAATTACAGCCGACACTAAATACAATTAATTATGAATATAGCAACGAATTTTTTAAATGTCTATAGCAGTAAAGTTTTAAAATAGGTAAATTGTAATTGGTGAAAATAACTAGAATTATATCAGAATGTTTTAAAACACGTAATTACGATTTTTAATAAAGATTTTTAAAATATAAATTAAGTTACCTCCCTTATATGGTGGTAAATTTTTAAATTAACAGAGCACGTTCCTGTGCACCTCCAAAAAAATCATAACTCTCAGTTGTTTTAATTCTATGTCTTAGCAATTCATCCCTGAAGATGATCTTGGATGAGATTGAAACTACTTGGTAAAGTGAAAAGCATAAGAGCGATTATAGGCATTTTTATAAACTTTCCACCTCATTTTTATAAACTTTCGCTCACCGGCTCTTTTGCTATCCAACAACATAGCTTTTCTTTGTGTATTTCTTTTATCTACATTACCCACCTCTTATCTGTAAATGCATACAGACATATACAGAAAGAAATTCCATGGTGATGAAGATGATTTTATAAGACAAAGACTAATGAAAAAGAGGAGATTAAAGTGTTAGTATGGATTCAGCAAATACACAAAATCAGAAAGGATTGTACGACAAGGATGGGTCTTCTCGCCAGAATGATTTAACCTTTACAACAAAGCGATCCTGACAGAACTAGAAGTCCTATCAGGATATATTATGAGCGGACACCATAAGATACGCAGATGGAATTGTGTTGATGGTAGACCCAGAAAGAACTCCGGGTTTATGCAGTAAAAGAAAGCAAGAAGAAAAGACTAATTACTAACTGTAAGAACATAAAATGTTTTTCAGTAAAAGATACACTCTAGTGATGGCTGACTCAGAAGGAAAATTGAAAGAACTTTCGGATAAGGTAGTAAAGGAAAGCAAGAAGAAAGGACTAATTATCAATTGTAAGAAAGTAAGACTTTTAAGTGAGCTTGATCTATTTAGAAAGGATATAAGAATAATCAGAAGTTATAATGGCAGCAAACCGCCTGCATACGGACAGAAAATGAATTTAATAAATACAGAAAAATAGAAAGGGGGTACGTAAGGTGCTTTCTAAAAGCTAAGCAAAGTATTAAGAAACAAGAAAGTTTCATTAGAAACAAACATTGCAAAAAGCGTTGAATTGTTATATAAGTCCTCCTATATGGCAGTGAATGCTGGACAATCTCCTCACAGATGAAGAAGAGACTTGAAGCAAGAGAAACAAAGAAAAGAGTGCTGAATTCTTATGTAATATCAGTCCTCCTATATAGCAGTGAATGCTGGACAATCTCCTCACAGATGAAGAAGAGACTTGAAGCAACAGAAACAAAGAAAAGAGTACTGAACTCTTATGTAATATCAGTCCTCTTATATGGCAGTGAATTCTGGACAATCTCCTCACAGATGAAGAAGAGACTTGAAGCAAGAGAAACAAAGAAAAGAGTACTGAACTGTTATGTAATATCAGTCTTCCTATATGGCAGTGAATGCTAGACAATCTACTCACAGATGAAGAAGAGACTTGAAGCAACAGAAACAAAGAAAAGAGTACTGAACTCTTATGTAATATCAGTCTTCCTATATGGCAGTGAATGCTAGACAATCTACTCACAGATGAAGAAGAGACTTGAAGCAACAGAAACAAAGAAAAGAGTACTGAACTCTTATGTAATATCAGTCCTCTTATATGGCAGTGAATTCTGGACAATATCCTCACAGATGAAGAAGAGACTTGAAGCAAGAGAAACAAAGAAAAGAGTACTGAACTGTTATGTAATATCAGTCTTCCTATATGGCAGTGAATGCTAGACAATCTCCTCACAGATGAAGAAGAGACTTGAAGCAAGAGAAACAAAGAAAAGAGTACTGAACTGTTATGTAATATCAGTCTTCCTATATGGCAGTGAATGCTAGACAATCTACTCACAGATGAAGAAGAGACTTGAAGCAAGAGAAACAAAGAAAAGAGTACTGAACTGTTATGTAATATCAGTCCTCCTATATGGCAGTGAATGCTGGACAATCTCCTCACAGATGAAGAAGAGACTTGAGGCAACAGAAATGTAGTTTTACAGAAGGATGCTGAGAATACCATGGACTTATGAATAACGAGGAAGTTTTAAGGAAACCTCTAAACAAAAAGGACACTTATACTTAGAATCAGAAAGACATCGTTGGAATTTCTAGTGCACATAAGGAGGAAAGAGGCCTTGGAGAATTTAGCATTCACAGGACATACTGAAGGCAATAAAGCCGGAGGGAAACATCGAGTAATCTAAATAGAATAGAGATGAAAAGGGAGAGAGAAAAAACGGGCCCTAATAAGAGCAACAAAGTGTAGGAAGTTGTGGAGAGTCGTGATCTCCAACGTCCAGAAGAGACGCGATACATTCAAAAAGTCAATTTTCTCACCTCCTATTTCGTTTCGTGGTATCTGGGGTCTCATCATGTCCATCATTCGGTTGCTACCCCGTCTACCGAAAGGGTAAAACAATCGGCCATTGGGGTCCATATATCTTCCTTCGAAATCCATTGTAAAGCGAGACAAGTCCATATATCTCTCCGGGTTCTCCATATGCAAACTGAAGCGTCCGGGTTCCATATAACGCATGTCCATTGGCTCCATATTTCTCATATAGCCACGGTCCATGTAGGGGGCAAACGGCTGATTCTGGCCTTCCATGTAGTGGCCCCCAAAGTCCATAGGAAAGTTGGGCATGTCAGGATCTTTGCCGTCTTGATCGGCAGCGCGCTTGCTAACGGAACTTCTCCCTTGAGCGTCAGCAAATTTACCGTCAGGAACTCTTGAAGGTTCGACAAACCCTCCCTGAGAATCGATGTCTCTTCCTTGCATATCCATTTTCGGCATGCACTCCATGTTCCCGTCAAAACTGTTTTAAAATAAAAAAAATATATACAACTTAATTTTACGTTTAATCTACATTTAAATGTGACAGCGTATTGAAATAGCGGAAGAGCCCTTCCAGTAGTTAAGCAAAGTATTAAGAAACTTGAAAATTTCGTTAAGAACAAAGAAAAGGGTGCTGAACTGCTATGTAATATCAATCCTCCCATATGACAGTGAATACTGGACAATGTCCACAGATAAACAGGTGAGTTGAGACAATGGAGACACTGTTCTATTGAAGTGTGCAGTGAATATTATGTAAGGAACGAAAAAGTTTTATGAAAAACTAAAAAAAAAACTATAATTTGTAAGAAAATAATGTATGGTCGTTAGCAAAAAGGGTCAACCGAAGATGTGAGAGACAAACTGGGGAGGTCAGAATGAAACATCTGCATAAATGTAACTATCTGGGAAGGCGACGGAAAATGTGGCACCGAATTTCGAAGGAGGATTGGGAGAGCAAAAGATGCCTTCCAAAAGCTAAGCAGAGTACTAAGAAATAAGAGAATTGCCTTGGAAACAAAGAAAAGAACACTGAAATGCTACCTGATATCATGCCTCCCATATGACAGCGAATAATACTGGACAATTTCCTCACAGATCAATGAGAGTCTTGAAGCAAAAGATATGTGGTTCCGTAGACGCATGGTGAGAATAACATGGACCTAACATATGAGCAAAGAGGCGTTCCCCCCCCCCAAAGAAATTGGAAAGAAAAAGACAATTATACTTAGAATCAAAAACAGACAGATGGAATCTCTGGAAAATATAATGAGGAAAGAGGGTTTGGAGAATTTGACACTTACAGGACATATTGACGGTAACAGGAGTAGATGGAAAGAGCGAATAACATATCTAAGAAGTTTCTGTACATGGATGGCATAACAGGGAATCGGAGAGATAAGATGACAATTATTACTTACAGCGACAAACGATAGGAAGTTGTAGAGAGCCACGATCAACCTACTTAATGAGCTTGTGTAACGGGATGACAGAATGGAAGGGACAGTAAGGAGACAAAATTGCTTAGAGCGACAAAGAATAGGAAGATGTGGAGAGCTATGATCAACCTACCTAACGAGCTTGATTAAATGGAAGGCAGAGCTTTAACTGCGAGAGATATTAAGGAGACGATTATTGCTTAGAGTTAAAAAGGGTAGGAAGTTGTGGAGGGCCATGATTAACCTGCATGATGAGCTTGTGTAAATGGATGTCAGAAGAAGGAGTGGGGAATAGTAAGGAGATAAATATTGTTTAGAGATACAAATTTAGGAAGTTGTGGAGAGCCATAAGCAACCTAGTTAACGAATTTGTATTAATGGATGGCAGAACACGGACTGAAAAGAAAAGTAAGGAGACAAATTTGCTTAGAACGAATAGGAAGTTGTGGAGAGCTCTGATCAACCTACCTAACGAGCTTGAGTAAATGGAAGGCAGAACTTGAATAGCGAGAGATGGTAAGGAGACATATTGCTCAGAGCTAAAAAGGATAGGAAGTTGTGGAGAGCCATGATCAACCTACCGAATGAGCTTGTGTAAATAGAAGGCATAAGAAGGAATGGGGATAGTAAGTAAACAAATTTTGTTTAGAGCTACAAAGAAGAGGAAATTGTGGAGAGCCATGATTGGACGCGTCTTGAAGGGATAGAGTGCATAAAGAAAGATTTTTCACTTCTTGATTTCAGATGAAGCCATGGGAATGTTCAAATATATTTCAGTGAACTTTTCACTTTGTAAAACTTTCAGTGAGTTTTCAATTAGAGTTTCGATATATTTAAAAAAAGCGCAACTTGAAATTGCCGTTAGGGTGAGAAATATCTGGTCGGGTATCATATAAGTATGGCCTGTTTTGTAGCTAAGGTAATTCGTACTTACCCCCTGCCCAGTTTTTAAAGGTGTATTTACTTTAATCTAAATTCCTTATTAGATAAAGTATCGGGTTTTAGAAAGAAACACCTCGTTTCGCGAACAGAGAACGGATGAGTTATTCACCTTTGCATAGTTGGATTAACTAAGAGAGTTAGTATTGATTTTCTAAGCGAGGCTTAGATGTAGCACAAGGCCGAACGTATTGGGCACCCATTGAAGATCGAACCCACTATTCAGTTGTAACAGTTTTAGCAAGTCCTGCTTGCTAACCATTACACCACGCCGAGGCGCCCGACTAAGAGAATTAGTATCCTTGGTACTGTTAGAGAATTAGTCCAGACCGTAGAAAGGTTTGGAATGAGACGTTCTGCAACCAATGTCCCAACTGACACCAATAGGGAACAAAAGATATTCTTCGATGGTAGCCGACGACCTCCCCTTAACTTAAAGTTCGTAATCATTTAGACTGCTACCCTCACCTATTGTAAGTACAATGTTTATGTCATTTTATTATATACATTAGTTACACTGTTCAGACTGTTATCCTCATCTTTATTGTCATATTCACGACGTTTCGGCTGTTGTACACCCCAGCATTCGTCAGGATACGTCTATATTGCTGAGATGAAGTATTGTAACTATTTACATTGTCCGGACTGTTGTCCTCATTGTCATATTCACGACGTTTCGGCCATTTCACGTTCCGGCCTTCTTCCGGTATTATACGTTGATATCCCAAAGGGCACATGAGTGGATAAAAGCGTTGGTTGAATAGATCCAGTGACTTGACCCAATGAGTTGTGAGTTCAATACCTGGCCACATCAGAGGTGAACAAAAAACTTGGAGAGTTGAGTTATTAAAGAGAATGAACCGAAACTGATATCCAAAAAAAGGCATGGCATGTGGAATGAGGACAATCTACCCCCATGGACTATATAAAGGGTTCGGTGCGAAATTCCACCTGAAGAAGGCCAGAGTATACAACGGCCAAAATGTGAATATGGCAATAAAGATGAGGACAACAGTCCGAACAATGTATATAGTGTAAATAGTTACAATCTCGGAAATAAAGACAGATCCTATTTTAATGGTGCTTCGTATTGTTACAGTTAATAAAAATGGTAAACGTATTTTGCCCCCACCCCGCCTTCATTTCCGTTAGTACCTTGTGTTTATGTATTTGGGAGACCCTTGAGGTAGACAATTTTGCTGTCACATGATTTGGACAATTTTGTTTTTATACCGGGTGTAAAAACAAAATTGTCCAAATCATGTGACAGCAAAATTGTCTATTGAACCGTTGTATCTTAGAAATGATTAAAGATATCTTACTGGAATTCTCCGAAGTTTTTTTTATAACACTATTGGACACCATTTTGAGAAATAAGAATGTATAACTACTTTATAAACTTACCAGAGGAATCGAGATGAAATCGATCATAAATGAGAATGACATGGTCATCATTAATTAATTATCGCTAAGGATCGGAAGCTCATGAAGGATTGAAATAAAGTTTATATATATATATATATATATATATATATATATATATATATATATTATTAGGAGGATTTGATAATTATATTTAAGTAATTCATTGAGTCTGAAACCTCAACAGAATGCAGAAAGTACTGGACGGCCGTTTCGTCCTATATTTGGGACTCATCAGCAGTGCGCAGCCACTGCCGAGATATAGATATCCCAAATATAGGACGAAACGGCCGTCCAGTGCTTTCTGCATTCTGTTGAGGTTTCAGACTTGATGAATCACTTAAATATAATTATCAAATCGTTCTAATAATTTCTATCATGTGTATATCATTGCTTGAACCGGCTTCTAATGCTCTGGAGTGAGCGGCTTGGTGAGAGTAGTTGTGGCTCCAGGGGACACAGTTCTATGGTTAAAGAGAATCTCAGTAGAGTTCCACCACGGAATATGTGAGCGAGCGGCGCTATATCGAGTCTGATTTGCTATCTCTTCGTCACCGAGGCCCGTTGGTATGATGTTTGCTTGACAACCTAACTGCCAGGGTTTCAATTCTCGGTAGTGGAGGCGCACTGCTGATGAGCCCCAAATATAGGATGAAACGGCCGTCCAGTGCTTTCTGCTTTCGGTTGAGATTTCAGACTCGATAAATTACTTATATATATATATATATATATATATATATATTGATCATTTTTCAACTTATTGAGGATGATCTTCTCCCTCTCTAACCTTCTAACTTCCTCTCCTGTAGTAACAAGGTGTATCGCTCGTTTCCCGTACGATTTTGTTTTCAAATTTATTTTTCCACTGTTCTTTGGATTGTCATAGCTGAAACTCCTCTCTCACGTACCAAACGTCTTATGAATTGAGTTGGATCTTTTCTAATTGAACACTTTTGCTCTAAGTTGAAATGATGCTCCCTCTTCCTGTTGTGACCTCCTGATCCAGTTTCCCTCGCTACTGTCCCCTCTTTTTTTAAAAATTCACCCTTCTCTTGATGGTTGTTGAATGGACTTTGAAGATGAAAGCCAGAGTATGAATATTGGTACCATTACTGAAGATCTGAATGATTTTTTCCTCTGACCATTGCTCAGTTAAGGAGACATAATGAGGCTGACAGAAAATGATTTTAACCTGTTCTCTTTCTAGCTGAATAACTCCAAGGGTTTTTCAGTGATTCTGACGACAAATGGTCTCAAGATGGCTAAACGTCTTATCTGAAAACTATTATATAGGAATAAAGTGTCGCTATCGACACTTGTGTTTGAACCTAGATCGCCAGTAAACAAACATAGGCGATCTTATTACTGAACTAAATAGATCACGTGACCATAGAGAAATCGCATGACGTCTAACGTATTCGCTATCTCTATTCTATCCTCTATACTATAAGGAGTTCCATTTCTTCTCTAGCTTTTATTACTATTAGGATCTCTATTCACTATATGAAGTACTATTAGTACGAGTATTGTTCGAAGGCGTCTGACCCCAGTATTGTTCAACGGCGTATTATAATTGGTATCTTCGAATGCAAAGTATCCTACTGCGTTGTCATCATAAAAGTGTCAACAAGGCTCATTTGGAGACAAAATCAAGAGTCTTCTCGGCATTTTGACGTTCTGAAATGACACCGAATATGAAACATTTTGATATCTCTTATGGAGGACTCACTACATGATAGGTTCACCACAGATCAACTCATTTTAGGTAAAGTTTTCTGATGGATTAAATGCGGATGATATATTGTCATTTCTAAAAGTGATTGGCCTCTACAAGAAAATATAAAACAAGAGATAATAACGATAAAACAAAGTTTTTATGATAAATTTTTTTTTAAATCTACGAAGCCAGACACTTGATTAAAAAATCTCTATTTGCAGAAATAAGACTAAGAAACCGGATATTGGGAGAATAAATATTACCCACAATTCTTTAATGGAGGAAATAATAATACCTGCAATGTAATTGTCTCTCGACAGTGGCCTTCTTTGCAAAAGTGTTAATGAAACTTGATCTACAAAGTGATTTTGTTACAAAGAATATATATATATATATATATATATATATATATAAATAAAAGTGAACATAGAAGTCAAAACTATATTTCTTCATATATATATATATATATATATATATATATATATATATATATATATATATATGTATGTATGCATGAGATTATCCTAAGGAGTCAGGCAAACCTACCTAGGTTTCACCTAAACGGATCGTCAGGGCGATGCCGGCTGAAAAGGGAAATTATGGAACTGAATTCATAGCTAAAACCAAAAATAACCATGACCACGTGACAAAAAAAAAAATGATTATCTTAGGTTTTGCTCTACTTAGTGTATTGAGCACTTTATGTAGTTGTCTTTTTACTCCTTTTGGGGCTTTTTCTTTGGTCTTGGAGCTTGAACACTGGACGATTGTTTTCGCCTTGGTTTAATGTTCTTGGTTCTTTCTTTTTATTCCTTGGGTACCGATTTGTTCTACTGCAAGTTGAGCTATCCGAGGTTTTTCCAAACGAGTACCACCATATATATATATATATATATATATATATATATATATATATATATATATATATATATATATATATATATAAGCATTACATAAGCCTTTGAGGTTGATATGGCATAAAACAAAAAACAAACCGATGGATTCATTTCTTCGGTATTTGCAAGAGAGAACCACATGCTACAAGCATATTTTGTGATGTCAGCGAATACTCGTTGTCATTTTCGTAATGCTCGTTGTAGTAGAGACTTTGTAATCGCAGATACAACTATAGTAACGCCGTTGAACAATTCTGGTGGCAGACGCCATCGAATGCTCGTTGTAGTAGAGATTTTGTAATCGCTAATACAGCTATAGTAACGCCATTGAACAATGTTGGTGTCAGATGCCTTCGAATGCTCGTTGTAGTAGAGACTTTGTAATCGCAGATACAACTATAGTAACGCCGTTGAACAATACTGGTGTCAGACGCCTTCGAATAACACTCGCACTAATAGTACTTGCTTGATAATACTCGCTCGAATAGTAACCACCGAATAGGGATCTGAGTAGTAATCCGTTAAGTTTTTTTGAGAATGCAATATGTGAAGAGAATCGTTGATCGAACTAACTCTATATTTATTAAAGAAGTTTCGTTTGATCACTTTATAGCTTTCCAAATAGTAACAGAGGATAGAATAGAATTAGAGATCTTTAGTCGCCAGCCACTTCCTACATATAATCATTTCCTCTATGGTTACGCGGTCTATTTAATTCAATAATGGGATCGCCTGTGTTTGCTCACTGGCGATCTATGTTCAAACTCAAATGTCGGCAGCGAAACTTTATTCCTATATAACATATATGCAGATGATTTTAATCATTTAACATCATTTCTCAGGTGACGCCAAAACAAACAAAAAACTCAGTCAGTTATGTACCATGCGTGATACACGCTTAGACGATCATGTATCTTTCGATACATGACTGACGAGGCAGATTTTTTTCCCAGAGTAGGTTGCCATTTCTTTCTGCGGTAGACCAGTTG
This sequence comes from Acanthosepion esculentum, assembly GCA_964036315.1. Lineage (NCBI taxonomy): Eukaryota > Metazoa > Mollusca > Cephalopoda > Sepiida > Sepiidae > Acanthosepion > Acanthosepion esculentum. The sequence goes on along the minus strand of OZ038519.1, from coordinate 58,438,054 downwards.
CCATTCAAGGCTATAGAACACTATCTGTCCTGCTATTTACCCATAGCTGGAGGGGTGAAGAAGATTCATACGTTTCCCAAGGGCATTTACATTATACATACTCTATTCTCTCAGTAATGCTTGTCTTCATTCCTGACCACTGACAATCCCTTTCTTCCTCATTTTCAATGCATTCCTATAGTAAAATCATTAGTAATCAGTCAGTTATGTGACATGTGTGATACACGCATAGGAAATCATGTATCTTTCGATTCTAACGAGGCAGATTTTTTTCCCAGAGTAGGTTGCCATTTCTTTCTGCGCTAGACCAGTTGCCAACCAAGGCTATAGAACCCGGTCTGTCCTGCTATTTACCTATAGCTAAGGGGAGAAGAGGTTTCGTACCTTTCGCTAGGGTATTAGCACACAAAGGTGAATGTAATGGATTTAACTGGAAAGTCAGTCGGTTATGTGCCATACGTGATACACGTTTAGGCGATCATGTATCTTTCGATCCATGACAGACGAGGCAGATTTTTTTTTCTCCGCAGTAGGTTGCCATTTCTTTCGCGATTGACCAGTTGCCATCCAAGATGTCTTGGTATTTAAGAAGGGGGGTGGAGAGAAGAAGAGGATTCATACCTTTCCCACGTATTACGGGTATTAGCACGTAAGTGAATGTAATGGATCTGACTGGAATTCGAACTCGGCCCTTCAATTTCTCAATCCGAGCCGCTATCCATTATTCCACCGTTCCTTCTAAACAAACAAACAAGCAACAAAAAAAACAAAAAAAAAACTAAAAAAAAACCCAACCAAACAAACAACAACTACCAATTCTTAAACCAAATACAATATAGACGGAAACTACTTTCCCGCCCGATATCGGCAAAGTCGCTATCGCGTTATAGCAACTGGATATCGAATATTGCTTTACAAATAACTTACCTTGCGTTGCCGTCTATGGGACGGTGCCTGTCTTTATCGGCGTGGTGTCTTTTGTCCATGTGAACTGGTTTACCAACATCGCCTATAAACCCGTCATAATGATCTCCAGGTCCTTGGCTGATATGAGCATTGCCATAACGCGGTGGACGTTGAGGCATCATAGGCGGGCCAAAGTTTTGTTGCATTCCCACTGGCATATGCATGGGGGCGTCGCTTTTCGTGGGGAGATCTTTACCTGGTTGGGAAAGGCGGAAAAGAACAAAAAAACATAAGAAGGTAGAAGGGGGTGGCAAAGAAATAATTAGTACAACTCAGTTTGAGAAATTATTTTTTTAGTAAAAAGGCGACCGTCCGAAGATTATGTGGCGTTGGGGGTTTATGTTTCTGGTCTCAGTATATTATGAGTTTCTTATGCTTATAAAGCCCCGCTTTTTTATTGTTAGAATATCTTCAGATTGATTGCTATCCAATTATTACGCCATCCTAGGTATGACGATAAACTACATCCGCCTCCTGGCTAAGACGATAAACTACAGCCAACAGCAAGGCCTCTGATCAGGAGATGTTGAGGAGCGTGGAACCACGTCTTCATTGCTTGTGTTCCCAGGTCCATCCTGATTCAGAGTGGTAGGACCTGTTAGGGTCCCAGATATGGGCAAATAGTTAACCCCCAAACTAGGGTCAAAACAATATGAAAGTGTAAAAATGTGTTTTAATACCAGCAATACATTTTTTTAAAATATTACCAGCATTACATTTAAAAAAAATTACCAGCCATATATTTTTGAATAAAAATCTTACCAACAATACACTTTTGAGGGAAAAATATTACCAGCAATACATTTAAAAAAATTACCAGCCATATATTTTCGAGGGAAAAATATTACCAGAAATACATTTTTGGAAAAAAAATTACCAGCAATACATATTTTGAAGATAAATATTCCTAGCAATAAATTTTTGAAGACAAAATATTAGCAGTAATACATTTTTGAAAAAAAGATATTACCAGCAATAAAAATCTTGTCGGCATTTAAATAATTCACTGAGGTTGATATGCCGTAAAGCAAAGCAAATCAAAGCAAATCAAGCCAATTGTTATAGAATGCGAAGGCAGGCCCAGAATGGCAAACTACTGGTCAGAACTCTGATGACGCGAACTGAGGTGGTGGGGGTGAATCCTGTGAGTGTAGAATTTCGAATGTGATAAATTACATTTTTTTAGATTTTTCATATAATATTAAAAAGAGCGGGAAAACACTCAATGGCCAATGCACGCTCAGCAAACTATGAGGTCGAGTTCAGTAATGATTTGTCTTGACTTACATCCAATGAGCTGAAAGGAGATGAAACTGAACACACACAAACAGATATCACTGTGTGTGTATGCGCATAGAACCTCGCAGATTTCGACTTGATGCAGCTGCAGTTCAAACACAAGAGAAGACGTGGTTACATAGCTTTTGCAATCTCCATCAGCGCGTGCTGAATAAAACATGTATGGGTGATTTCAAATGAATCATCAACAACAGCAGCTTGGACGGTCAGTGAATCTTCGCTGACGATTCGAAATCAGTTTTTTTCTGTGAACCATCTTATGTGAGACTACCCACCTCTGCACAAAGATATAGACCCCACGTCGTAGAATTTCTGTGCGGCGGATCGAGCGAGAGGCAGGCTCACAGGTAAAAGAAAAACACAACTACAAACTTGGGTAGGACGAAAAGAGGAGGGAAGGCGTGTGACCTTTTTGTGGACGACCAACTCCGGGCTGACTCTCGGCTGGCAAAAAAATATATATCTTAACTAACAATGTCCGGCTGCTAATGGGTCGCTCTTCGATGTTACGTGCTCCGGCCTAAATCAACCTTCCTCGAACCTAAACTAAGTCTAACTAACCCGTGGCCCAAAGCGCTGCCGTATATATGGAGAATCCTCTTTCATCATTTCCGGACAAGGGACACCCACGAATAAACCCATAACATTTTCATGACCATTTCTCTCTTTGAAGAAAGTGGACATAAAAATATTTCTTAGCCTAGCTGACTCCGATTCAGGGACATTAAATTCAAACCCTTTTAAGTTTTGACCAGAGCCGGTCTTTTTCCTATCGTCGTATTTTGATAAGTACTTAACACTTATCTACCCTTTTCGCCATATGTCCAAAACATGTTTTTATCTAGATTCCTAATCTAATCATTTGGTCTTGAAGTTTGATACCCAGGTCAAATCTAACTAATCTTCTCGCACATATGTGTGCGCGCGCACGCACACACAGATGTGGGGGTGTATATATACACACACACAGATGTGCGGGCGCACACACACACACGCGTGCGCATATATCCAACTCATAGTGTCACACTTACCCAAAGACTAACTCAACCATAGACTATTTTACTCCATTTTGATTCTTGTATTCACGTACATATCTTTGTAAATACAAATTATTTATTTGGCAGGCATATCTGGTTCCTTTATTTTTATTTTATTTATTATTATTATTATTATTGCATAAAAAAAGAAACAAAAACCGTGTACGATCAAATTTCTTACATATTTGATAAATCCAACATTGTCGTATAAGAATATTGATTTAGAAAATAAAACCCTTTACGGAATAACAAATGGAATTTGTTTTAAGAAAACGTATTAATATTACCAACCAGCAGGACTGGATACTGGCATGCCTCGGGAGCGGTGGAAGTAGCTGAAAAGGGGCCAGTTTTTGAGTCCGTGAAATGTCCTGTGGCCGTGAGGTTTACTCATCTGAAAGCGAGAAAAAGAAGAACGGATTAGCAATGCGGTCGTCAAACTGATTTTCAAGGCAAGGCGTAGAGCGGAAAGAAAGACACGGTTAACAAGAATTGAAAACACATCGAACAATTTGTATTTAGACATAAGAATCTGAGAAAATCTACATTGTTATCGGTCCTGACCTGGCATCTCGGCTTCAGTCACATCCCCACCGCCGTAATGTAGCTCCCCTGTTCCTTTTCTATAAATGTTTTCATGGTAATTATTCTGGTGACCTTTTTCTTTTGGTATCTCCATTTCATGAATTTAAGCGTAGTACTAGATTGGCAGTTAGGTCTCTCAATTTAATTGTTGAAATTGGTAAATGCAACCGTAAGTTCTGTTCTAATAGATTCTTCTCTCGCACTTCTCACTTGTGGAAGTCTTCAAACCTGTTGCATTCCAGTCAACTACAACCTTTAAAACATTGTGACATTAAGAAGTGCGACGTTAGATGTCATCTTCTGTCGCCTTGAATCAAGTTCATCATATTGTCCTTTCTCTGCAGTGACTTTTCTAAGCTTCTTTCACTCACAGTAACTCATTACATCTTAGTGGCTTTATCGTCTTGCTTGGGTGGAAATGATTAAAATTTTTTTTTTTGTAGATAATAATGGTTTAGTGAGACTAAGTCTTACTAATTAATCCATAGCTGGGGGAGAAGAGGTAGATTCATACCTAATCAAAATTTGATAAATGGACGATAAATTATGTGGATATAAAGTGGGGGATATAACCTATATTATAATCAAAATATAAACTGATCCCTCATTTTGTGGCCATGGTAATTTCTATACATTTATGGTTCAGAGAATGTAAATAAATCTGAAAGACATGCCTGTGTGGCTAATCAGTATTTCATTGATTGATTGATTGATTCACTTTCTACGGCTTACCAACAAACAAAAAATTATAAAGTGGGGGATCAATTCTACATTACAATCAATATATAAACTGATCCCTCACTTTGTCACCAGAGTAGATTCTATACCTTTCTATTCCAGAGAATGTAAATAAATCTGAAAGACATGCCTGTGTGGCTAATCAGTATTTCATTGATTGATTCCCTTTCTACGGCTTACCAACAAACAAAAAATTATAAAGTGGGGGATCAATTCTACATTACAATCAATATATAAACTGATCCCTCACTTTGTCACCAGAGTAGTTTCTATACCTTTCTATTCCAGAGAATGTAAATAAATCTAAAAGACATGCCTGTGTAGCTAATCAGTATTTCATTGATTGATTGATACGTTTTCTATGGCTTATCAACAAACAAGAAATTCTAATGTGGATATAAAGTGGGGTATAAATTCTACATTACAATCAATATATAAACTGATCCCTCACTTTGTGACCGGAGTAGTCTCTATACATGGCTAACCAAACATTTGAAATTATTAAAAAAAAAAAAATGTTTTTCGCCAGAAAAAAATTAAATGCGACGTCAATCGACATCGCCTGTCTCCTCGAATCGAGTTCATTTTAATCCTTTCTCCTGAGTAACGTTTTCTCAGTTTCATTCAAACTGTCTTTCATCGTCAGTAACTCTATGCGTCTTAGTGGCTTTACTGCCTTGCTTGTGGTGATGCGATGCAATGATGCGATGAAAAAATATGAATCAGGCCGATAGCTTAAAAAGAGTTCACGCTAACCGTGGAAACAATACGAAAGGGTGCCCTTGATTCTCATAAAAATCCTCTGTTGGCCTGGAAGTCTCATTTCTATCCAATTCTTTAGCTTTGAAAAAGCCAGTATGATTCTAATAAAAGGGAAAATGGTTTTTGGAGAGTACCCGTGAATTTAATGCAATATCTTATTAAATTGAATAATTTCTGTTTTGGGGAACCAGTTGTAATGGTGAATGCAGCTTCCTACTCAACCTTCTCTTAAATATGCCATATATATATATATATATATATATATATATATATATATATATATATATATATATATATATATATATGTATATATATATATATATATATATGTATATATATATATATATATATGTATATATATATATATATATATATATGTGTGTGTGTGTGTGTGTGTGTGTGTGTAAAACTTACTTTTGAGAGAAGTGTATTAAAGAAAATCAGAGGTATAGCAAAATATGATCAGTACTAAAAACAATAATAATTTCGAAGCCGGTATATATAAAATAGTCAGAACTGCTCCTCTCATTACATTGGGGAAACTTGCAGAGATTTAAAAAACAAAAAATCAAACGTATCTATGAACATAAAAGGGATATTATGCACAACAATTTATCAAACGCATTAGTTATACATAGAAATAAATTCAAACACTACTTTGATCTAAAGAATACCCCACATATCAAATGAGAAAAGTATCTTAGACGGAAAATTCTTGAGAATGCCTTTATGGAGTCAGATCAAAATATAAATCTGCGTATCGGACTTTTTCAAATAACTCAATTCCTAAAAGAATTACTCCTATCCCAAGTCAACATACATGACTACAAAAATGTAAAAAAAAATAATAATAAAAAAACAGATAAATTCATAACCTAATAATTATTTAAAATATATAATATATAAATTAATCCCAAACTAAAATAATTTAAATACTAATTTGCATAAAAAATGCTAATATACAAAAATTATTTTCCCCTCCCGAAAATCCTATTTTTTAAATAGTGGACCAGTCTATTTAAGTAGTACCCCCACCTACATGCATCCATAGAAGTCATGTTTGAAGATGTTATCTTTGGCTGCTATAATTTTTTTTATTAGTTATTAGCATAAATGCTTACATGCTTTCTCCCCATCTCTTCCACTCGAGCCAATTTGCTTTCTCCCCCTCTCATTAACTCTAGCCACGTATCTTACTTGCGTAGTCCCTCCAGCCCGCACGATTTCTCCCCTTTTCATCCACTCCAACCCTCATGATTTCTTCCTCGTTTCATCCATTTCAGCCCTCATGATTTCTCCGCATTTCATCCACTCGAGCTGACCTGCTTTCTCCCCGTTTTCTCCAGGTTTCATCCACACAAGCCCTCATATGTTCTACTCGTTTCACCCACTCCAGCACTCATGCTTTCTCCCCGTTTCATCCACTGGAGCCGTCCTGTTTTCCGCCGGCGTTTCATCCATTCGAGCCGTCCTGTTTTCCGCCGGCGTTTCATCCACTCGATCCGTCCTGTTTTCCGCCGGCGTTTCATCCACTGGAGCCGTCCTGTTTTCCGCCGGCGTTTCATCCACTGGAGCCGTCCTGTTTTCCGCCGGCGTTTCATCCACTGGAGCCGTCCTGTTTTCCGCCGGCGTTTCATCCACTCGATCCGTCCTGTTTTCCGCCGGCGTTTCATCCACTCGAGCCGTCCTGTTTTCCGCCGGCGTTTCATACACTCCAGCCCTCGGACTTTCTCCCGGTTTCAACCTCTTCAGCCCTCGGGCTTTTCTCCCCGTTTCATCCACTTCAGCCCTCATGCTTTCTCCCCATTTCAGCCATTTCAGCCCTCATGCTTTCTCCCCGTTTCATCCACTTCAGCCCTCATGCTTTCTCTCCGTTTCATCCACTTCAGCCCTCATGCTTTCTCTCCGTTTCATCCACTTCAGCCCTCATGCTTTCTCTCCGTTTCATCCATTCGAGCCTACTTGCTGTCTCTCCGTTTCACCCACTCCAGACTTGTCCGTTTTACTCAACCGAAAACAGATCCTCGACTGAGTCATCCTCCACCCAAAGTCGGAGGTCTTTACATCCTCTGTCCGAAGACAGAGGTCTTGTCTTGTCGCGAGCCTGAGACTGATTGACTGGTATTTACCAGTACCCCCACTGTAGACTAGATGCGACACAACCCGAGCGTTTCCACCCGGGGTACTGGTCAAAATTTATCCAGCCCCCGCCAAAGCGAGCTCGGATACAGAATACAGAAGATTTTCCCGCAGTAGGTTGCCACCTCTTTCTGTGGTAGACTTGTTGCCAACCAAGGCTATAGGACCCATTCTGTCCTGTTATTCAAATTATAGCCGAGGGAAGAAGAGATAAAGCCAGTAAAGTGCCATCACGTGATACACACTTGGGCGATCATGTCTCTTTCGATTCATGACTGACGAGGCAGAAGATTTTCCCGCAGTAGGTAGCCGTTTCTTTCTAGGGCAGACTGGCTGCCAACCAAAGCTATAGAACTCAGTTTGTCCTGCTATTCAACTCATAGGGAAAGGTATGAATTCAAACTTAAAATTGATGACAAGTGTATAACAACGAATAAGTTAATGTAAAAAACCTGACTGGAATTCGAACACGGATCTCCGATTTTCCTTTACGAACCGTTATCCATTACATCAAAACATGGATCCTTTAGTAGAGTTACCATTAGAAATTGCTATGGAAGATGAGACGTGCTTTAATTTGGGAAATAAAATTAAATTTTTATTAATACGTTCCCGGCTTACCTCGGCTATTTGAACCCTTACATAATGCCATCAATGTTTTTGGTAGGGTCACCATTAGAAATTGCTATAGGAGATGACTTGTGCTTTATTTTGGTAAATAAAATTAAATTTTTATTAATACGTTCCCTGCTTACCTCGGCTATTTGAACCCTTACATAATGCCATCAATATTATTATTAGAGTCACCATTAGAAATTGCTATAGATGATGACTTGTGCTTTATTTTGGGGAATAAAATTAAATTTTTATTAATACGTTCCCTGATTACCTCGGCTATTTGAACCCTTACATAATGCCATCAATGTTTTTGGTAGTGTCACCATTAGAAATTGCTATAGAAGATGACTTGTGCTTTATTTTGGGAAATAATGCATAATACCATCAATGTTTTTGGTAGATTTCTAAATATGAATCACAACAAGCAAAATATTCATTTTTTTACTATATTAGATGATTAAAAACTGTTAAAAATTGTAAATGATTAAAACAAGACTACCGAATGAATCAAATTTATTAGATCTTCTATATAAATAAATCCGAATGTCAATTTGTCACACTTTTTCATTTTTAATCCCAGATGCCGTCGCCTCTAGGAGTAAAAGTACCATCATACCATTTTTAACCAGGAAGACTCCGTGAGCAAATTAAAAATATTCCAGGCCGAATTCGGATCGCAATTCTGAAATTTTGGATTCCCAAGTTTTCATGACTGCCAATTCGGGCGAATTTTTTAAGTGATTTTTTGCGACAAAATTTTTGTACGATAACAATTTTTATAACTTAAAAATAAATTTAGGAATAATCGAAATTAATAGCGAAATCCAGTGAACGTCACCCATGAAATAAAAATAATAGTTTGTATGGAAAGTAAGGACCTACGTCAATCAAACTGTCTTTAAATTAAGTGTCGGTAGACGAATTATCTTTGACCTTTTAAAATGTGAGTTTAAATGGTAATGCAGTAAGTCCTTCTGTAGTTTAATGTTGACTATAGCATATGGCAGCAGTATGCCTCGTAAAAAGAGATCTCTGCCAACAAAAGCCCAGATTGCAATTAAAACAGCCAAGGCTGCAGCGAAGAAAAGCAGGTCCCGTGCAAATGAAAACTCAGATCAAATGGCAGCCAGGAGAGCCTCCAATGCTGAGAATATGCAAAGACTTAGGGACTCACAAACCCCTGAACAAGCCGAAGGCCCAATTAAGTGCCCTCCGCAGGAGCTAACCTAATTGCTGCCCGATAGATCGGCTTTTAAGCTAGTAATTAATAAAAGCAAAAAAAATATTAAAGTGTATATAACGCCACAATACTACTAGGCGCTTACAAGAAAAATGTTTAAAATTTACATTGTTTATTGAAAAACCACACTAAAATTATCGCACTGTATAACATACTAGCAGCATGGCCCGGCGTTGCCCGGGCTTGATTCAAAAATCGTACGACTCATACAGCAATCGCTATCACTTGACTTAAAATATTTTTGCCCTTCCTTACCTTTAAAGGAGTGCCCTTTGCCGTTCTGATGTTGCTACGTGCCTTACTTCTTGCCTATCTCACACTGCGAATTTTTTCTATGCTCTATACTAAACATTAAATGTGTTACGAAAAAAGAACTAAACAAAATGAACACAAAACGATCAGCTTTAAAAAAGGACTCATAACTGGAAAAAACGAATGAAAAAATGAATGTTAACAACAAATACTTTTTCACACCCAACCCAGTTCTGCGGAATCAGTATAAACGTTGAGTTTAAGCAAGCGAATGAGCCAATTGGAGTAAAGTGCCATGCAGATTTAAATTTTTCCCACTTGTGACGAATGCAGCTATCGATTTTTTTGCCTGCTAGCATGATAGTTAACATTCGTGTCAGTCAGCTGTTGGCTCTCACGCTGGCCAATAGAATCTTCCTGCCTATTCGTGGCAGCCAGCTATAGGCTCTCACTCTGGCCAGTAGAAAATGGCCGCAAACTACATGAAAACTGCCGTAGAAGAATTGTTTCCACTATCGATGGGAGTTGGGAAATGCAAAGTCGGTCTTGGTCTTCCCACTAACTTGGAGCATGTGCATGTAAATTTTGGTGCAAATCCGTCGAAAATTGCGGCCGTGCATTCGTTACACACACACACACACACACACACACACACACACACACACACACACAAACACACACACACAAACACACACACACGTCCTGCCTTTTATAGATAGAGATTACATCATAATATAGCTAAATTGCTCAGTATACTTTCCCTTTGAAGTGGAGGTCTTATTTATAGCACAATGATTTAGCAATAATGTGCTTGTGCCATGCATCTTGTCCATATACAATTTGTAAAGCTTTAGGAAATTATAAGATTTATAAGTCTGTGTTATGCTTCTTTCTCCGAAATGAAATTCCAGCGTTACGATTTTTGAACCTAAACTTAATCTTTAAACTCATTTCCTCAAAAAGCGATGCCATTTTGGAAAACATATTTTGTATTATTATTTACCAATTCAAACTCTTACAAATTGAGTGCAGTATCACGGTTCCAAAATCGACCTGATCAATTGTCGCAAGCCAAATATGAGACGAGCGTCAACAGCTGTTAATATTGTCTTAAATAAAACCTTGGAATGCGCACACATATGCATTAGAGAAAATTAACAACATCTTACACGATATGCATGCGCATTGCGTTGGAATAAACGCGATAACAAATTGATGGTGCCGACCAATCACAGAGCCAGCCACACACACGATATCCCACCCACTTTTATCGCGTGTCTGTCCGTCGAAAATAGACATGGGTGGAGTGTTAAATAAAAAAAAAATATCTAAATTGGTAAAATGTTTAAATTGTTTTGGCATATTGTGAAGCTTTATTGTAATATGTAAGGAACGTCGACTTACTTTCTTTAATTAATTTTGGATATAATTAGTAATTAGTAATTTTCTTTTTTTTTTCCTTTACGCATTCTTGAACTAATTAAAAGGCGGCCTGACCCAATAAAGTCATAATTAAATATATTATTTAAAGAGAAGTGTTTATTGTAACCATTTGTTAAAGCCATTATTTGTATAAACTGAATTATTATCAGCTCAATAAGAATTAGCGTAGTGGTTATCAGCGCACAAAATGGAACCTGCATGACGAGTTCGAATCCAATCAGACAAATTCTTAGACAAGAATCAATGTATGAAAGTCTTGTCACCCATATATTATTTTCTATTTCAGATGACTGACACAAACTCCTACAGTTTGGAAGAGAGGGTTAGGGTGACAAAACTGTTGTACCAACCTGTAGGCTAAAATAGCAGAGTAGACTGGACCCTTTAGCCTTGGTAAGGCAAACGATCTCGTCTGTTAGTTTCCATTTCGCGCTAGTAACATTTCTATCCATCTCTTCACCCCTACAATCTATGGGTTAAATAACAGGATAGCTTATTCTCTCTAGATTTGGGTGGTGACCCGAGAAGGAAAATTTTGAATTCCTCAACGTGAAATTACACTCTTTTTCCCTAGCGATTCACAGATAATAATTAAAAAAAAGAATCCGTGGAGAGCCATGATAGCTCATGTTTTGAAGGGAAAAGGAATTTTTAAGAGGCACAGGACAGCTAAGAGAGCTCTTAATTCTAAAGTTGCCTGGAGAGGAATGGGTCCCGTCAGGTTATTTTGCCTTAGGAACAAACTGCAGCTACTCTTGCAGTACATAAGGTACCCATCCTGAATGGAATCCTCGACTAAACTAAGGAATCAGCCAAGTTTCAATTTCATCTGCAATTGATTGTGTTCATTACGGAAAGGCATGAACCTTGTTTTCCCTGAGCTACCTTAAGAATCCCTTTATTAGGCTGGCGTTCATGGCTCACCACAATTCCGTGTCCTTTGAAGCGCTTAGTAAATCTTTGTCTTTTTGCTATCTCTTGACAAAAATGTCTCATTTTCGACAGACAAATACTAACGGAGAAAAGAGGCGACGAAGAAGCACTCGAAAAAAACCACTCACCCATAATTACCATTATCAGATCAAAGTGTAGTAACTGTTCAACCTGAATCCTTTCTGAATAGGGCACATTTAAACTTCTTGAGATTTTATATTGTTATTCCGTTTGTTTGTATGTTCAGCAGTTACTCTTTTCCAACTAGGATTAAAGTGTAGTATCTGTTCGAAATTCGAGTTATCTGAACAAGGATCATTTCTTTTTATCATTTTCTCCAAGCAAGGCGATAATACCCTTAAAGGGCTACTGGATATGAAAGAGAATGAGAAGAGGGGAAAGGAGAATAAAAGAACGGATTCCAGGAAGCAAGAAGATTGCGATTGACGTCTCAATTAAATTTTTGAAGATTGTACGTGACAATCAAGCAAGAAACCCGAAAGGAGTTCGACAAGCGAAAGAAGAAACTATAAGAATAGAACTTACGGTTGCACCTATTTCAACAGTAAAACGATGAGACCTAACTACCAATTTAGCCAATCAGTTATATGTCATGCTTAGGCGATCATGTATTTTTCGATACATGACTGGCGAGGCAGATTTTTTCCCGCAGTAGGTTGCCATTTTTTTCTGCGGTAGACCAGTTGCCATCCAAACCTATAGAATCCGGTCTGTCCTGCTATTTACCCAAGGGGAAGGGGAGAAGGTTCAAACCTTTCCCAAGGGTATTAGCATGTAAGTGAATGTATTGAATTCGACTGGAAATCGAACTCGGCTCGCCGATTCCCCAATACGAGTCGCTATCCATTACTCCGCTGTCCAATAAATATTATCATGGCAACTGTTCTGATGTGTTTGCCACCTTAGAACCTCATCTGCATAAATTTAAGCGTGCTACTAGATTGGCAATTAGGTCTCACTGTTTTACTGTTGAACTAGCTCAGTCAGTTATGTGACATGCGTGATACACACTTTGGCGATCATGTATCTTTCAATACATGACTGACGAGGCAGATTTGTCTCGCAGTAGGTTGCCATTTCTTTCTGCGGTAGACCAGTTGCCATTCAAGCTATAGAACCCGTCTGTTCTGCTATTTACATTGTTTACATTGTTGTCCTCATCTTCATTGTCATATTCCCGATGTTTCGGCCGTTGTACGCTCCGGCCTTCTTCAGGATCTGTCTATATTTCTGAGATGAGGTATTGTAATTATCTACATTATTTATATCGTTCAGACTGTTGTCCTTGTCTTTAACGTCATATTCACGATGTTTCAGCCATTGAACGCTTCGGCCTTATTCAGGCGATTGGAATTTCAAACTGAACACTTTATTTCGTCCACCGGGGTAGACTGTTTTTATTACAATATCTCGTCTCAGAAATATAGACAGATAAAAGAGGCTGTGTTGACGGATACTGACGCTAGTGTGACAACAATTGCGGAGTTTGGGCCATTTTTGTCTTTGGTCTGTATGTACGGAACCTCACATTCAGTTTTGTGTCAGATTCTGCCACTGTGGGGAGGGAAGAAATATGCGGAGCAGAGTATAGTATCTGTCTTTTTGAGCAGTAACCAACCATTTGAACATTTTGGTCGAGTATCGATATCATAATTCTGCCTGTTTTTATCGGCGACCATAACTCAATGCCCAGCATCTAGTCTTTCTGGGCAAGAGGTCGTTACGATTTCAGACTGCGAAACGTACATAATATTAAGCGGGGAAGGAATTGGCAAAGCGAGAAAAATAAAAACAGGACAAGAACAGGAAAAGGCGGGCGAAAAGAAAGCCAGAGAATAAAAAAGGGATAATCTATAACGAAAAGAAACTTACACACAAACATTATACCGAGTGTAACAGCAAAACTGTCCAAATCATGTTACAGCATAATTATCCTTGCCACAAAATGTTTTATAACTAAAAAAACACTAAACTGATTGAGTTTCTTTTCTTTGGGTTTTCAGATGAGACATTTAGTCATCTTGACACCTTTTTTTCGTGAGAATCACTGAAAATCCCTTGGAGTCATTCAGCCAAAAAGAGAACAGGTTAAAATTGTTTTGTGTCCGGCCCACTGTCTTCCCAAGTGAGCAATGCTGAGAGGGAAAAAGATCATTTAAGCCTTTAGTGATGTTACCAACACTCCTCCTTCTTCAAAGTGCATTCAGGAACAATCAAGAGAACGGTGAATAAGTTTAAAAAAGAGGGAGCAGTAGAGAGAAAAACTGGTCCAGGAGGTCACAACGGGAAGAGGGATTATCATTTCAACTTAGAGCTAAAGAGATTAATTAGAAAAGATCCAACTCAATCCATAAGATGGTTTGCGCGTGAGAAAAGAGTTTCAGCTACGACTGTCGAAAGAGCAGTGAAAAAAAACCCCAAAAACTTGAAAATGAAATCCTACGTGAAACTTGTGAGGCATCTTGTTACTCCAGGACAGAATATTAGTATGTTAGAGAGGGCGAAGATCATCTTGAATAAGTTGGAAAATCATCCTGGAAAAAATATATATTCATTTGAACTTTATTTCAATCCTTCATGAGCCTCCAGTCCTTAGCTATGATTAATTAATGTTGAGAATGTCATTTTCGTTTATGATCGATATCATCACGATTCTTCTGTTAAACTTGGAGAGTAATCATACATTCTTATTGCTCAAAGAGTCCAGTATCTGTCTATATTTCCAAGATGAGGTATTATGTACACTATTTACATTATTCGGACTATTGTCCTCATCTTTGTCGCCATATTTATCACAACGTTTCAGCCCTTTAGTATCTGTCTATTTTTCTGAGATGAGGTATTATGTAAACTATTTACATTATTCAGACTATTTTCCTCATCTTTGTTGCCATATTTATCACAACGTTTCGGCCCTTCTGTATCTGTCTATATTTCTGAGATTAGGTATTATGTACACTATATACATTATTTGGACTATTGTCCTCATCTTTGTCGCCATATTTTTTACATTGTTTCGGCCGTTGTACGCTCCGGCCTTCTTCAGATGGTGGGAATGTCGAACTGAAACCTTTATTTCGCTCACTGGGGTAGACTGTTCTAGTTCCAAGTGCCAGTTATCAGTTATCTCTTTTTATCAGTTAATTTTTCCCTCTGAAAGTTCTCCACTGCCTTAACCGGAACTACAACAGTCTACCCCAGTAAGCGAAATAAAAGATTCAGTTCGACATTCCAACCACCCGAAGAAGGCCGGAGTGTACAACAGCCGAAACGTTGTAATAAATATGGCGACAAAGGTGAGGACAATAATCCGAATAATGTAAATAATGTAGAGTCCAGTAGTGTGATAAAAACTCCGGAGAATGCCAGTAAGATATATTTAATCATTTCTACGATACAACGGTTCAAAGTTTAATATAACAATTGGAAAGTTTTGCTGTTACATCCGGTATATATATATATATATATATATATATATATATATATAGATAGATAGATAGATAGATATGATCGAAAAAGGGAATACACATCGATTTCTATCGAAAGATATGTATTTCTTTCGGGT